>QANW01000298.1:172634-308915 GCA_003254865.1 Dryas drummondii
AGCAGAGGAGGATCGCGTTGATGAATATGATCCGTTGGATATATATGATGCTGCTATAGGGGATGATGATGTGGAGGAAAACCAGCTTTATCAGTGGATTAGGCCCCTCCATTTAGATGATGATGCAGGCAATCCAGACCCTGATATTGCAGCTCAAGCACGTCAGGAAGGTATCAATGTGGACAGAGTTCTAAATGAGGAGGTGAGCCCTACTACAAGTTTGAATGAACTTATGCAACCAAGGTCGACACATCGTACTGAGCCAGTTCCCACTAATCCTTCTCGATCAGGCAACTCTAGCACAAGATCGGGCACTCCTACCAACAGTGGAGGTAGAGGTAGTGGTGGTGGTGGTGGTGGAAATGAAGATGTCACTGGACATTCTCAAGAGTATATGAGCCCATTTTCTGTCGAAGCACACTATACACATGCAACACAAGATGAGGATCATGGGAGTAGGCGTGCCGGACCAAGAATTGGTGCCATAGGAAAAGACTATAGTCGCAGACAAAGAGGTCATGAGAGTTTGGCACAAGAAGAAGAGGATTCATTATCCACCACTTTTGGCTCTATGGGGGTAGGAAGTGACAATTACAATTATGGGCAAAACCCTCCAATATTCTACCCACCACATCTGCCTTACTTGGTTGAGTCTGATAGTAACTCATTGGCACAACAAGAGACAATCTCTTCAAATGCTTATGGGCAAATTCAACCACAACAGGTTCCTGATCCATATGGTTGGCATGTTGGCAATTACATGCAAAATTATGCTGGAGAAGTATCTTGGGATGATTATTCTTCACATTACACCTACTCTGGACATGATGATACTGAAGACAGCGGAAATTTTGAACCTCCTAGAAACTCTATGTGGTATTGATTACTTTTGTAATTCATGTGGCAATATTATAGTAAAAATAAAATTGAGGTGTTATTGAAGTAATTATTAATTAGTGAAGCATTTTTTAACAGTATTTGCCTCCAGCGCGCATTATATTCACCACATATCACATGAAACCTACCATATAATTTGGTTTTTTTCAATGTTTTTTATCAATGTAGTAGATAATATGTTAAATAAACATATTGTAAAGTTTCATTCAAAATTTTCGTATTTTGATAATAATTTCCATCGTTTCCGTCGAATTTTTGTCAAAATTTAAAAATCTTCAAAATTTCCGTCGAAATTTCCATCGAAATTTCCATCGAAATTTCTTCGAAGTCCGAAATTTTATTCCTTGGGCATGCCTTTCATCATTAGCCGCTAATTTAATGCAATAAATAATTAATTTGTGATCATAAAACTAATCTATATACGGCTTTTTATCACAAGTTCTTCAACTTTTACTCAAACATTAATTTAGTCTATAAAGTATATTTTCACTCAATATCATCCCTCATCTTTGCCACTGAACATTAATTTGGTCTCTCTGTTCAATTCTATTTAATTTTTCGTTTAAAATACCATTTTTTCAAGGGCAAATATGCTTTATATTCCTACACTTTGAACATTTGCTAAAAATAGTTTGAGACTTGGAAAAATCTCCAAAACTTCTTACAGACTCGTCTTGACTAATACAATTTTTATATGGGGTCAAACTAAAAAAAAAGTTTATTTTAATTTTCTTGAAATTAGTTTGGGCATTCTAAATTTTCTAGAAAATACTAAACCTCAATTTAATAATTTGACTCCATATAAAAATAGTAGTAGTCAAGACGAGTAATTAGAAATTTTCGGAGAATTTTAACGCTTCCCTAGCTGTTTTTGGGGAATTTTCAAAGTGTGTCTAAGGGTGTTAAGACATATTTGCCCTTGAAAAAATGGTATTTTTAAACATAAAATTAAACAAAAGTGAAAAAAATGACCAAATTGATGTTTGGTGGCAAAGATGAGGGATGACATTGAGTGAAATTGCCCTTTAGAGACCAAATTTATATTTTGGTGAAACTTGAAGGACTATTTATGATAAAAAGTCATCTATATACATATATAACTTAGTAGATTCTTTTCCCACGGTGAGTATTTCTCTAAATAGAAGGATCAATCTACATATAAATTAATTAACATTCAATAATACAAAGTTCAAGGAATAAACTGCTTGGCATAATATTATGTGATCAAAAGGATAAATAATGACACACAAGTAGGTAGACTTATAATGAGAGCGTGTAAAATGAGATTTCTCCTTACATATATATACAGTACCAAGATGTGAATGTATAACACTCCCTCCAAGTCCCAAACAAAAGAAGCTGTTTGTATTGTTAATTTGAAGTAACATTTAATTACCTGCATTTAATATTGAAAAAAAATAAATCCATCAAAATCTAAAAGTTAAAACATGTTTAGAAGAGATAAGTGTCCATATAGTATAATTTTCTTCAATTAAATTGTATACATGTGAATCTTAATATATGGAAATGAAGGTCAAACATGTCAATGGATTCACCTGGGGCCAGCTAAACTAAGAATGAATTGAACTACTATGATTTCATCCTGAGATTACCAATAAATCTTTTAGCGTCTGATAAGGACAAATCTGCTGTCATTTCAGCATGTTAAAAAATACTCAGGATTTCAACTTTTCCTATAAAATCTATCGCATATTGTCTCTAAAATAAAAACTAAAAATAATTTTTAAAATTTCACTTTTAATTTTATCCATTCTTCCTTCCTTTTTGTTAATTTTAAGTCGAAGTCGTCCCTCAAAATTCTTTCCTCCAATTAACTAAAAAGAAAACAGTAAAAGACAAAGAACTATATTATTCTCTAAAAATAAAATGGGAAGGTTGAATATTGTGGAGTGGGTACGGTGGAAATGGCAGATAGAAGAGGGTTAAGTTCAAAGGACAAAACTCTTAAAAGTAATGCATGCATGTATAGACCTAGATCTTGGATGCATGCGGGCAAAATAGAAAAGTTCTTATGATATTCTGTTCTTTTAACTTTGGAAGGACTATGCGGCCCAAAAAAAAAAAAAAAAGGAACTAACAATAGTTTGCAAGACTTCAATTCAAATTCAAAGATGCCAATTCATAAAATCCATTGCATATATGATATATCCATCTAAACATATTAATTAGTTATTTGACTGTTTCTAGATAGATCACTCAACTTCGCACCATCAAGTTCAGTGGCTTTGGTGGGCCAAATTCCGTACACCTCACCGTACCTTATTTTTGGAAAGAGTAATTCATTGTCTAAATAAAAATGTGGATCACGTTTCTTATCAATTAAATAAAAAAATCAAGAATGGAACGATATGTGAATGAAAAGAAAATTCTAGCTTACTCCCTCGTATAACACTCTGAGATCTTTTTTAATATAAAATACAAGTTTGTTGGCTTTATATATCAAATTACAATGTTTTTTATTTTAACTACCAAAACACTTATATCATATTATTATTTCACTTTAGATACCAAATTTCAGTTTATGTACTAATTTTTAAAAATATGGTTATACCAAACTGTGACTATCTAACAGTCATAATTTTTTATTGATTTGTTATTTTTTTCAATATTTGCAAGGCTTAAACTTTAATGTTTGGTATTCAGGTTATAAGATTTCATCCCCCAAGCCTAAATCAAAAACATTAAACCCTTATAAATTTTGAATTTTTATGAATATGAAACAGTCATAGCTGTGACTATTCGACAGTCACAACTGTATATCAAACTAATTTTTGACCTAATCCAAAATGTTTTGTTCAAGATTAGTACTTAAACTAAAAAAAAAATTTAGTATCTTGCTACTTTTCTGAAAAATTATTGATATTTGGTATTTAATCCAAATTTTCTATATGTTTAATTTCTATTTTTCTTTTAAGTCATGCTGATGTTATTTTAGAGTTTTACATTGTTAGATTGTAATGTGACATGGTAGTGTAATTTATATGTGCTTATTAAGTTATTATGTATTTATATTGATATTTATTGTTTTTAAAATAACTTCTTAACAAAAAAAAAACAATGTCACAACCTCGTCTTTTGAACCAATAGAATGCTCATACACTTAAGAGAAAATTATGTGTTTGGTCCATTTATTATTCCATAAATATTGTTTTAGTTTACAAATTTTTTTAAATTTTATATTAGTTCACGAATTATCTGGTGTGTTCTATTTTGATTTAAAATAGATAAGTTAGTTCCTCAAAGTCAATTCATTAGTACAAAACTGAGGGATAAAATTATTCAGTTTTGCCCAATTTGGACTATATATAATAGAATACTTCAGACAATTTATAAATCAATATAAAACTTACAAAAATTTATAAACTAAAATAAAATTTATAAAATAATAAGTGAACCAAAAATATAATTTAAGCTACATTTAATAACCAGGACAACATTTAATAACCAGGACAAGGAAGGGAATGAAAAACGATTCATGGTATGTGGTTTGTGTGATGTGACAAGTAGCCTTCTGTAGGCTGTAGATCGATTGCTTTGAAAAGGCAATGTGAACTGCATAACACAGAAGAATCTTCAAACCTTCATAATGAAGTTATGAATGAAATTACAAAAACGTTTACTTATAAAGTCCTACTGATAAAATTTATTCATAAAAAAATGTTAAAATATTTTATTTATTTAAATTATATTCATTGTTATTTATCGATCATATTATATACCGGTCATGTTTTTAATATAGGTAAAATTCACATAAGTAGATTTCATACAAATGGATATAATGTTTATTCGATAAATGATATATAATTTATATTAAAATGATACAATTAATCTTATTGTATGATTTTTATTAATCGGAAATAATACTATCTATTTAAAGACTAAATCGATAAGAAAAGAGTTACTTAATTTGAATTTCTAATAAATTACAAGCCGTACTACTAGTGGCCAGTGCGTCCCACGCATAAAGGATCCAAATTCCATTCTCAGGATTAATCCACATATAATGTTTATAATAATGTCATTGGACATGACTTTCATGCATGATCAGCCGCTAAATAAATGCAACAATTAATTTGTTCATAAGACCATGCTACATAACTTAGTGGGATTCCTTTCCTCCCTTACTATTTCTCTAAATAGGACATTTTGGAATCTAGATGACCTAGCTACTTGGCCTTAAATATTTTATGATCAATAGGAGAAATTGTGACATAAAATAAATATATTCGACAATATTGTAACAACCTGATTTTTCGGCTTATGGTAATTTTGTTAATTAAGTTTTTAACTTTGTTTTCAAGGTTTGTTTAAAGGAATTAGAAAATTTCCTTAACTTTGTTTTAATTAACTAACTTAGACCTTTGATTGCAGTTTTAGAGTTTAGTTGTGTGAAAGTGAGTTTTAGAAAGAAAAATCCAAGAGTTTAGTGATTATTATGTCCATTTTCATTTTTCGAAATTAAATTATGAAATGAGGATTTTTCATAAATTTCTGGAAGAGATTTGACTATTTTGAGGTCATAAAAAATTAGTACTTAGTGAGACAAGTCCGTAGGATTTTTCGAAGAATTATTTGGAATCCCAAGTTATTTTTGGTGAATTTTCGAAATTTGTAGAAATTGGAAAATAAGAAGAGAAAAGGATGCTGACTGAGCAGACAGCCACCCACGTGGTGCGCTAACATTCACCCAGCCAAGCTTTCATGTCGCCCAAGCTGGCGCATCACCCAGTGGGCACTGATCCAGCATGCACACGGAAGGCTGATGAGTGTCGCATTACACTGAATCATGCCTCTTTTAATTTCAGCCGCACAGCATCATTAAAGATGTTTTAATCCTGGCCGTTGATTCCTTTAGAGATCTAATTACAACCGGATAGAGTCGCTTTGACCCGCGCATTGACCCATTGACCCGCGACCCTTCAACCAGTCGGTTTCACTCGTATTGTCTCACAAAAAACTCGGATGTGTTCGTGATCCGTTTTCACTTCCCATACCCAGTTCGGTTCTACACTTGTGTTAGTGTGTTTTAGGTGTTTTTGTCTCTCGTTGAAAACTTACAACTTCTTCTCATCTTCTTGTGTCTATAAATAAAGACCTTTGTACCTCATTTTCACTTGCACCATCAAATAGAGTTTGAGAGATATATCATCACTCTAACTTTGGTTTCTCTTTCTCTCTCTAAAAAGATTAGTATTCTTTCTATTATGGAGCAAACTCATATTTTTTAGAAACTCTCTCATAGTAAAATCTTTTAAAGTCTTCTCTTGAAGGAGAAGTCCCAAGCTTGGAGAGCTTAGTTGGAGTTTAGATAAGGAGATCTACAACCGAGTAAGTGTTCTAACTTTTCTTATTTATTTTCTTAGGCTTTTAATTTTAAGTTTACATGCTTAGATTAAGTAAGTAGAATTTATTTATTAATTAAGCATGCCTAGCTTTATTTTGGAGATTTAATTTCTTAATTAAACATCAATAACATGTTAGGTTTAGCAAGTTTCAATTGTAGAGATTAAGTTAGATTTAAGTTATTATTCGAACTTAATTAATTAGTGGTTTGTTTTAGAGAAATACTAATTAATTAAGATACTTAGATAGTCCTTATGTTTGATTTATTCTAACTAACCTAAATTAAATTGTGGAATTGCCTTGAGTTAAAACAATTAGTCAAGTTGTTTGACTTTAATATAAAACTTGAAACTTATAAATACCTAAAAAGTAGAGTTTGGTCCACTTAGGGCTAGATTTTCTTAAGGACGTGTGACCCAAGAGGAATAGTCATTAATTATGAAATTTTGTTGAACTTAACTATTGACTAAGTTGTCGTATGTCCGACACTAGGAACACCAATTACCGAAAGATTTCTTTGTAACATGATAAGAAGGAGGATGATCTTGAGATGGATGGGGACGCATAGACAAGAAGAGCATTGGATTCCAGGTAGAGAGATTTATCCTACATTATTGACTATGGACTTTGTGTGTTTGCATGATTTTAAATTATTATAACATGCTAATTTCTATGTTTATTATGATTGGTTTGAAAGTAAAGGTAGCATCACTTGTGACCTTGGGTTCAAGTCCCTAAACCTTCTTGAAGTATTCTAAGTTGTCAAGGGCCTAACCAAGGCATTACGTTGCTACGTGTGCCCGTGCGAAGCATATGTTCATAACTTATAGGTGGCAGGTGGTATGGTTATTTAATTGAGAATTCCTACCTCTGTTGACCATGGCACTCTCACTATGGTAGCTATTTCTTTGATTATAGCTAGCCTTAGTTGCACTTAACTTGTATCGACCATCAGGTATGAATGATTTGTTATGGATTTGAATGTTAATAATATTACTGTACAACCGAGTCATAAATTATTTGAAAAAATTTCAAAGGAAAGGTTTGAAGAACTTATTTTGATGATTTAAAGATCCAACATAAAATGATTTCCACTATGTTTTTCACTAGAGAAGGATTTATAGGTTTTCAAACCTAGTAGGGTTCCCTGAGGGGAAGCTATGATCGTATGTGATGCGTATCCCCTACATTTTTTTTGTTCCTTATTTATTGGATGTTTTATAGGTGCAAAGCACGGTAAAGAGACGAACTTGGATGAGGGTCGAGCATAGCAGCATCGTGAGGCTTGTCAACTATCTGAATTTAATTGGTGATGTCATTTAATCGTGTGTTGAGTATGTTTTAAATGATTTTTCTTCCATTGTTTGGAGATGGTTTTAAGCTATCTACTTTGATATTCTGTGTTGCGAAGTTTTGCAACTTTTATTTTATTCTTACTGTGTGTTTCGAATTTATTAAATTCTTCAAGGTTGCAATGAAATACCGTAACCTTGGGGTTTGGTTTTATAAAAAAGTTTTATTTTTACTTCTCATGTTTCCGCTATTTATTATTTATCTCTTATCTAACCTGTACTAAACCAAAAAGTTTAACCCGCCTTGGGTATATTGGAAAATTAATATATACTTGATTTAGTGATATTAATTTCTTAGGACATTCTAGGTGGGTGCTTTTGTTGCATACCCGGGGTTCAGGGTATGACAAATATAATATATAAGATACAAAACTTAGAGTTTAGTCCTTATTATATATATATATATATATTTTTTTGTTACTGAAACCTTATGGGTTTTTTTTTGGGAAAAAAAAACAATTTTAGTCCATGTGTTTTACCCCAAAAACAAATTTTGTTTATGTGGTTTCAAAACTCTACATTTGGTCCTTCTGTTTTATATTATTTGCAAAAGACATTCTCATTTTATAACCAAGATGAAATTTTTTTCTCAAATTAAAACTAATAAACTGCGAGTTTTACTAAAAAAATGATAAAAGATCATGTATGTAACCTTCAATTTGATTTTTTGAAAAATTAAAATTTCGAGTTTGTTAAAATTGTCTTCATATTGCAAAAACCATAAAAACACGGGGACCAAATATAGAGTTTTGAAACATAGACCAAATCTATTTATGGGGTAAAACACAGGGACTAAAAATATTTTTTCCCCCTTTTTTTTTTTAATTAAGGCCTTGACCACTGCCACATCAAAGAAATATATCATTATTTTTTTATTTTTGAGAGTATAGGGTATGGGTTTACCCTATGCTTTCCTAGGGAGTAGAATGATGTTTGTGGATGTTGCATATTAGCTTTTAACTCTAAATTTTGGACTCTGACAAACCAGTATTGAGGGCTCAAATAAGAAGCAAAAATGCACTTCCGAACACTCGGCAGTGGCTGCCGAGCGCTTAGCGCCTGGTATACGTGAAAAAAATAAAAAACTAATAGAACAATATTATGTAACGTAGAATAGTTATAATACTATTGGAGTTTATCTATAATTCTAAAAGCTACAAAGTTTTAGTCAGTAAAATATAAAATTAAATAACCTGAATGAAAGTCTTCTTATAAGATATCTAATAAATAAAATATTATATTTTTTTTAACAGATTAATATGATTACATTGGAATTGGATCCCCTGCCTTGCTTCCCTGCAAGGCAACTACCATGCTCAAATCTGAGCCCTTGACACTATGTCTTCAAAGACTCAGATTTGAGCATGGTAGCTGCCTTGCAGGGAAGCAAGGCAGAGGATCCAGGTCCGATTACATTAACACGTTATTCTTTTGGGAACCTAACGCAAATTATTAAAATTAGACTCATGCAGAAAAAAAAAATCTTTTATTTGAGAATTTTAAATAATATTCAGGTTTGATTTAAAACTTTAAAAGACAAACAAAATTTAGTTTTGTAATTTTAAAACAGAATTTCACGTGGTCAGGATCTTTCAGCTTAAATTATACTTTTGATGCCCCCATAAATTTAACTCGTGTAAATTTGGTCCTAAAATACAGTTTTTGTGCCTTTTCAACTATTTCAAGGGCTTGTACCAAAAAAAAAAAGTATTTCAAGGGCCAATGTAATACATTGAATTTTGACTTTATAAATACAGTAATCAATTTTCACCACATGAATAATGTGAAGGCAGAAGGCCAATTGGATAGAGCACGCATATACCATTGTTAGGACGCTTATAATGAGAGCAATGCAAAATGAGATTTTTTCTTACATATACACAGTAAAAAGTTGTATTCTTTGAATAGCATTTACCAGTCTTTGGCATTCTCCTGCGTAAAGTAGACTATAATAGCCTTTCAGCAAAGTGATAAGTGAGCTGAAGTAATTTAAATCAGAACCACATGCAAAATAGGGCTTTTAATTAAATATTCACAACCTAAGCTTAAAACTTCCATATGTTTATATACGAAAATAGATTTAACAATGAAGAAAATATATATATATACATTTTCCTTTTATTGAGGTATACTTCAATTTATTTATGTTGAGAGATGACCTTGTTGGGGTCCACACGAGTCGTTTTGTGTCGATCCGAACCGTTTATTTTTTTATATCTTCATTGATAGATCATTCTTCCAAAAAATTAACCAAATCAGAAATTATTTGCTTATCTAACTTTGATAAAACAAATGAATAGTTTCATCGAAAATATTTGGTTCGTCTATTTATTTGATCAAAATTAGATGGACAAATGATTTTCGATTTAGTTAATTTTTTACAACAATGATATATCAATAGAGATGTAAAAAATGAACGGTTCGGATTGATAAACGACTCGTGTGGGTCTCAACAAGATCATATCTCAACATAAATAAGTTGAGATATATCTCAATAGAAAAGAGTATGTATATATATAACCCTTCTTGTTCAATTTACTTTTGGCTTTGATACAGGGGCTCCAAAAGGTGAGTGTGCTGTCAACAAAGCACTTGTGGGCAGTGTTGGAGAATAAGGAGGTTGTGATTAAGTCTTTGAGCGATGTGGATCCAAATATTAAGCTGGAGTCTTTGCGTCTCATTATGGCAATGGTGTCTGAGAGTAATGTGGCTGAAATTTCCAGAGTTTTGGTCAATTATGCCCTTAAATCTGACTCGGAGTTTTGCAATGAGATTCTGGGTTCCATTTTATCGACATGCAGCTTGTTGATATTGATGGGTTTATCGCAATAAGGTGTCAAGAAATTGAAAAGCAGCTTGTTGATATTGGTGTTTGGGTCAGTCGCGATCTGCTGATTGATCCTGCATTACTTGGTAATCCTTGTTATCCTTATTAATTATATGTAAAAGAACACAAAAGAATTACTAACCTTGTCCTGCCATATCTCACCAATAAGCCAAGCAACAAAAACCTTCAAGAATGCTCTTCTCACAGCAGCTCCTTATGCACAATAACTAGATGGGGTAGTTTATTGATTTGTGGTTGTGAGTTGTGTGTGAAGGGACCCTTGTATTTATACAGGCATACACCCCAACACTCCTTGCCCATCAAGAAGTTCTGGCGTGTTCCTATTGCCATCAAAGTAAAGTATCTACAAAGTCATCAACTCAGAGAAAAGGGAAGGAGAAACTAAATGTTGATTCTACCACCGAATCTAACGAAAATTTGGGTGGTGTTGAAAAGCAAGACCAAGGAAACCCAAGTTTACGAAAAAGCAAACACCCTACTCATGGCAAAGGGCGAAGACACAGAAGCCCAGGGAAGAATGAAGATGATAAAGAAGAAAATGGTCAGAAAGGGAAGCAAAAAAGTAGCCCTAGTGGTAGGCACAAAGCTCGACAACGAGCAGAGGTGCCCTTAAGTGTGGTTTCACAAACACCAGTCATTCCAGATTTTCTTTTATAGTGCTAGAAGGTTTGGATTTGTTTATTCGTCATCATTTGTTACAAAACTTTCTAGGCGCAGTGCCTTGTATGCATTTTGACTGCTAAGCTTAGGTCTTTCTGTAGATTTTATACATTTTGTTCTGTTCTTTTTTCATCATGGTTTGTGGCTGCAAAAACAAAGCGAGAAATTGAAGCTATAAAATTGCGAGGTTTGAGGTTGTCTATGAAAGTGTTCCATTATTTAAGTACTCAATTCTTGAATTTCTTTCTAATTATGTTTTGAGTATTAAGCAATTTGAGATTGAAGGTATGATTTAAGAGTTATAAATCTGGGTCTTTACTATGGTATTTGTAGCTGAATGAGAATGAACTTTTAACTCGTCTTCATGTTGTGCCTCTGCTAAACCGACACTAACTCCTAAGCCCCATATGGTGTTTCATCTTGCTGGCTTTCAATATTCTCCAACATCTATTTGCTCCTCTCTCTAACATCTATCTTGTGCGTGTTCTATAGATTCTCGTAAGTTGTTTTTTAATATTTAATTACTAACTACCGTTGGACGATCATCACGTGGGCGCGGGTCCTACCGACATGTCTGTAGCCATTGCGTGTTCAATCTGTTAATCATCCAAGGTGATAAGATTGTTCGTATATAATACGTATATTTTAAATTATCTGTATATAATTAAACATAAGTGTTGATCCCACCTATCAGTCTATCACATATGAAAACTTTTTTTAATATATGTATATGACGTATATAAAATTTTTCTGTTTATACATGTATACAAAAATATAGGTGTTGATCCCACATTCCCACCTCACATATGCAGAGTTTATTTAATTGTATATGTATTATTTTCATTTTAAATATGTATTATGTTTTACCCAAAAAAAGTATTATGTTTGTATTATCACATATTGTTTAAATAGATTAAAATTGAAACTAGGAAAAAATATTTTTTTGATGAATCTTTCACCTTACTTGTAGAGTAATTATTTCAGATTATTCATATACATATATCTTTTACTAATTTCGACCCTTTCACCTTTTTCTAAAATTGACTGCCACATGGCTAAATAAGATGGTCGAGAATCGAGAGTCGAGAATGCTATTATAGCGATTTTGGGTGGAAACAAACCTTGTGAGTTGTGACAACATGTTATAGCTGGATATGTGCTCTATGTGGACCACATCAACGACTTCTTTTACGATTGAACTAACAGAAGACAAAATGAAATATGAGGCATGTATTTACAGGTGTCAACTTGAAAAATGAAGAACAATTGAGGTATTTAAACTTAATTTAGCCAACATTATTTTATTTTTCCATCAAACCTTTTTTTCCTTGAACAATAAAAATATGTTTGTTTTTTAATAGTTGATTTTTTTCAAAGCAGACCAACTAGTTTAACTATAGAACCCGGACGGACCAACCCAATGGGACTAAACCAGTCCAGGCCCAACGAAACCCTAAAGATAAAGTGAATCCTTAATTTCTTATATATAATAGATTTCCTCTAGTCAAAACATTGTCAGGCACTTAAAAACTTGAGAGTACAGATGTGTAGAAAAAAGCTTCTCTCATATCTAACTCTCTCAGATCTAGATCTAAGCCTAGGGAGGGTTATCAACTTATCACATCTGAAAGCAAAGTCTCGACCTTGGAGGCTTTGGAGGGATATTTGATCTGAAAGCAAAGCTTCGACCTTGGAGGCTTATTCGATCTCAAAGCAAAGCCTCGACCTTGGAGGCAAGGTGTGTGTCAGAATCCGAAGAGGAAATCGTGAGGGTATATTCGTTCTTATTATCGACGATGATAGCGCTCCACTTACACAGGAGGCCCCGCCGGCCTTAGCAATATTTGGTTATGGCCTTCCATCGACCATGGCTAGAGAATAGGAAAGGAGAGACAGAGGTCTGATGAATAATTTGCAACTGTGAAATCGCTCCGCTGTCTGGAGGCCCTGCCGGCCACGGTGATAGCGATCTGAGTTTGCAGCCTAGTCCAGCAATCTTTTGGGCTTTTTTTTTTGTCAGGTAAAACTCAACTCACACTTTTGGCCCAATATTTTTTAGTTCAAATCTATTGGCCCAAACTTGAGCCTAACAATAAATCACCAAAGCCCAACTCACTCTCAGCCCAATTTTTTTTGTTCAAATCTTTTGGCCCAAACTTGAGCCTAACAATAAATCACCAAACATCTCCCCCTATATAAACCCTACTATTCTCGATTGTTCTCCAGCCGCTTTTAACCTAATTTCTTCAAATCCAGAGAAACCCTAATTTCATCTTTCTAGCTAGGAAGAACGATCCAAAAGATGTGCCAGATGCTGTCAACCCTAGGATTTTGATCACCCTTGGTATGGCCATTCTTCAATTTGGATACCAATTAATCTCTGCTTGCCAGACCTCCGTTGCCGCCTGTTCCTGTGCACGGAATGCCAGTTCTTGTTGTTCGGTCTGTTGATTTCTCTGTTGGTCGTCCTTTGCAAGTAAGCCATTCTGATGTGCCCCATGTTCCTGAGGTTTTTAGTTCTCTTTTTTTCTGTCGTTTTACCAATTGCAGTTGAAGATTTGATCAAAACATGTATCTTAGTATCAATTGTATTTTAGGTGATTTTCATCACTTGATCTTGGCATCATGCACTATGTGATAGAGGAGATACCAACTGTCATCCTAGGATAGGATGGTTTCACTACTACAAAAAATGTAATAGACATTGGTCAATAGACAACGTTTTGTATTTTTTCCGTTATCTTAATTTACCACACAACGATTTTTAACAAACCGTTATATTAATGTATATTATCCCATGGTATTTGGTTTGATAATTTTTTCTAACAATTAACACACAATAGTTTTAGGGAATACCGTTGTGTTGGGCAAGTTTCACAAAAATATAAAATTTTGTGGGTCTTTGTATTTGACAAGCGCATGACCGCGTTAATGAAATATATCGTGCGCCTTAGGTCTTTTTGGGTCAAAGCCCTCTGACTTCACCTTTCAGAAACTCACACACACTTAGCCCACAACTTAGTCCTCTGGCTTCACCGATCGATCTTCCCTCTCGCGCATCAATCTCCGTTCTCATCGTGCGTCAATCTCCATCTTTGATGTCATCCCTCACTCTCCATCTGCACGTCTCTTGACGTCACCGACCTCTATCTCCGTCCTCATCGTCTTCGCCCGGCCATCTCTGCACTCCTCTGAATCATCTTCGCGAATCTCTACACTCCGGTTCAGGTACAGTTGGGTTAGGGTTTGACTTTGGGAGATTTTTTCCTCATTAGATTTTGTTCTTTCTTTTTTTGTGCATTTCTAATTTTTCTTCTTTGAGGTTCTTCTAAACCTTTTTGTTTTGAGTTTTTGCTCAAGGTGAAGTTCATATTGGTGATATTGTTGAGCTTGGGGAAAGAAAATAGCTAGGCTGCTGATTAGATTGGAAAGGTGAGTTCATCATGCCCTTTTTTTTTTTTTTTTTTTCATTTTGTTAGTTTTGGCATCTTGTTTTCTTCTGTTTTGATGGTAGGGGTTTTATTTGTAGACTATTGAAAGGATTATGTTGATTTCTTAATGCTATTGATTAACTTTTGTTACTCATTATAATGAATGTTTGATTTTGATAAGAAAAATAGTTATGAGTAAGTAATTGTGTATTGAAGTGGAAAGTTGTTACCCCTCCCCTACCCTATAGAAATCATATAAGTTCATTCACTTCATTGAGTTTGCTTTATTTCAATTAAGGAAATTACTAAGACTAAGCTAGGTGTATAATTTTTAAGATGCATTGTGCTAGCTTGAAATACCTAATTTAGATCAGCTTGCAAGTTAGTGTTCATTTCCTCTTTCTCATCTGCTCTATCTCTCTTATTCTTGTTCTGGTTCTGGGTGAAGTTGTTGTGGCTTGATAAAAATTTGGGGTATTTTTCTGGGTTTAGTTAATATTCATGGGTTGTGTTAAATTCTCTAGTTTGTGATTGATTTTACTGATATGAGGTTTATTGGGTTTACTGGGTTTTACTGATATGAGGTTTGTTTATTGATTTTGTAAATTATATGGGTTTACTGAAATGTGTTTATTTATTTTGCTTGATCTTTATTGATTTTGTTTACTGATATGAGGTTTGTTTCTTGATTTGGTTTTAGTTGAATCAATATTTTGATTGTTCAAAATATTGTTTCCTTTTGTTTAGTCTTGGTTGCTCAGCTTCATATTGTCAGAAAACTGAGATTGCCACTGGAAGTCCAGTCCTCAAAGGAGAGGTCCGGACCTCTAGCCTAGGTCTCAAACACCAATCTTACTAGAGGTCCGATCCTTAAGGGTGAGGTTCGGACCTCAAGCCTAGGTTTCAAATACCAATCTTACTGAAGGTCCGGTCCTCAAGAATAAGGTCCAGACCTCAAGCCTAGGTTTCAAACACCAATCTTACTAAGACCAGTTAGTTGTCAATTGCATGCCCATGTTCAATGGTATAGTGGTTGTGTTTAGTTTGTCTTTGTATTTGTTTTGTTTCACTAGAGTCAATATTTGGTATGATTTTATAAATGACATACATGTTTGTATGGACAAGTCAAAGATGGACAAGTCATGAATGTATGCGGATAGAATATCAAGGGCATATGAGTTAGGGATTTAAGAATTCTTTAAGTTTGCATTACAGCATGCTAGAAACCCAAACCTCATTCATTGTCCTTGCCAAAAATGTGGAAATATGAGACAATTTGGGATTGAAGTTATAAAGGATCATCTGTATTTTAATGAGGTTGACCAAAGTTACCAAAATTGGATATGGCACGGAGAAGTTTCTAGTACATTTGCGAATGAGATTTTTTTGGTCCCTTACAATTCCGAGTAAATTAATCATTTATGTGGTCATTGTAAATACTGTTTTCCAGCCATATAAGGTATTTAATGAGAATTATAAATGTGTAGAAATAATTGGATGTTGACTGTTATCAATCCGGATAAGGAGATTGTCTATTTCATGGACCCAATGAGAAGACGTTTGATCGGTGATGAATGCAAAACTGTGGTGGACAAGTAAGTTGATTAGACGTCTCATCAGTTTATAAGTTCATTTACATATATCAGCAAGTGTTAAAATCATTTGGTTTTCATGCGATAGTGGAATTAGAATCTTCAATGCTCAAGGAAATAGGCAAGGGCGTAAGGCAATAATCTGGAAAAATATGGCGGTAGGCTGGCTTGTTTGTAGTTTGCTTTAAAACTCAAATAACAGATTGCTAAGTGGACTGTATATGTGCTCATTCTAATTAATGTTTATTTGCATTTAGGGCATTCCTCAACAGCCAAGTGATAAGGAGTGTGGCTATTTTATTATGCGTTTTATAAAGGAAATAATTGAAGATGAGAGCTTAGCTTTTGTGACTAAGGTATGCATTAGTGAAGTATAAGTAACTTGACATTATGTTGGTCATGTGAACTCTGAGTAGTGATATGAAAATTGTCTTTACTTGGAAATGTTGAAATTCTTTTATTTGTTTTGTGGCTGAAAAATTGAAAATATAGTACAGGAATAAAAGGAAATAAATTAGCTTGGGAGAGTCTGTTTTGGGTGCATGCAAATTGGGAATACTGGGTGGATTCTTTCAAACTTGTGGAAGTGGACATGTTATATAGCTAGGCCCCTGTTTGATGATCACTTGTGTGAATTTGAGGTTAATTTCAGCTTGATTCTAATTAATGTAGTTATGCACTTATATTATTAATAACAAATTCATGAATGGTCTGGTGCAATTTCTTTAGGCCATTGGGGGATTCTATTTTGGGTGCAGTTAGCTTAGGACATTTTGCTGGTTATATATGTGCGCTTGATTCTTAATTAATGTAGTTGTGCACTTATATCATGAGTTGTCTTGGTCTTTTTTACCTAAGGGGCATATTGTTTATTTCTTTATTGGATTCATTATGTTTTCATTTTGGGTTGAATTTTCTTTTTAATTATTACTTCATTTTTGCCTTGTTTCAATGGGAGCAAAGGAAGAACAACACTTATACCCAAGAAGATATCAATGAAGTCCAGGCTAAATGGGAAAACTTTGTGGAGCAGTATATGTAGATCAAGTAGAAGGTGGATTTTTGACGTATAACATTTTTGAACTTGATTTTGTAGGCCATGTGTTTAGCTAGACTAGCTTGGGGTATATATATATATATATATATATATATATCATTGATCACTTTGCTAGATTCTTTTGGGTGCTATCAAGATTGATAGCTAGGCTTAATTAATTGCTATATTAGATTGATAACAACAAATTGGTAGATTAGAAACTTGATGGCTAATTTTTGTGTTATAGATGGTTTTAGTGTACAACATAGTTGGTTGTGTGAATAGCATTGGGTTAAGAGAGTAAACTACATATATACAATTACTAGCTACCTTGAAATTCCTTTTAATATTTGGTACTTTATTAATTTCAAAATCCTTATTTATTGTGGATTAGTTTAAATTTGAGAAAATTGTGATTTTGTGAATTAATGTATAATTTATTAAGAATGTTAACATTATAAAGGGAAACATGCTACTTGGAATAATGGTGTTGTACCAAAAACACCTAGCTAGCTATTTCAGGTACTGCGCGCCTATGTGAACCAGATGTAAATATGAACATTTTACAACAATTTTTATGACGAAATCGTAGTCTGTAACAGTAACTTACAATGGTTCAATATTAGAAACTGTTGTATAATCCTTAACAATACCGCACAAATCTTAGAAAACCGATGTATCTAATACCTATAGACATCTAATTAAACTTGAAATTAGTATCTTACACAACGGTTATATAGTTAAAACCCGATGTTTTTAAATTCATAATACAACGGTTTTATATAAACACCGTAGTATGAAAGACATATACACATCTCAAACACTTATTTTTAGAATAACCTATACCACAGTTAGGATCCAAAAACCGTTGTTTTAAGGAGTATTTCACCTCGTGTTTATAACTAAAATAGTTGTAAAATACATGTATTAGTAAATGTAACCGTTTTCTTTAGAACATAAAACAATGGGTTCGAGAAGAAAATCGTTGTGTAGATATATACTCAACAACAGTAGTCTTTAAACCATGGGATTTTTAGGATGTATTTACAACGGTATTTTTGTCATTATCATTGTGTTAATGTAATCAAGACAATGGAAAATAACCATTGTGTGATAGTACCCCAATAGACATCGGCCGATTAGACGACGGTATTTTGGCAACTTACACAACGGATTTTATCTGTTATGTATTACGTTTTTTGTAGTAGTGTTTGTTCAAAGCTGTCTCTTATTTAATCTATGTTCATTTTGACTTTGAACCAAAATATTTCATACAAAAGGCTCATATGTGCTGGTTTATATTGTATTGTGTGCTGGTTTATATTGTATTGTATGCTGCTTTATATTGCAGTCCTGTGGTTCTGATGCTGATGGCTCTCTTAGCCTTGCTACACCCGCTACTGAACTAGTTACTGTTCGTTAACTATGGAGAACAATTCCTAATAAGACCTAACAAGATAGGTTCCCTTTAAAATATTATAGGAAGACATTATTAAACAAATGTTCATAATACTAATTTTAATAAATTACTCATAAACTCAGTTTTTGAAAGATTTTTAACTGAAAATCCAGCCAAATAAAAATTAAGTTTCAGCCCAATTTATTCGTGTATGCGGATGTGGAACAGAAATTCTCTTTAGGAAAGTTTCTAAGAAATGGCAAACTAAATGAGAGATGCTAAGGAACATCTCAAACATGTTACATCCTAAAATACCATGAATCAAAGATAATATTATTATTTTTTTGAAAGTTACCATGCAAATTAAAAATAGCAATTTTTGAAAGTTAGGTATTTAGGTTGAACAACAACCAAAGACTGTCAGTGCCTGCCATATCGAAAAATTCTGAAAAAAACAATCAAAATTGAAGCCATGGAACAAGTACAAATTCAACACAAAATTGCCTAATTATCAAATTCGAACCCAAACGACAAACAAACCTGGTGAAAGGAGAAGTTTTGGCTGAGATCACAAGCAAATTCTCTGACATGTTGGAGAGCAATCTGACAAGATCACGCAAGGCTAGCTTCAAATATTGGGTGCAGGGGATCACTGCTCAACAGAAAAAGAGGAAAATAAATTTTCCTAAATTATTTGGTCCAATTAAATTGTAAATTGAGAAACAAAATAAAATATATTAAAGTAACAAATAATTTCCAGATCAAAGAAAAAAAAGAGTAACAAATAATTGCATGGAATACTGTCCATGGACAATGAGTGAAGAAAGAGAGGAGACACCAAAAATTTTGATAAAACGATAAAGGAGCTACATACAGAGGGCATCATCATACATTCAATTCATACAAACATGGATGAGTCTTCCATTGCATATTATAAATCTCTCACACATTGCTAATGAAAAAAAAAAAAAAAAAGTAAACACTCAGAGAAGCAATTAAACATAATCATCTTGGGTTGAGAAAAATATTCCTATGATAAAATCAAATACAAACATTCTATAAACAAATTTCAGAGAGAGAAAGAGAGATAGAGAGATTACCTTTCTAAGAAAATGAAACCATTTAATAGAAAACACTGTCCTGTACTTATCGTAAGCTTTCTTGACCTGCCACAAAGATTTAGGATGATCAAAAAAATAAACCAAAAGTTAAGAATTTGGGTTTTTCTTAAATCAGAGAGAGAGAGAGAGACTAACGGAGCTTCTTGAAGGGGGCCGGACTGAGACACGATGGATGTGCCCAAACCATAAGTGGTGGAGTGATGAAAAGGACCAGCGATGATCAGGGGACTATGAATGAGAAACAGATATATATGATCATGGTAGATAGAAAAAGAGAGAAAGAGGGAGGTGTGTGGAAGGGGTTGGTGAACTGTGTCAGAATAGAAGGAGCTGGAGACTGTTTTGGACTTTGATTTTTGTGTTTTTTTTTTTTTTGTTCTTTTCAAACTGGCGCGAAACTAAAAATATACCCGGGGGAAAGTTTTGAGCCACAAATTTTGGGCCTATGGCATTTTTAATAGGCCATAAAATGTAAAATCTATGACATTGGAAAAATGTCATCGTTATACTTTTTTATGACATTAGAATAAATGTCATGCTTTTGATAGTGATTTAAAAAATGTCATGTATGTAATAATCTTTTAATGACATACTGTATGCGCCATAAAAATGTATTATTTCTCATGACATGTGTCTAAATGTCATGGAAATCATATTTAATGACATATTCATGTGTATGTCATTATACCTTTGTCATATGATACATTTAATGATGCATATTATAAAAATGTCATCTATAGTAATATTTAATGACATTTTATAATAAACGCCATAAAATGTGTGTCATTAAAAGCAAGTTTTGTTGTACTGTGCCCCTCTGCTCACTGTTGACGCTTCAGAATCTACTGTTCGTCCTCCAATGCCTTTGATTGTTTCCATTTCTGCTGCTGTTGCTGTTCGTCCTCCAGTAGGCCCATAATTAGTGAAGCATCATCTAGCTTTGGACGTGCTACACTTCTGCTGTGAGCAATCACAATATTTGGTTACCACAAACGGCAGACCGTCTTCAACAAGCGGAAGATGATTTTTCTGTCGGTGGTGGTGTACCAACTAGTCCTCCTCCTCTGCTTACTATTGACTCTTCAGATTCTGTTGTTCGTCCTCCAGTGCCTGTGATTGTCGTTTCTACTGCTGCTTCTGTTCGTCCTCCAGTAGGCCCACAATTTAGTGAGGCATCATCTAGCTTTGGACGTGCTACACTATCCGCTGTGAGCAGTCACAATATTTGGTCACCACAAACGGCATACCGTCTTCAACAAGCGGAAGATGATTTTTCTGTCGGTGGTGGTGTACCAGCTGGTCCTCCCCCTCTGATGCCTGCTTCTTCTGGTGAGTTGTGTTTTAGTTAGGTAGACATGATCTTTTGTTCCTTTTACAATCGGGGGTTCTTGCCACCTTTCTCAAATTCTTACATTGTAATTTCTTTTACAATATTGATTCAGGGTCTACTGAGTCATCATTCAGTTTTGGACCTGCTACACCCTTCGTTGAGAGCAGTCACATTATGTGGTCACCACAAATGGCAGACCGTCTTCAACAAGCAGAAGATGATTTTTCGGTTGGTGGTGGTCTACCAGCTCGTCTTCCAGACAAAGGTGACTCGGAAGGGGTCCAACTTGAGGAGGAAGTTGGCAGTTCGGATGAGCACAACAGTGGTGGAAGCTCTGTTGGGAGCAATTGATGCTGAGGGGATTATCCAGTATTTCATGAATATAAAAACAAATCTTTTTAAAATAGGTTGATGAGGGGATTATCCAGTAATTGAAATAACAATATATTGAATCTAATTCTAATCTATCTTTTAACAAAATGCTTTCTTTTTTCCTTATTATTAGAATGAATACTTGTTGTGGGCGAATTCTTATATTTCTGCGCTGATATCAAAGTTTAAAGTTTAATTTAAACCACCCAAAGGTGTGCTTTCAACCACAATATATCAAACTAAAGGGTATTCTTTTTTGAAACTTTATTAATTTATATATTCCTTCGCATGACAGGAACGTAAAACATGATTATAGGTTAAATGTGCCCACTGCCTCAGCTAACTCCAATTGAGTGAGTGCGAAGAAATCATTAATAAAGTTTTATAATATTTTTTAAAGGCTCCAAAGTCATATTCTAAGTTATTTATTGAATCGTATAATATCCTTCTGAGCAAATTACTTAATTGCACCGATATTATTTTATACATATTTCATATTCTGATCCATAAATAATAGAAGTTAACACCTCTCCTTTTGGAAACAAGCCAAAAGTTGAATTGGTCTAATTTCTATTTATGATGACCTGCAAATGTGGGCATGTGTTTGAATCTATCATTGGAGATAATCGGATAGATATGGCCTGCAGCCTACCTCAATAAACACAAAAATTCAAAGATATCAATGTGAACAGGATACAAGTTTTGAATTTTTTGTTTCTCTTTTGCAGGCTAAAAACGGATTCCAACTAAAATTTCGATTTTTAAGAATTTATTTTTGCTCACCACCAATAAAGGTGGTGAAATATTACCTAGAAAAATTTCCGAAGTCTCATGCTCAATTATAGAGTCAATAAAAATCTTATTTTCTTCAGCCAGTACAAAAAAGCCTACATGCTCAATTGATAGAGCGATTATATGTATTAATATCCAAGTTATCTGACACTTAGCTTTTAGAAAAATAGTTTCCCAGGGTAATTTATGACTTGCTCAAACCAAGAGTATAAACTAAAAAGACTCGTAATGGAAAATGGCAGTTTGGTGCATCATTGGTTTCTTAAAAAGACCAAAATTGCAATACTTGCTATGCCAATTTTATAAAATTGTACAAAAATCATTTGAACAAGATTTTTCAAAAGAAATTAGTTTACATATTAATACTCATGCATAAAAATTTTCAAAGCATATGGAGATGTACAAATAGGGTTTTCAAAGTGTCAAAACTCAGACAAAAAAAACTAATTTTTTCATAATCACTGTTCATATGGTCAAAAATACCAACCTTGTGTATTCTGAGCCAAATCAAGTGAGACCAGTTGGAACATCTTTGAAAACATGTCTTTTTAACTATTGTAAAAGTTTCGAATCCAAATTTCAAATGTATCAAAATTCGTGCATAAAAACCTAATGCTTTTTCTATGAAAACATGCAGAAAAACTGGACAGTTTTTTATGCAATTTGTAAAATGCATCATAAATCCATAACAAGTTGGATTCAAGTGATTATTGGCTTATTAGAAAGATATGAATGTGTAGTTTTATATCTTAATACAGTTTAACCAAATTCCTTCTAGAACAATACATAATTCAAAAACAAGACAGTGAAGTCAGAAAGTAGAAAATTGCCAAACAAGAATCAAATCGTGAAATCTTTTGGATCTTTCTTGGAATGCAACTGACCTAGCCAATCTACCATCATTCTAAACTTAGAACTAATGCATAAAAACTTAGAGAATGAGTTTTCTTGAGGTTACTTACCAAATTTCCTTCGAAGGCAGTGTGAGGCTGCTCCTCTTCTCCTTTTCTTGGCAAATATGATTCTTCGTTTAAGTTCCCTTCTCTTTCTCTAACTCTCTTTCCTTTTCTCATTAAACTCATAATTAAATGTGGAAAGGGTTGTTTGAATGAAGGTTGACTTATATGGAGGAGGCAATATGATTGTTGGAGAGAAAACTGAAAAGTCACCACTTTATGAATCTGTTTCGGCTTGCAAAAGGGTTTGATAGGCTAGTTAGTTCCCCAATAAGGCTTTGGTTGGCTGACCAATCCCTTAAGGTCTAGTTTAATTGAGTGTTTAACCTAATGAACTATGCTTAATAGCCCATTAACCAATCAAAGACTTTCTTTTTATGCTAACCACTTTATTAAAAGTCATCATTACATTTTATTTCTTTTCGTTTTCTCTAACTCCAATTACACTCCATCTTTTGTCTATGACATAATCACCATGTCATGCAATAGTCATCTTCTTTATCTCTTGCTTAAGTAACCTAGGGTTCTAGCTCTAGTGGTCAAGATTGGTCGATATTAGGGTTTCAAAGTCAATTTTTCAAAGGTCCGTTGACTTTAGATACTAAATTGCAATATTTTTTTTCATTTTAACTACCCAAACATTTATGTCATTTCACTTTAGATACTAAATTTTAGTTTAGGTACCAACTTTAAAAAAATGGTTATACCGAGCTGTGACTGTCTAACAATCATAACTTTTTTATTGATTTGTTATTTTTTCAATATTTGCAAGGCTTAAACTTTAATGTTTAGTCTCTCGGTTATAGAACTTCATCCCCCAAACCTAATTTAAAAGCATTAAACTCTTATAAATTTTGAATTTTTATGAATTTGAAACAGTCACAACAGTATAACAAACTGATTTGTGACATAATCCAAAATGTCTTGCTCTAGGTTAGTATCTAAACTAAAAAAAATTAGTGTCTTTCTGTTTTATTAAAAAACTATTGATATTTGGTATTTAATTTTAATTTTCTAATTTTTTTAACCCTTTGGTATTCTTACTCATCATTGGGTAGGTACCTTTCTGGAATCTGGGCCGTCCAATCGAGTTTTCAGGCATTTGGACCATTCTTTTTTTTGGGCCCACCGGCCTTTGGACCATTTTAACTCAGCGGAGTCGGTCCGGAACCGAGTCGGTGAGGCTCAGAAATCCTGTATATAAGTTTATAACTATATATTGGTCAATTTTTTTTTTTTTTGGCCAAAGTCGTAAATTCTTATATCTCTCTGTTTCTAGGGATTCAAAACCCTAAACAAAACCCATGGCCAAAAGAAGTTTACACGACGAAAACAATCGATTACGGAGAACGATATTTACATCGAAGACGATGAAAATGGCACGCTTGAAATCACCTCGTTAAACGAAGATGGCACGCTTAAACTCCTTTCTTTCTCTACCCTCTACCATAGAGGGATTGGTACAATTTCCTCTCTAGTTCTCATTCTCCTTGCTGCTCACAAATCGTCGGAAATTTGTTTTTGTTTTTTTGGTTTTTGTTTCAAATTTTAGTTATGATTAGGAAATTTAGGATGAAAGTTTGATGAGCCTCTATCTGCATTGTTGTTTGCAGAAAAAGCTTTGCGAGAAGGTTGGCCGGTGGTGGAATCTGCGTTGGAAGAGCATGGTGTTTCATGTGAACTGAATATGGTATGTCATGTCAAATCTTGTTTTTGAGAACTCACTTTCATGTTGAATTTGATCCATCTTTCTGAAATTAATTCTATATTAATTTTGATCTGTACGTAGTTTATTTCAAATTTCAAATTATTATGGGTGATTTGTTGTGTGCACACATTGAATTGTTGTATTTCTAATTATGGTCAGGTTGAGGTTTCCATGACAATCTCAGCAACCAAAAAGACATCCTTTGAAACGGCTAAGCATCTTCTTAAACTCTTGTCTGTAGGTTTTGCTCCACACTCAGGTGCGTACAAATGGCATATCCTTTTTGTTTGAGCTATCATATATTTTCCGATTTGAGTGCAGAATTATTGTTTTGATTACAGGCAATAAAAATGCTGAAAGATGAAATGCATTGTGAAGTCATTGAGGTTTATCCTCTTCGAGGTTTGACTTGCGGACAATGTGGTATTTGCAAAGACTGTGGGATCAGAAAAGTGGGTATTGATTAAAATTCCTTCCTCCTGTCAATTTTTCTTCAAACAAATCTAAGTTATTAACCTCATTTATTTTTCTGGAAGCATTCTCTGTAGTTGCATGTGATGCAGCAGCTAGGACCTTTTAATTTCAGGCTTCAGAAATGTACCATGGTAATTAGAGCTCTTGTTTGACCTTAGAAAGGTTTAGAATTGAGAGTTGATTAGGGTTTAGTGAATGATGAAAGTGAGGATAATATGAGGATATAATCACATAAGCCTTTGGGTGCCCTACTACCTACTCCATGAAATGCTTCTCTGTAATGCTGGAGATTGCAAAAGCACACTGTTTAGCTTGTTCTAATCTCTACTATTGTCTGCAGGATGAATTTTGTAAACGGCTGAACCGCCTCAAAGGCCCCGGACTAAAGGTGCACACATTGATCTGAATCCTGTTTTTGTGATCCTTCATCCGAAAGAAAACTTTAAAAATTTAGAATAAAAAGATAAGTCATAAGGCAATTATCTATAGCTTCAGATTCTTTAGGTTACATCTTTAATTCTTTTTGCTGGTTGCTTCACTAAGTTTTTCAATATAATTGGGAAGCAGGAACTTTCTCGAGTCACAGACTGTTCTATTAGTCTTTATGTAAGTGTACTGCTCCTTTTTTATTTTGATGGTTATATTCTACATTTCCTTTTCTTGTCTTCTAACCCCCAGGTGAAGTGAGAATTTCAATTAATGATATTTAATTTTGCTGTAAATGAATAGAGATTCACGGTTTCTTCTATTGGTCCACTTCATGGAATAAAGTTAGTCAGGATGATTGTGTTGGACTGCTTTACAGGTAAGCGTCGTCCCAAATTGCATATGAAGACGCTTAAAGCTAATCAAATGGTGAATACTATCTTGTGATATATATATATATTATGTACACATTGCATGAGTAAACATCATCAGTTAAGTCATTTGATTCGCAAGGTATTACTGAGCTGATACTCTTCTTATGTGGGCATATATAGGGTCTTCAAGAAACTGTTATGAAGCTAAAAAACCAAACTGGAATTACATCTATCATGGAGGTTGGTTGCTGGTTACCTTTGTTTGTTACTTCTGGTTTTGAAACATCTTCACTGTTTTAAGCTAGCTTTAATTTGCATCTTGAGCATTTGATTATTGACTCTTACTGTAAGAGAGAATTTTGTGGGCTATTAAATGTGTGCATGCTTAGCTTTTTATTGGTTGTGCTCAATTAGGCAGTGCGGTTCATGAAAACCCAAATTATTTGTCGTGCTCCCATTTGTACAAGTTTTATGGAAGCACTGCACCGGATACAAGATACAGATGTGCTAGAGATGATTGCAGACAAGTTCAGCTCTTCAGTAAGTGACTAATTTAACGTATAAGCTATATTCATGGAATGCCCAATGGGCTTCTTGGGTTTTTCTGCCCCCTACGAATTCAAACTGATAGTTTGTGTAATTTTTTTAGAGAAAATTAAGAGTTAGATCCATGATCTTGCTAAGGCCTTGTTAATGGAAGATGGTGCTAGCTGCGATCTATTGCTTGCTAAAAAAGGCTGTGCAATTTTGGTTTGCCTCTAGGAAAATTGCATTGCATATATAGTTCCTTTCTGCTATATGTTTTTCTATATATTACTAGTCTCAATAGAAGGATGATTTATTTGCTGTTAATTAATTAGCTTGATTTCTTTAGGATTCACCTAAAGTACATGGTGATGCATCAGAGACACTTTGTGCTATAGCAAGGTTTGCTCCACCTGAACTTTCTAATAAAATCTCCAGCCCAAGGTACGTGCATTTGTTTTCTTCGTACATATACTAGAAATTCTATCTTATACACGCATATTTGTGCTCTATTTTCTGTGTTGAGGTGAATGTATGTGTGTTTTCTACAGTTTCGTACGAAGATTATTTCGGCATGCTTTGGAGGACTCCTCACGACCAAAATCTGTTCTGGTTAACTCATTGTCGGTATGCATCTCTTTGTTAGATCTAAGGAGGATAACATTTGGAACATACGAACATATTAATGGACGTCAAATTACTAGTGGATCTAGAGGAACTGCTAGTCCCGAGACTGTTGTGGCCATGCTGGAGAGCCTAGGTCACCTTTCTAAACCCTGCTTCTGACATCTGGATGTCTAGATATAACAAAATCTGGTTGCATAATTTTATTTGTTGGGTGTTTCTTGATTATGCACAGCACAATTGTGCTGCCTAGTAATATCATACTGCGTTGCTATAATGACAAGCTTTTATCCTGCAGGTGATTTGCTGAAGCTTTTGGATGTTTCTTCAGAGGACAATGTGTTAACTACATATGGCAAGCTACAGCCACCTCTTGGGAAACATCGTTTAAAGATATTAGAGTTCATTTCAGTATTACTGAGAGTTGGTAGTGAAGCTGCTGAGAAGGAACTAATTAGTCTTGGAGCACTACAAAGAATTTTAGACTTGTTTTTTAAGTAAGTTCAGAGTTCAATTTCTTATTTTATAAAGTTAATTGATACAATTAAGCACATAAGTAATATTCCCCAATTTTGTTCTGTGTATTCCAGGTATCCATTTAACAACCTTGCGCATCATTACATAGAGAACATAATCGTATCATGTTTGGAAAGCAAGAATGGTCCTCTTGTACTGCATCTTCTCTGCGAGTGTGATCTAGTTGGAAAAATACTTCAAGCAGAAAAGAATTTCACATTGGCAGCTCATTCAAACAAGCTATCAGTTCTTGCTGAAGGTAGATCCCCACCCAGGATAGGGAATATTGGACTTTTAACACGCATATCCAACAAAATCATTCAACTGGGAAATAACAATAGTGAGATTCAGGCGTATCTGCAGGTTTTTATTTCTATTTCTACATATTTATGTTTTTTTGTGTTTTAAGTTTACTATTTGTGAAATAAATATTTACAAGTGAATTGCAGTATTCTTTTTTGGATTGAAGCCCAGTCTTTTAGATGGTTGGTTGAGTGGTTAGAAGACTCTTTCCACTTCTTGTCTTCTGGTGTTCTTTTTTGCATCCCCTAGACTCTTCTTTCTATTAATTTTACTTAAAACATTATAAAAAAAAAAGTAGAATGTTTTTTGAAATTTTATTGGTGCTTTCACACTGTTGTTGAAGTTGAAAAATCATAGACCTTAAATATTTTCATTAGGCTCTATAAATTTATCATTCCCATCCTTGGTTGTTGCTTTTGTATGAATTTATACACTTACTACCAACAAAATGAGATTATCTAACTGAAGAGTACAAAGACATTGATGAGAAAGATGCCCACATAAGTTGTATACACCCATTGTGTGGAATTTTCTTTTATTTCAAAAGGGTTTAGAGCCTATTGTTTACATTGTTTAATCATCATTTTTACGGTTCTGTTTATTTTGACAGGAAAATAGTGAGTGGACTGATTGGTATAGAAATGTTCTTTCAAAGCCTGATGCAGTGGAGAATGTTTGGGCTTGTTGGTATGGTTTTTTGGGTGCTTTAATTATAAGGACAAAATATATCATGTTTTCAACTGTCTAATTGTGGTGTAATCAATTGTACCAGGCAGCAGTATGCCAAAGACATGAGACAATACAAAAGACAAGGCAAAAGAGAAGAATTTCGAAGTAGCAGCCCACCACCCCATTCTATCCAATCCTCACCCCCATCCTCTCCACTTCCAAGGCCAAGCTTAGACATGAGACCAACTATAATCATTACAGGAACGAACTATGGATGGCATGTTCAAGCATGTGGACCCTCAGACTAAAACAAGACATAATAATTGGAGGCTTTTTCATATTTGAGTTTGTGTATTCTATGTCTTGAGGCATTATTTGTGTAGTTATTATTTCAATTTGGAGATGGATACTTGACATTTAAGGATCTTATGCCTGCTTTCACCAAATTTGAGGCAGACTTGAGAATTGACTTCTTTATTTGATCGGGTATCTGGAACGTATGCCAAAGAAAATAAAACTTTTCTCAACTCCAATAACAAGCATTATTCATATATCAAACTAGAGAAGCTACATCTCCATGAAGGAGAAAATACTCTTAGGGCCCGTTTGGATTGGGGATTTGAATTTGAATTTGAATTTCAAATTCATGTATTTTAAATTCATGTATTTCAAATTCATGTATTTCAAATTTTATTGTTTGGATTAAAAAATTAAATATGAGAATTTCAATAAGGATTTCAATTAAAAAATTTAAATTTAAATATATTATTATGGTAACATATGATAGGCTTGCAAAGATAGCCTATAAATGAGGTCCATGACCTATAATTTAAAACTAACTCATTTTAAATTGTACTTTATATTAGAAATCACTACATATTCTTAAAAAAAGAATAAAAAATCGTTCAAACCACATATTGGCTTACTACTTTATATTAGAAAAGTTATTACTGTTGGGAAATGTAAATTAATGTTCGAGATCACTATAAATTAAAAAACTACTGAAATTCATATTCATAAAAATATAAGTTCAAACAACATAAGCTGTTCTAGCTTGATACTCTTCAAACATTTGAATGGCTAAAGTATCTCGAAATGTTGTCCACTCTTCAGTCACTCTAACTGCTCTAATGTACTCCTCATCCACATCTTCATTTCCCAACTCTAAAGAATTTTCCAAGTCTTGGTCCACATCATTCAATAATTCATCTTCTGGCATCTCATCTCTAAGAAAGTTGTGAATAATGCAACAAGCATTAATAATCCTAACTTGCATTTTCACATTAAAAAAACTTGCTGTGCGTAGAATAGCCCATCGCTTCTTCAATAATCCAAATGCTCTTTCAATTGTATTTCTTGCAGATGAATGTCGAAGATTGAACAACTCTTTGTAATTTGTTGGAGTATTTCCCCTCCACAATTTAAGATAATATCTAATACCCCGGTAAGGAGCTAAAAACCCTGGTCCATTAGTGTAACCCGCATCCACAAGATAGTATTTGTCTACAAATACAAAGTATACAGTATGATCAAATATCAAATGAAAATGAAAATTACACAGCATAAACTATGAAAGTTACAGTGTAGGATTGAATGCCTACTTGATGAGACTTTTAAGCCACTGTGTCTATGCAAGGCATCACGTAACACTCGAGAGTCTCCTGCAGATCCCTCCCAACCAAGTAATACGTAAGTAAATTTCATGTTAGCATCACAAACACCTAAGACATTCGTGCTAATGTCACCCTTTCTATTTCGATATCTTGGTTTATCATCAATGGGAACAGTTAGATTAACATAAGTCCTATCAAGTGCTCCAAGTGCGCCCTAACAAACACATCAATGCTCATATTATAATTAAGTACTATATAATTTGATTTGCAATTATATATGCAAGGAATAAAAACTTTTTAATACCTGAAACCATCTCTATTTCTCAGCATCTCGCTCATTGAGAACTACTTCATGATGTTTTATGTAATATTTCCCAAGTTTGATCACTGCTCGTAAAACAACATGAAATTGTCTACTTATTGTTTCTCCCGAGCGAGCATATATAGCTTTAATAGTACTATTTTTAAGGTTGTGTCCTAGCATATGCAAAAATAATGCCACAACTTCTTTAATGGTGACATTTCTTGTAGTCACCAACCCACCTTGATCTTGTAGAATATTACACAACTTCTGAAATGCCAATGGCTTCATTCTTAATTGTGCAAAGCATGTAGGCTCATTTTCTAAGACTCTCATCCAAAGTTTCCTCCTATAAGCTTTTTCATCAACTTCACATCTTAAAGGTTGTTTTGTTACATACTTTCTCTTCCGCCTTTGAGCACCAATAGCTAACATCAAAAAACTAATAACTAAAACAACAACTTGCATTACTTTCTTCTTACGTAATTTCTTTGTCATCCTTTCATTTCTGCTTTGAATTAACAAACCTCTCTCACCATTATCCATGAGGGCTACAAAGTGAACCAATCTGCCCTAACAAGCAACATCTAGTCAGTTCAAGCTGAAAGCAGCCGCAACCAAGATTGACAGGAGTTGATTAACAGAGAAGGACGACACTACTTTAACCACACAGTCAGCACTACTAACAGTAAATTGTTAACATAACTACGAAACTGTTCTGGGCATGGAAAACCCATTTGGATTCTTTCAACAAAAACTCAATGATGGGCAACATTAAAGACCACCTTTGAAAAAGGTGCAGACTCATAAACTCATGTCCAACAGGCAAAACCCACATACACACAACAGACAATTTGAAGCACAACCAACATTGAATCAGAAAACTTAAGAAGAAATGAGAATAGTACCTTTTGCAAATACGGTTGATGAGAGTATGACTTTGGTCCGATGGAGCTGATCGACACTGGCAGGAGCAGATCGATTCTGGGAGGTGGTGATTGTGTGGAGGCGAGGTCGGAGTTTGAGGTTGTGGTGAGACAACTTTTTGGCCGGAGAAGTCGAACCCGACAGAGGTGGCCGACGCTAGAAGGAGCTCGTCGACGCCGGCATGAGCAGATCGAAGCCTGGAGGTGGTGGCGCGGTTGGGTTTGTGTGGAGGTGAGATCGGGTTAGATTTTTTATTGGACTAAGGATTTCAAATACCTACATTGAGAAGTGATTTCAAATACATGGTTTTTGGCCTTTCAAATCTACCCTGGATTTGGGCCAAATCCAAATCCTTACTTAAAAATAAGCCCAAACAGGTGAATTTGGATTTGAGAAGCCCAAATCCAAACCTCTTGAAATACAGGTTTCCAAACGGACCCTTATCTTTCCTGCAGTAAAAAACATACTCCGATCCATTTGAGAATGTATTTATGTATGCATGCATGCATTTAGGTATCATTGAGCATGTATGTAATGTATGCATGTTTGCATGCGTGCATGCGTGCATGTATGTATCATTACCTATTTTCGGCAGACATTTTTTGTCGGAGTTCCTCCTATCATTGTAGGAATCTTTGCAAAGCAGCTGAAAAACATGCCATATTTGATTCTTTGTCTGGTGTTTTTTTGGTTTGACTTCTTTAGTAACTTGGTTGGTGGGTGGTGCATATCAATACAATACAGTACTAGTCAGCACCCCCCCGCCGTAAGAATCCAACCTGGCATCCCAATCTTCAAAATAGACTGATTAGGTCCAAAATTATCTATTTTTGCGCACTAAAACTCTGCTATGCTATTCTTGGCCAAAACAAAAAACTCTGCTATGCTATTAGAAAATTGTAATCCAAGATTATAATTTAATTGATCTCTTTTGTATAAAATTAATAAAGTAATTATCGTGCACTAACCAAATTACTGAGAATAATAAATAAATATATGACTAAATTATGTGAAAATCATTACTTTATGCTCTTCTCATGCAACTTTATTTGTATTAACTTTTTCATAAGTTAGTTGAATTTATATTTAATTTTAAAACGGTAGCTAGTTTGAGCTTGAGATTAATCTTCTATTAACATATGTATATAAACATCTCTCCCGCTAAACCCAATACAATACCAAGCATCCCCTGAGCACATCCATAAAGCAACATCATCTTTAGCAATGATGTTGTACTGTTACATTCCCATAATTTGGGACTGATATGTAAATGTGAATCTGATCATAATCTGCAGGTACTGTGCCTGCTAAGTGGTTTATGTGACAGAAGTGGAACTTTCTTTTACAAGGATCATCCATGTAAAAGCAATGTCCCTATCTTAGCCCTTGGAGGAGATCAAGACCTAATATGCCCCCCTGAAGCAGTTTATGGTAGAATGTTAATTCATTTGAGCCTGATGTCCTTAAGAAGCTTAATGATCATCTAAACTAATTTCCTCTTCTTTTTTTGTTTCTCCCTTTATCTATGTGCATGATACACATGGAGTAGAAGCAGTGAAGACCATTCCTGAGCAATTGGTTACCTTCAAAGTCCTTGGAGAAGTTGGTGGTCCTTATTATGCTCACTACGATTTAGTGGGAGGTCGTTTGGTACGGTCATATGTTTCCTTTTCCTATGATTTCATTGGAATTGGATGATATATTCTATGTCAAGACCATACCAATTTGTTCAGTTAACTTTGTACTATTGTGTGTTACTTAACCCACCTTCTTCTGTTGTTTTAATGCAGGCAGCAGATACAGTATATCCACACATTATTGCGTTTCTCAATCGCCATGACAGGACTTGATTTCTTCATCATATTCTCTCTTTGCGACCCGAAGGTCTTGAACCTTTAAGCCATTGTTTTGTTCCTAAAGAAGGCAACCAGATGAAGAATCCCCCAAAAGGTCGAAATTATGGCTAAATATGCAATGGCATGAGAGGTAATGTATACAAAGGCCTTCGCCTACACAAGTATGTTGTATGATGTTCCATTTTGCACATAGTTGTAAAGGACATAACGTAAATGACAAAAGAGGACTAAAATTAGAAATTAAAAAAAAAAAAAAAAGAGTTAGCGTTCCATTAGATACATGATAGATATGTAGGGATACCTGTGAAAGATGCAAACTTCAGCAATAAATTGCAACCTCTCATTGAAAGCTGATAGATTAGTAAAATGTCCAGACAGTTGTATGTTCCTAGCCTCCTCGGCTATCTCATTTAACTCCCTTTTAATGGCATTATGCCAAAGCAGTATCTGAAACATCAGCACTTGACTCTAAATACTTCCTTTTCCCAGTCCTGCACTCGCATGCACAATTTACCTTCTCTATATGTTGATTTGATGTGCTAGCACCAGAATTCACAGAACATTGGAACTGAGGGGAATCCATGTTGGAATAAGCAAGTCAATACTCCATCACGTGGGTTCATATGAGTTGGTGGCTGTCTTCATTAAACAGCCCACAATTGCTTTTTACTTTGTCATGGTTTCATACTAGTTTGCATAGTATGTATTGGTGGCTGATTTTCTTCATCTGCCCCCCCTCTATGTTTTAGTTAGCTGCACCTAGATAGGCTAGATATGATAGCTCTACTTCTATTTATTGTGTTCAGTAGACTTTCTACAACTAGCATTAAGTATGACTTTTGTGATGAAAGCTCCCTATATAAGGGTGAGTCCGTGTGTTTGATTGTAAGCAGTAGTTTTCATTCAATAATAAGAGAACATATTTTCTCTATAAACACTTGTTCTCAATATTTTGTGAGTGTTCATCAGTGAGTGTGTGAGAGGTGGATAAAGTTTGTAAACTTTTCACCCATATATCTTGGTATTACTTTGTAAAGTATATACCAACAATCCAGACAACTTTTAACCATGTCACCACTACTTTTACCTTCCATCCAAGTGAAAATGACCTTCAATAAAAAAGAGTTGTAAGTTATGTGCCCCTGGAAAAGTAATAAATAGAAAGAACTCAATCCTTTGATTCAATCTGAAACATTACTTGTTGAAGAAGCTTTTCCTCTGGAACTATCTTGCTTAAGCATTTTCGCAAATCCTGATATTCATCAGGTGAAACAGATGATGAAAGCCATGGAAGAAACTCGGCCATCATATTCACAGGAATGCTGCACAGAAACCGCCAGACCAGAGATGCCTGCTCTTCAACTGAGAACTTCTCAATGAGCAGGGGAAAGACCTGGCTAATAAAATAAAATAAGAACAGAAGTTGGGTTTTATTTAACTGTTCAGCATATGAAAAAAAAGTCAGCATAATAAAGAAAGAAAATATGGTTACCACACATGTTAGTGATGGAACTTTGTGGGCAGAAGGTAATTAGGGCAGAATATGTGTTTACCACCAAAAGTGATGTTGATTAGATGGTTCTTGAACTTGTTATAGCTCCTAATAGAGCTAATTGCAAAGTGGAATTCAACTAATTTTACATTAGTGGTGGAAGTTTGTGGGGAAAATATGTGCTTAGTGTTGAGAGAAATCCCACATTGAAAATGCAATGTGAGGGCCTTGCTAGTGGCTTATAAGGGTTTGGGCTACTCCTCCCATTGCCAATTGGTTTTGGGTTAGATGCTCTAATTCTATCATGGTATCAGAGCTTGGTTATCTGCGTGTAAGGCCCAACGGCCACACGTCACCCAATACAATTTGTTCACGTATAAGGCTCAAAAATCTCGCCACACATGCCGGGGCGTGTTGAGAGTAATGTGAAGTAATGTCCCACATCGGAAAACTAGAGTTTAGCATATGTGCTTATAAGTCTTGGGCCTCTCCACCCATTGCCAATTGGTTTTGGGATGGATGCCTAGATTTCTTCATGATAGAATTAGAGCATCCAACCCAAAACCAATTGGCAATGGGAGGAGTAGCCCAAACCCTTATAAGCCACTAGCAAGGCCCTCACATTGGATTTTCAATGTGGGATTTCTCTCAATACGCCCCCGCACGTGTGGCGTCATTTAAGCCTAACACATGGATAATTTATATTGGGTGACGTGGAAGCACGTGTGGCCGTTATGGATAATTTATATTGGGTGACGTGGAAGCACGTGTGGCCGTTAGGCGCATCACATGGATAACCTGCTCTGATACCATGAAGAAATCTAGGTATCCATCCCAAAACCAATTGGCAATGGGTGGAGAGGCACGGCCCAACACTTATAAGCACATATGCTAAATTCTAGTTTTCCGATGTGCGACATTACTTCACATTACTCTCATCAACACTTAGTACCATGGTTCTTGTACTTGTTATAGCTCTTAACAGAGCAACATTACAAAGCCAAATTTGCATAATTGTACATATTATATTAGTGATGGAATTTGGAGAGAAAAAATTGAGTAAACTACCAAAAGTGATTATGATTAATCGTTCTTGTGCTTGTCATAGCACGCCACCAGTGACTTATTAAAAACTGACAGTTTTACCACATAAGTTGCCACATCGTTTTATAGGATCTTGGTTGATTCCAAGAACAATTGGGTTTTGATTAAGGTGTTGAAGATATTTACCAAATTGGCTCCTTTAGAGCCCAGGTTGGCTAAGAGGGTAGTTGAGCCGATTTGTGAGCATATCCGGAGGACTGGGGCCAAATCTTTCTTGTTCGAGTGTATTAGGACTGTGGTGAGCAGTTTGAGTGATTATGAATCCGCAGTGAAGCTTGTCGTTGTGAAGATTCGGGAAATGTTGGTTGATGATGATCCAAATCTTAAGTATCTCGGATTGCAAGCGCTTTCAATTGTTTCACTGCTGTGCAAACGATAATCCCATCAACATTTTGTGGCTAGTTTTGCATTGACAGAAAAAAAAAAAAAAAGAAAAAAGAAATATCCTTGCATTGACCAATCTATCCATCACCATCAAACCAGGCCATTCTCCATATTTAACATTCATCAGACGAAAATCGCATCAATATCTAATTGTAGTGACATCTAATATCTAATAATTTGTAAAATACAACTTGTGGGGAAAAGAAGGGAAAAAAGGGAGCTTTGAAATGCATTTTTGTGTGCTAATGGACCAAAGTGAGATAAGAGAAAAGATACACTGTCACATTCAAAATCTAAGGGACTGTGACTGGCCAGAAGTTTTTAAACAATGAAAAATCAAACTTAAGATTCAGTAGGAAATCTATTTCAATAGCAGTTGACAGTTGACACACTACAAAACAAAAACAAAAACAAAATGGAAGTCTTGAAAATATATTCGTCCTGATCCAGGTCAATGTGATGATACTTGTCAGTCATTCATACAATTGAAACTCAATGGTTATGACTATGACTGAGCATAAACCTTCAAGACATGATTCCCCAAAAAAAAAAAATTCAAATTTGAATACTTTAGATCATAGACTTGGAAATAAAATGAAGCTTAGGTTCATTAATAAGGATACCCAAGTCTGGTGTAACTTAATACGAGCTCAGTTGAGTCACAAACTGCAATATTTGAAGCTTGCAAAACAAGAAAGATTTGCATTATTATGTAAAAGAAGATGCCTCAGTTCGGATTGCCAACTCACCACTGTTCTTTCCTCAGAAATCATTGTTTCTTGTGAAGGCACTGCCAACAAAACACAATAATAACAATGGTGTTAATAACTGATGAAAAATCAAATTTTTAACTAATATCAGTAACAAGCAGCTAATAGATTATAAATGAGGACGAAGAACTGGAGACTGGGGTATGCAAGCATTGTGCACTTTCTTCTATTCAATAAAAGCCAATAGACCAAATGAAAAATAAATTAGAAACTCAATAATTGTCAACTATGGTTTGAAACACATACAGTGGTGCAAATTTAAAAGTAGAGTATATATTTAAAGGACTTTCTGCACATGCAGTGTTGCCAATTTTGTTCAAATTTAAGAATGACACCTAACAACAATTTTCAGTTTTGAAGAACAAAAAATTGGTTTGAGAACAAAGAGATCTTAGCTAATTTATTCACAGCTAAATCAAAGTTCACATACCCAATAGATAGAAGGCATAGATAATTACATTGTCCAGGTGAAGAAACAGTATCCATTTGATCACTTTTATCTTCTATATAACAACTTGATCTGTTCCTCCACTCTTCCAAGTAATCTTGTCCACTTGATCCTGACCTCTTTTGCGCTATAAATTCAATGATAGGGTAACAAGTACTGTCATCAACTTCCTCAAGTACTGTCAAAAAGTTTATCGGCAAGGATGGGAATGTGCTCCATTGCAGCAATCTTTCAATAATATATGTTGATTTAAAAAAGAAAAACTTTACCATAAAGTTTAAATAAACAGTCATTAGCACATGAAATTAATACTTACCACAAGCAAAACAGTGTACTGACAAACACTAGATGCAGAAAACCTTAGTAGAAAATTCCATAGAGGTATGGAGGTATGCTAACATAGCGTCACCGTATGCATAATTCTTTTTCTCATCCAACTTCTCCAAAAGTTGAATATACATAAAGGGTACCAGAAGTTTGGTTTTATCTGCAACCATTGTTGTATCCAACACATACAAAACATAAGCCATTACATATTTACAAAAAGAATAATGCTGTACTTACCACATTCTTATACCATCTTACGTCTCATTACTTTACTGGATAGAGTTTTTTTTTTTTTTTTTTTTTTTTAGGTTTATTTTTTTTTTTAGTGTCCAATGTATGAATGTCATGTAATTGCCACATAAAGTGTTATAAAATTATGGTATAAAAATGTGAGATGTCTAGCACTACTGTTACAAAAATCTTCACTATTTTCACTCACTTTGTCAGGAAACCTATCAAAATTTTCCTTCAACCATGAAAGTTCAACGGAATTACCTTTTGTTTCCTCCTTAATTGATCCTAAAAGTCTTATACACAAATCTGTCTGGCCAATTAATACCATTCATTGTTGTATATTTATTCCAACTAAAAGAGTACCATGTAAACGAAATGTTATATATAAAGCCACCAGAAAAACTTCAGTGGGGAGTGCCCTGCAACATCATCATGTTGAGTGGCCAGGAAGGCCAATTAAAATGCGATTTATTTTGGATTCTTTTGCTTCTATGGTAACCATTGAACTTACAATGTTTATGATTAAAATTTTGAAAATAGGCTAAAGCTTTCCAAACCATTTGATGTAAAAGAAGAACAGGGTGCCCTCAACCATCCTCCAAATCCATCTCTCTAAAAGATTCCATTAGTACAATGCACTTGAATCATGTAATAAGAGACACTGTGTATATATGCTCATTACATGAAAGTTTTGCTCCTGGTTAAAGCCCAATAATGAGCAGTTAATAATTAACAAAATTTAGACAATGCAATATTGAGAGAAATTTAGACAATGCAATGTTATATGTTCAATTCAATCCCATAACGCAAGGCTTACCATGCATACAACACAAGTATGCAACGAGATATGAGAAGAATTATGGTCCAAGTTGTTTTGAAACAACACAACCATAGAAATGGAAACATGACTTTTTTCTATATGAGAAATCAAAACATGACATTGTTGGCAAATGCCTTTGAGGCTTTGAAATACATGTTCGTGCAGTTTTACAGTTCTGAATCCTAACAGAAAAGGCTGTAAAGTAGCATACAATACTAGCAAATTCAAATTCAAATGAACATGATTGATCTAGACAATCAATGAAGGGCATCTGAAATGGACTAACTGAACTAGAAGTCTCAGAAGGGATCAGATTTAAAACACTGTTTTGTTCGTAGACCCTCTTAAACATCATCATTCCATTATCTGGTACATAACCTCCATTGTTCTCATTTCCAATCAACCAGGACATGATTCAGACAGCAAAAGAAAAAAGGCTCAACTTCCACAAGCCATGCACTCCTCCCGATTCTGCAGCGAGCACACTTGTGACATATCAGCATGAACATCCACCTTGTTATTATTATCCTGCTCCACCCATTTAAACCAGAAATGCTTTGTTAATTATAAGCATGCAAGTCTAAGAGAAGGAACTACTAGAAGTTTTGTGAAGAATGAAAAAAGCTCCATTTGATTTACATAATATTTCAAGGAACAAATATATGTGCGTCATCAGAATTTTACTACAACAACCAATATAACCATCACTACAAACCATAGATTTTTTAGAAAATGGAATATGAGTATCTGACAGCATCATTTCAGTTTTCTTAAAGCTATGAAATACTGGAATTACGATATGAGTTATATGATTTAATATTTATAACTGCTTAAAACAATAAACTGAATACTTTACATTGTTAAGGGCAGAGGTATCCACAGTGAATTTGATAGCATCAGCTGCAGTGCGTGTTCGTAGATAATACATCCCCGTTTTCAGACCCTTGCATATGGGAAAATGAAATCAAATAGATTTTTACATCATTTTTCTTGATAATAATAATATACATTAACCAATTAAGGAATCCATAAATGTTACCTTGATTCATAAATGTCAAATAAGAATTACCTTAGACCAAGCATGGAAGTGCAGGGAAGTTAGCTTTCCAAGGTCAGGTTGATCCATGTGAATATTCAGACTCTGACTCTGATCAATGTAGCATCCGCGATCAGCGGCCATGTTAACCAAGGTCTTCTGCTTGATTTCCCATACAGACCTAATTGTACATATTTACCTTAGCAACGAGCTAGATATGAAAAGAGTAGTTAAACTTCAACAAACTCAGGGAGGTCAAAAAGAAATCAATACTTGTAAATAGCTTTCAACTCCTCAGGAATCTCAGGAATATTCAAGATTGAGCCATTCTCATAAATTATTTTGCTCTTGAGAGCATGAGACCACAGATCCATTTCTGTTAAATCATGAAGGAGGTGCCTGTTCACTACAATAAATTCACCACTAGAAACAAGAGAGGTTAGATGATATAGAGTGCTGAAACCGTACCTTTAAGAGTTACTAGGTACAAAAATGTCAAACCTTAAAACTCTGCGACTATAGATGTTGGATGTATAAGATTCAAAGCACTCATTGTTACCAAGAATCTGGCTGGTTGAAGCGGTCGGCATAGGTGCTGTAAGAAGGGAATTCCTCAGTCCATTTTTAGATATCATTTGCCTAAGAGCAGCCCAGTCCCACCGATCTGATGGTGTTACACCCCACATGTCAAACTGCAAAATCCCCTAAGGAAAAGAAAGAGTACCTTTTAAAGTTCACAGCTAGAAAATGCATTCTGGCCACAAGAACAGTGCTCAGAAATTCACGAGTTAGAGAGAAGACAACAAAAGGCAGAAATGCCACAATAGAAAAAACTACTTTTTCCTTTTTGTGCCCTTAGGCTTTAATGATAAGAGCTGAACCAAACATTTCCATTAATGCTTCTAATGCTATTTCCCATTAATTGTTAATTTTATCAGTAAAAGAATAAAGTTCAAAAGGAAACAATGTTTTGCATTATTGCGGTTAAAAAGTTAGAACTCAACAAATGGTCTAGTGCAATAACTTAATTTCTAATAGGAGTGTAAATATATGAGATAATAAGGTATGTCCTTGATCAATTTAATCATTTCCTTTTGTCCAATACTAATAAATAGAGATGTTATATGGTCTCTTATAGAAGGGCACCAAATAAGTATTTTCTAGATTGCAAGGGCCAAGTGCACCCCTTTGACACCCCACATCAATGACAAAAATTTTAAAAATTTCATAACACATGCAGTTGTCTTCTATCATACTAGAAACATTCAAAGAGGAACAATTAACAGGTCTCAAAGTTCAAACTCTTTTTGAACATGAAAGAAAGATCATAGAAACGCATTTGACTGTTCATTTTAATCCCATAATTTTCCCTCAGCACAAGTGATCCACTTTTTAATTTAAAATATGCAGCACAAGTGATCCACTTTTTAATTTAAAATATGCAGAATAAAAAGAAAGTAAAAACTCATCTTTGATGCAAGAATAATACTGCATTCATGTAACCCATATGCTGCAGAACTTACACGACAAACAATAAGTGATCTAATAAAAAACAAACACTTATAAATACCTTGCTCACAGGACTGCCACAATATGTCTCATAGGGGCCATCTAATGCAGCCAAATCAGCAGAAGCTATCAAAGCATGGTAGTAAATGGTTTCAAAAATGTCTTTGTTCAGCTGTTGGGCCTGCAGTTAACCATCCAAAACACTCAATTGAACTGGACCAAAGAAATTCCAATGCAGGCCTATCGGTGTAAGACAATACCTCTGGTGAATCAAATGGCATGCCAAGCAAAATGAAAGTGTCAGCAAGACCTTGAACTCCAATACCAATAGGTCTGTGTCGTAAATTTGACCATTTTGCAGTTTCAACTGGGTAGTAATTGATATCAATTATCTTGTTGAGATTTTCAGTAACTATTTTAGTAACCTAACAGAGAAAAAAATGGGCAATGAACAATTAATAATATAGCTCTTTGAGGTCCTTGTACACTGAACAAAAAAAAATTAAGACGAAAAAAAAGCTTGTACATCTACTGGTTATTACTCTGTTTCTTACTTAACAGTCACATAAACAAACCTCTGCTAGTCTGTCAAAATCAAAATACCGATTCTTTGAATCTCTAGTTCCAACCATCTTGCATGAGTTCACATCAATAGGAACCCCCTGCAGAAATAAGTAAGGAATGGTCAGCGATATATTAACAAGAAAGAATGGTAAATCAGATATCAAAGCCCCACCTTTTCCTTGACATATCGAGGTAATGCAATGGATGCCAAATTGCAAACTGCAGTTTCTGTTGGGCTTGTGAACTCAATAACTTCAGTGCAAAGGTTTGAAGACTTGATGGTACCCAGATTCTGCTGGTTACTTTTCCTATTACAAGAATCCTGTATGGAAGGGGAAAAAAGGGAAAATAATCAAGAAACTGCCAGCAAATATGTGAAACTATGACATGTCGGTTCACTTAGAATACCTTGAAAAGCATAAATGGAGTTCCTGTTTCAATCTGCGAATTTAATATCTCAAACCACAATTTCCTCGCAGAGATCACCTTCTTTTCCCTACCCTGAATCCATGAAAAAAATGATTTTATACAGTAAAATATTTATATTATTTTAGCGCAATATAACTTTAACAACATGATGGCAGATGATCAAGTTTACCTCCTCCTCATATTGGGTGTACAACTTCTGAAATTTTTCACCCCAACAATCAGCTAGGCCAGGAGCCTCATTTGGGCAAAACAAAGACCATTTCCCATCAGCTTGGACTCTCTCCATAAAGAGATCAGGAATCCAAAGAGCATAAAATAGATCTCGAGCCCGATGCTCTTCCTGTAAAAAAGATGTTACATTTTACCAAACAAAAATTTTTCAAACAACTAGGGAAGGCATAACAACATAACTGGAAATTTATTTACTACATTAGGAATATGTAACAACATTACTGGAAATTTATTAAGTACTACATTAGGAATGTCTTTTTAACAGGATAAAAGTCACAGCATATTGATTCACAAATCATTAAGCTCATCCTATTTTTACTTCACCTTCCCATGGTTCTTTCTAAGCTCTAGAAACTCAAAGATATCAGCATGCCATGGCTCCAAGTATATGGCAAAAGCACCTAAAATGGAACAAAATTGATCAGATCAAGCATGGAAGGAGAAAAATTACATATCGCAAACATCAGAACATATATAACAGAGCTACAATTTTTATTTTTTTATTTTTTTATTTTTTTATTTTTTTTTGGTAACATTTTAACGAGCTACATATCGCAAACATTTTAACATATATAACAGAGCAAACATCAGAACATATATAACATTTTAAAATTACCCTTTCTCCTGCCTCCCCCTTGATCAACATAACGAGCTGTGTCATTAAACACTCGAAGCATAGGCACAATACCATTAGAAGTACCATTTGCCCCACGAATGTAGCTACCTGTTGCACGAACATTATGAATGGACACACCAATCCCTCCTGCAGATTTGCTAATAACAGCACACTCCTTCAATGTATCAAATATTCCATCAATGCTGTCATCTTTCATGCACACAAGAAAGCAGCTGCTCAACTGCCATTTGACATTTATAAGTTAACAAAAAATTATACATGAGTAAATACCAAAAGTCTGAGCACCAGAATTTACATCTTGAAAAAAAATTTAAATGATGTAATCATACTTGGGGCCGTGGAGTTCCTCCATTGAAAAGGGTTGGAGTAGCATGAATGAACCAACGCTGGGACATCAAATGGTAAGTTTGGAGAGCAGACTCAATGTCATCTTTGTGTATACCAACAGAAACCCTCATCAACAAGTGCTGCGGCCTTTCCACAACCTTCTCATTTACCTTTAAAAGGTAGGACCTTTCTAGTGTTTTAAAGCCAAAGTAGTCATAGTCAAAATCTCTCTCATAGATGATCTCGTTGTCCAGGCGTGAAGCATTCTGTAGCCAATGAAGATACTAATGACCCAATGCACGCCTCAATCCTCAATTCAAATTAAGTATATGAATAAAAAAAACAAAATGTCTTCATCCAATTTTTTCTTTTTCCTTTTCCTTCTGTCAGTCTTATGTCAAGAATATGACTCAGCACTCCTTATTAAGTTATATACATAACCATAGATTCATTCAACCTTTTTTTTTTTTTTTTTCTTGAACAGATAGATTTATTCAACTTTATTTTACCATTATAAGCACATCTAGCCCAGTTTCAGATTATATGGTTAGTGATTCCTTGGAGGGGATTCAGTCTATACCTTGAATGAGGTAAGAGAAGCTAAGGAATTAGATACTCATAGTTCTGAGATTGTACATGTATAATCAGTGCTGTTAAAACAGAACAATAAAATGATCCAACAGATTAAGAAATGGAATACTTATGTCAGTACCTTCATAATTATTTCATAAACATCATCAGCAATCAGAGGAGCCTTCTTCCCACTCCTTTTATCGAAGTAGTTGTACATGACTCTGATCCTGCATTACCCATTGATAAAAATTACTTCCTTTAGCATATAATTGCAATCTTCAACCCCCAAAAAAGCCTGAAATATCAAAGTAAATAGAGCAAAACCACTTGAACTAAATAAAACACTCACGTTTCTGAAAAGGACACCTTTGTATTTTTATGCAGATTCGAAACAGCTGTTCTCGCTGCCAACTATACCGTATTTGCACATCAACCACACAAAACAACCAAACCCAAAACAGCCAAACTCAATATAACACTCATAAACAATAACAGAACAAGTCAAAATTCAGCAAACCCACATAGTAAAACTAAGCAAGAGTACCAACCAAAGCATAATGAGGGTGATTCGAAGTCATAGAAGCCGCAGTCTCAGCCGCCAACTCATCAAGTTGTGTAGTGGTGATCCCATTGTAGACCCCAGCAAAGACCTTGTGTGCGACGAGCACCGGGTCACAGTGCTCCACGCTGAGCCCGTAACTAAGCTTTTGTAGGCGGGACGTGATCTTGTTGATTTGGACAAGTTCTTGGCGCCCATCTCTCTTAACCACGTACATTTTTGTAAACCTCGCGCAAAAGAAAGTTTGAGATTATGGGGTTGGAGAGTACGTGTATGTGATTGGATAAAGGGGAGTTTCGTCGGACAAGTTGTGGGGACAACTGGGTTGTGACTACGTGAGTGAGTGTTCGGATTTATCATTTATAACTATACAGAGGGGTGGGTGTGCGATCAAAGAAGAGTGCAAGAGAAGGAAGAGCTCAAGAGCCAAGTCTTTCGAATGCTTAACAGTTTCTTTTTGTTTTTTTTAATGCAGAGAGAGAGAGAGAGAGAGAGAGAGAGAGAGAGAGAGAGAGAGAGAGAGAGAGAGAGCGCGCGTGGCATCAAAGAAGAGAGCGAGAGAAGGAAGAGCCAAGTCTTTCGAATTCGAACAGAGTTTTTTTAATCGGTTTAGAATTTCAGTGTTGCCGCCAAGACTTGATATTTCTTTTTTTATTTTATTTTTTTAAGCAGAAATGTACATTTTGATAGTGGTCAATGCTATTTTCATTTTCATTAAATTACTCTAAATTCAATTTTACAGTGTTTAATGATAAACAAATTATCCTAAAAAGTTGTAATGATAAATAGACTTACTTTATACAAATAAAACTCACGTTATAAGTCTTCCGTGTTTTTTTCGACTTGCGCAAAACTGGGCAAATTACCACTGTCAGACAATGGCAATTAATAACAGTCATTTTTATATTATAACACGGATAAATGTAACTCATAAGCTTAAATTGTGTGTTTTATGTTGATTTCATTAGTTTTTGACATGTTTATGTAAGAAAAGACATAAGGTATATAAACAAGTATTATTTTTATGTAGCTTTAAATAGTTACTGTTGCACAGTGGTAATAATTGCCACTATTTGCCAGTGAAAATTTTCGAGCACTCAGTGAACAGTGCTGAACACTCGGTGGATTTCGTGTTTGTACAATAACAATTATAAAAAAAGGCATAAACATGATGCTATATACATACTGTCTTTTTCTTATATAAATATGTGAAAAGTTCATAAAAAAAAATTAAAAAAATCACTCTTCTGAAGTCACATCAACTATTGTTATGTTCGTCGTTGCAAAGTTTTTATCGAAAAAAAAACTACTGTAGCATAATTTTTGTCAAACAATGGCTATAGGCACTATACATCATCTCATACGCGCTTAGGCTTTCTACAACAATTAGACCCAGATATTGATTCCCAAACCCATTTTTGGGCCTCAAATAGTGCTCAAATTTTGGGTATCAATTTATGCAATTCCAATGGTGCTAAGGCCCAAATTTGTGTATCAAACTTTTGTACCCAATTAAAATATGTCTAATTTGATTAATTGGTCATTAATTAATTATAATTTATGAGCTTTAATATATATGAAAATTATATGATTATAAATATTTTAATGAAGTCTTCACAATGAGACTAATATTGAATATATTTAAATAATTTTATCTTTGGTTGTTCCAACTTCTTTCCATTTTCTTCGAGATAACTGATGTTATTATCTGCAATCTTTTCATGAGTTTAATTATATTAAGAATTGACTTTAACATTCTTTTAAATTAAAGAGTATCTTTATTTAGAGAGTAATTTCAATTTGTAAACAACCATTGATGAAAGATAATATATATGGAAAAATAAATTTGGGTTTAATTTATTTATTCATCCTCCGGTTAGAATTACTCTATGTTAATTTTGATTGAAACCAAATTTTGATCAAAGAATATGAAACATACTTTAACTTAACGAATTGAACCTGGCCTTTATCATCATTGGTATTTTATTATTCTATACAAAGTTAAACTACTGCGAATCAAACCCTCTTTCAATTGATTTTATATTTTCTTTGATTTTGGTACGCTTAATCTTTCTTTGTGCTCAGACTTTTTGATACATGCTCCTTGTGGAAACAATACTTGGGACTTCCAAGATTATTAGTACTTTTGTGACTACTTGCACTTGGGTAGACGCAACACTACCTCACACTTACCCGTGGATGGACAAGCTCCTGAGCTAAGTAAAGTTTCTTTCTTGGCATCTAAAGCAAGTTCTTAACCAATGGATCCCGCAGCAGTAATCTCGACGGAGATGAGAATGAGTTTTGATGAATAAAGAAGGAATTGGTTCACAATACAATAGTGACTTAGGTTTGTTTCTCTTGGGGAGAAAGTTGCTCTGCAATGATGGGCGTTCAATGTTCTTATGTTTAGGATTGGTCGTTTCTACCTACCACCGTGGTGTATAGCACGAAAAACCTTTTGATACAAGAAAAGGCCTTATCAGGTTCAGTATTCTATTTACGCACTACAAAGCCGCAATAATGGCTTTTGTGCAACATTGAAAGAGTTGTGTGGACACACCCACACAAATTACAAATGCGGATACACCTGCGCGAAAACACTTGCATGAATTTTGTCAACCCTAATATGATTCTTAAGATCTACTCGATCCTTATGTATAGATTTCATTGGATCGTAGGAGCTTATTTGATGATCATGTACTCTTGTTAGATATTCTTGAATCTAAACATCAGGAGCCTTAAAGAACATCTCCCTTGTCATCAAAAGTGACAAATCCTTGTTCAACACACACCTATCCTTATACAACAGTGACTATACCCAATATGTACCTGTAGCTAAACTCTAGAAGCCTAATCTTATAATATAGTGAAAGTATAATGACTGAATGGAGTGGCATCGCAAGTCTAGGGATTAGTTGTAATATCAAGACTTAACAAATTCTTGTTGACAGATGTGTAATACTTCATTACAGGTATTCATTTTGCAGTCATATTCAGTGAACCATGTGATGGCATCCATGATCTTTTCCTGGTGTCTCTACACTAATAATATGAGACCGATATCCTAGACATTAAGCATAGATAGATCGTGGTGGTCTTACTGGATTTGATATTATACAAATATCAGTTCTACAACTAGGAACATATATTGAGGGTTTAAGTACTAAGAGATATAAGTCTGATGGTCATAACCTCTTTAGGATGTTATTCCTTTAACTTAAAAACAATGGACATCTTTTATGCATACACACACAAATATATATATATATATATACAGAGAGAGAAAAAGAGAGAGAGAGAGAGAGAGAGAGAGAGAGAGAAGGAGCTTCAACTAAGGATGTCCTTACTTTAAGAAAAGTAGGAACTTCCTTTCTAGGCCTACAATTTAATAATCGGGATCATCTATATTTTAGAATATCATTCAAAGATCACCTTTGCAAAAAATCAGCCAAATCGGAAAATGTGTTGCCCGTTTATTACAACCACATCATTTCAATTTTATCCAATTAATTGTATTTGTCTGCAAAGTTTAGATGACGGAAAAATTACCGAATTGATTGATTTTTTTACAAGGATGACCCTTGGGGAGGGATCTAAAAAGTTCACAGTTATGATCTTCGAACTATATTGTCGAGTGGTATACATAGAGAATGTTCTTAATTTTCTTAAAGTAAGGACATCCTTACTTGAAGCTTCCTCTATATACAGATATAATTTGCATATGGAGCATGTGACATAAAAGACAAGTTTGCCCTTAATTGATAGAAATATGTGCAACAAACAACATGTGCTCAAACCAATTGGCGTTAGGGCATATATCTACTAATTAGATGAGACTTGTGTTCATATGCTATATGTCCATCTCACCTTAACTTGTGCATTACATATTTGCCCTAAAAATCATGTTTTGGAGAAATCTCATTATGAATGCTAACTTTGTGAATCATTTGTTGGTCACCCAAAGTATGATCATTTTCAGGTCACCTATGGATCATGTGTTAGTCAAATTGGTCAATTGAATGCGGACACATAAGTTTGAGCTTTTTACCATAGAGAAATAATTGCAGCGACAGCTTACACTCAAGGGTTGAATTGGAGTATACTTGAGCAAACAATGTGATTCCATTGTAAGTCTCGTGTCATTGTATTACTTTCTTTCATTGTACGTGGATTTGTGTGCTTGGACTTGCATCCATGATTTTGACCCAATGGAGAGTTTATACATTAAATGATTGTGTTATAGGCTTGTGGGTTGATTGAACAGATTAAACAAGTTAGTTGTGTATATGTAATGATCTTAGATACATATACTTACTAAGTTGGTTAATCTTGTTGAAGCATTAAATTTTTGTTTCTTGCATATTAAGTTAACCATAGAGCATTAAGCTCATTGAAAATTAGGTTTCTTAGTGAATCATTGATATTTTCCTTTGGGTGTGCTTGAGTAATAGGACAGAAAAAAATGTGTATAACCTATTAACCCTTCTAGGTGTATAAGTAGTGTCTAACTAGGAATTTCACATTGTTTAATTCATGAATATGAAATTAATATGACAGTTTCTTAGCTTAGATGAACATTAAATATTTATATGGTAGTTGCATACGTAAAAGACGTACACGTAAAGAGTGCTATATGCTATAAATTAAGTAACAACTTAATTGTTATCAAGAATAGACATTTGTGATATGAAGGTTGTGGCATGATGAATCTTTAATTAGAGAGTAATGAATCTTAACCACATGCAAAAGGTGTATGACTTTAGATTTATATGCTAGTGCATGAATATACTTTGATGAATCATGAGCATTGTACTAAATAAAATTTTGTTACTTACAATATAAACTCATATGAGCTCTTGATTCGATTTTTCAAGATCATTGTAAAAATTAGGATGTTTGTACATCTCGCAATTAATGTCAAGTTCCTTAACGTGATTGATTTTTGTTATGCCTAATCTTGCATTTGGTGACAGGACCGCCCTCGGATTTCCACCCTGAAAATCCGGAGTGATCTTGTGGGATCCAAGTCAAGTAAAATCCTACCGAAAATTCTGCAACACCTCCCTTGAAATTGAACTAACCCATACTAGTGAGACCTGCAGAAAAACACTTTTATTCCTTTCAGCCACCTCGACCACAAAGCAAATGAGGGGTCTCTGACCCGTCCAAAGATAAAGTAAACTAACACACAACAAATTTTTACAGGTTATCAAAGTCATTCTAGATTTTATACAAATAAAAATGTAAGGGGACTCTAGCCTACGAGGTCCTCAAACGTTTTCAATATGCCTCGACGTTTCTCTAGGCTCGACCGCTTCTACCTGAGGGAGAATTTAAAACAAAACAAACAAGACATGAGAGAAAAATCTCAGTGAGTAGATAAGTTATGAAAATAAAACATAAAATTCGTTTATCTTTTTAGAAGCCTTTAAATCAAATAATTATGAGACCTCATATCGCTCTTTGAAATTCCTCAGTTTTTAAAACCATGTCGAAACTTCTTTTCAAACAAAGTCAACGATTAGTCCACGTAAACATTTTCATCATACAAGTAAACACAATGATCCAAAAGGAACTTCCATAAAGCATACAAGGTAAATGACTAAACCTAATATCACGCCAAGATAAACAATAATGTAATTAACTCAAATCCTCCATTATCATTCATGCAAACTATCCATCTCTAAGCCATGAAATGAAATATTACGTCATATTAGTATCGGGGAAAGCTGCTAGTCATACACTTAGGTAATTAAGCTCGCCATTTCCCGTGCAGAGTGATCTCGATACACGGGCAAGCAGGTAAGCTCGTCACTTCTCGTACAGAGCGAATCAATGCACAGGCAGGCAGAAATGCTCGCCACTTCTCGTGCAGAGCGAATCTATACACGAGCAGGCAGGAATGCTCACCACTTCTCGTGTAGAGCGAATCTATACACGAGCAGGCAAGTAACTAGGCTCGCCACTTCTTGTGCATAGCACATCAATGCACGAGCAGACATGTATCCTTGCACAACTTCAATCACAACATTCTCGAAACTAACTCATAACTATCATTGTTTAATAATATAATGCCCCTTGTATTTCTTTTCAGATTCATCTCTACATACGCCACATCATCAACACTTGCTGTGAGAAAATGTATTCTTAAAACATGGAATTTTAAACCCAAAACAAATCTTAATTTAATAAAATTCAAGGTAAGCATTCATTAAACAAATGTACATGTACAGTTTGAGAATCATAAATCATTTATAGACGGCTCAATTCCCAAGAATCTTTCAACTCGATCCACACTTAAATAAATCAAGTGAGAATTAATTTATAAAGTATGCAAAACATTTCAAAAGGAAGGGTCCACTTACGATGTAAAAATCTAAATAAACTCAAGATAACAAATAGAATAATAAATCATGAAATTCATAAATCATTTATAAAAACAAGGGGTCCACTCACAGTGTGAAATCAACGTCAATCTTCCCTCGGATTGTTTTGAGCCTCGTTGATATTGCCAGAAATCGAGGTGAAAGAAGGCTGAAGTGGCCGGAATCCGACGAGTTGAGTTGGCGGTGGCTGGCTCCTAGGCGTGATTTTTTGTCACTGCAATGGCTAGTCGGCAAGTGGAGGGGTCGGCGCCGGCGAGAGGAGCTCGCCAGTAGTTTGGGTTGGTCGGGGGTGGTCAGCGGCGTGAGTTCTTAATGGTGGTTGGGTGTGTGCGCAGGGGAGGGTGCAGGGAAGAAGAAAGAAAGAGGGAGTGTGGGAGAGAGAAGAGTCTGGAGAGAGAGAGTGTGTGTGGGCTGGTTTTTAATTAAAATGTTTGGGGTTCAAATTACAAAAATGCCCTTTCTAGAAAAATATCTATACTTCTTTCCACGAAACTCGGATTTAAGATCCGTTTTCGCCTACATGTTTATACGTTCAAACTTTATTTAACCATGTTAATTTCATAATTTTAAAAGATACCTCTCAATTAATTCCCATTAGAAACACAACTTTTCTTTTGAGGGCATAACGTCCATGTTCTTAAAAAATTTACCAACCATAGATCTGAGGTTTGAAAAATGTTCAGTAAACTCCCATGGGCTTCACTCGTCTTGCCATTTTTTTTTTAACGACTCAAAATTAAACTTTGAGTTCCCAAACTTTATTCACTTTAATTTAGATACTTCCAAATAAATCTAAAAAATTTCAATAAAACCTTACTGACATTCGTTAAATCATCATAAATCATTACAACCTCAAATAAATTTATAGTAATCTCCAAACATTCATATTTGTCTCCAAATAGATTTAGAAAAACTTTTTTCTAAGTTCCACGACTTAACTTTACTTTGTCCTTCTTAAGTCCACAACAAATAAAATTTTAAATTTCTCCTGAAATTTGGGGACGGGTCGTTACATTTGGCTTTGGTATATACTGATTTTACTTGTGTTCTCTATCACAAAGGTCATGCTATATTTACCATCCATCTTCATCTACTTTTATTTTATTCATCTACTTGAGCCAAGAGACATTGACCTTCATCCCAACAACCACCACTTTGGTATGTTAATTTGAGAAAGCCGATATATCCTATATATACCTCACTCAATATATACAAAGCACGAGATCACATCCAATAATGCTGCTATACATTCATCAAGCCATGTCACATTTAATAAAAATACAGTGTTTCGCTATCGGCATAGTTCAATCAGAGCAGTTTCCTTCTCTCTCAAGAAGCAAGAAGCTAGACATACTTTTCAAAATGGAGAAACATATTAGATTAGCATACCACATCAACATTATGAAGCAATGTGAGCCAGGGAAGAGATAGAGTACTACAACTCATCAGTTGAGGCTTTGGAGAACTGCCACTTGAGAAGTTGGAATTTAATTTATGGACCTAAAATGGAATGTGTGGTGTGCTTGAAAAAGATGCTTATTGGAACGCAAGTCGCTTCATATGCTCCCATATGTTTCATGAACACTATATTGTCGAATAGTTCAAGTTGTGTCATACGTACCTTATATACAAAACATAAAGTGTAGAACCAAGAACAAATTAATTAAAGAATTCAAGTTCATATGTACAAAACCAAAATCACAAATTAATTTAAGAATTCAAATTCAGATGCAATAACAAACTAATTAATACATCAATTTGATCCATTAATTTTGGCTAATAAAAAAGAATGACAATTTTGTTATATATCATCACTCATCAGTAGCCATTGGAAACCTACACAAGGGGCAAACCCTGCTAGTCTGCAACCATTCTACAATGCAAATTTCATGGTAAAGATGTGAACATGGCATACAAGTAGCTTTTGAACAATCCACAATCTTCTTCATACAAATTGAACACATTGCAGTCGAAGTCTCGACTCTCGCCTTCTCCAACTTCTCAATCGACGATTGACTTGCTGGAACAAATGCAGGCTCGCCTTGATCAAAATCTGGCACGACCGAGCAGACAACACAAACATGAATCATGGCCTCCATATGAAGAACCTTGTGGCTGATGTAGGAAATGTGTTCCCTAAGGCCAATTGTTGGTGGCCTTAAGGACAACATTTCGGGCAATCGTTCGTTGAGTAGACCTATTAAGATGGATGATACCTTAGAGCTATTTAAGAAGAGAGTATATGTGGAATAAAGGTTTGTTATCCATGAGACCTATACATCTTCGTTGATAGTTCTTAAACTGTTCCTGATCGAAAGGATTACTGCATGTCTAGAAAACAGTATATTCGAGTGAGATCATCATAGCTCTTTAGCCTACTCAAATGTGGAGGTGGTCGACCTCGGACTGTCTGCGTAGAGACACCATGGGAATAGAGTATCAGTGTCTATAGTGAATATTGGTCCACTGAACAAGATCAACGAATGAGACTCTTGTATAAAGTGAAACACCTGTCAAACAAGATCTCATTAGTTGTAGTAGATTCGAAATTAGTCCTTAGACCTGTGACATCATCGACTGTCTTGTGTGACTGATCATTGTACTTTGGTGATACAATGCACAAGTATCAAGGTACAATATGTGTATTGCTGGGTATAGTGAAAGGAAGCACAAAGGCATATAAGTGGTCAACAAGGGATCTATCACCTTACCCTATGAGGATGGAAAGATTGTCCTATGCGATTGATCTGATGTGAGTCAAAGACTTCGGCCAAAGCATATGGGTGAGATGACAGTTAGAACGAGGTTTTTTCTAACTATATCTCGACCAGACTCATGATTAGAAAGATATTTGGCATAGCATCATGATTAAAGGTTTTGATAATTGCTCCATACTTTATATCAGTGATCGGGACAATAAATAACTAAAGGATAGAGCTAGGGACCGTATGAAATTGTATCTACAACCGAATAGTTTTCAATAATCTGTTCAATTTGGGCAAGCCTGATACATAGCTAAGTGTCACTCAAGGCCTTTGCAAGCCTAGTGAATAAATGGTCTAATGCACCTTAGAATCTCTAAGAGATATAAGTGCAATTATTCTCGTGAGAAAATCAAATGGAGATTTCATTGTTCCATTGCCAAATTGGAATAGAACCTAAAGATCTCACACATATAAGTTGACATCCTAGAATAAACATGATGGGATAAGTGACTATATAATAGTTACTTTAAGTCAAAGATATTTGACCACAATAATTAGCAAGGAGATTAATTAAAGTGTTAATTGATCATGGTTAATTGTTAACCAATTACTTCATAGACCCAAGTGAGAAAATTAATTAGGACTATTAATTAATCACTAAACTATGACTAATGAGATTTAATTAAAGTGTTAATTAAATCCACATGTGAAATAGTGGAGAAAATCTTGAATAGGTACAAGATGTGGGGTCACTTTTGAAAATAAAGGAAAGTAAAAGGGCAAATATGAAAATGTGAAAACCATGCACATGGTAGTCACATGTGACATAAAATTGGTGGGAAAGTTTGTGAGAGGATGATATATTTAATGAAGAGGGAATCATTGGATGAGATTAGATTGTCTTTTTGATCTAAGGGTCAAGGAAAGGATAAGATATGAGACAATGAGAGTGAGGATGGTGATGTCATGCAAGTGACATTGACATCACTCATCACATACACTCTATTGGGGTGTGTGGCATGTGAAGAAAAAACACACTTGTGTGTTTTGTTCACCACAGCAACACAACTCTCTCTAGAACCCTAACCCTTATTACTCCTCTCCAATTTCCTCTCAAAAGCCTTGATGAGCTTACTGAATGATGCTCATGAGTCGAGCCTAGAAACCATCATTCATGTCACCTTGTTCATGGTTCCTTGTTCTTAGAGAGGAAAACCCATTTTAGCTAACTTTTCCTCTAAGATCTCATCCTAGGGTGTCTCTTAGTGCGTAAATCTTTTGTGTGCCCTCACTAGAGGGATTGGAAACCAAGTTGGTGAAACAAGAGGAGGAGAAATGTGAGCTTTTAATTCCCACCTTGGCTGAAACCACAAGGAGAGGAAACCCCCCACAGGTGACACAAAGGCTAGCCCCTTTAGGCTTCAAGGGTAATCTCTAGTTTTTCTCTCTTTTAATCCCCTTTTCCATTGTCTATAACAACTATGATCTTGGGTTTTACAAGGAAATTTTTTAATTTTTTTTTAAAACCTAGATTATGTTTTCCCTTCAGCTGCTGGCATAATGTCTTATTGCTATGGCAAAGACATCGCGCAATATTGTATCTGCCATGGATGGATACAACTGGGGCGAGCGTCCAGGCTAGAAAGCTGGTCAATAATGGAAATCCGTGATGACGTGGCATCATCGATATCAATGGTTAATAGGTCAAGTTCGAGTTAGTCCTGGTAATCAGTCACGCAGTAGTTTTCATCTTCTAACATATATCATATTGTTGTCCTCTTCATCCTCCCTAGAAGGATGAACTACAATGTTGGTTTTGATATCCAACACCAACTTGGGGCACACTAACTGGAAGTTTTTGGGTTCAAGAACTTTTACCAGCCATGTATGCCAGTCAATATAGTCATCCACCACTTCCCTGTCATCGTAATTATCCATGGACATGTATGTACTTCTTGAACAAGAACAAAAAAAGAAGAAAAAAATTAATTCTTGTCAATTGAGAAGAGTAGTACTTGTTGGAATTGAAATTAACTAGCTAGGTTTACAAGAATAAGTGTAAGCGATATTATGGAGTAGGGTTTGTATTGTAAAGCAACTCTGAGAAATTAGCAAACAAAAGAAACATGATGTGTATATATATAAGCTACAGGTTTCCTATTTCAGTTTAGTTGGGATTTAAATTCGTCAATGTTAAGCTAGGGTTCCTTGCTTCTCAAGGAAGGCAGATGACGAGCATGGGCTTAAGTCAAGACTTCGTCCATGGGAATTTGTCCTTTACTTATAGATAATGCAATTCGGCTCTTTAGCTAACTGGGTCCACAATCACAAAATTTCAAAATATTTCACACTCAAGTGTCTGAGTCATTTTTTCTTTGGTCTGATAGTCTCTAAGTCATAGATGGTGAAATCCAAGCCTAAGCTCGAAGCTATCTATGGTGATCGAGATCGTCTGGCCAACACTGTCTGCAACAAAGCTCATGACACTAGCATCGACAAAGTTATATAGTTATAAATATACTTAGCTCTATGTGATTAATCAACGCCTGCCGATTTTGTGTTAATTATATTTGATTAATCAAAAAAGTCCTGGGAGGATTGGTTTTTTATAATCTAATTAGATTTTATGATAATAATAGTAATAATATTCATGAGGAAAAGTCTCAAATGAAAATTAAACTAGCAAGTAGTAGCAGTTGAATCAAGTGAAGCTTCTCTTCTTGGAGGTTTTGCTCACTCCTAACTTGTAATGCATTACACCCTTATCCGCTTGAAATAGTGTGCTTAAAATATGGAAATTACACTAAAGTCCTTCAATTTGAATTACTTCCTATTGTGCTAAAGTGCTACAAGGTATAGGGAAAAGTATAATTTCCACCGTAATGAGTAAAATTTTAATCAAATGATCCGATATTTTAGAACTTATTGAAGATATTGCAAAAATGTACTTGTTAAGAATTTCATCGTTTATCATATATGTGATACCCGGTGAAAATTCCCTATGAATTTTTCATGATATCATTTTGCTTTAGGTCTACTTACTTTAGGTCACACGTTTCCACTTTTGCTAGTTAGACGTGACCACTATCTCTTTGTTGTTGTACGTAACTTGACTTATTTATTTACATTTCTATCCTTTGTAACTTGTTGTTCTTACTCGTGTTTGTTTTCCCTCTTATTTTTATTTTTATTTATTTGTTTGTGAGCACTACTGACTCGACTCCTTGAGCTAGGGTTAGGAAGGTGAAATAGTAATTTCATTACTTTAACTTGTGACGTGGCATGAGCGTGAGTGCCGTGGAGTGAGCATGAGTGACGTGGCAAGTAGACTAGTGACATGTGCCTTGGGCCAGACCTAGGTCAACCTATTTAATTTTTGGATGATGGTTTTATTAAATTGGGATTTGCTTAATTTAATAAAACCTAGGACTTCATTTATTTATTTTGGACTCTACCAAATAAATACAACAGCCCATTTAATTCCCACAAGTTTGGGGAAAGACCCACTTGGACCAAGCCTTGTTTTATTTTTCTGTTGGGCCATTTAAACCCTTAACCCAGCCCACTTAAGCTAAACACTCAGCTAAACCTTCTAGATTTACTTAGCATAACACGTTAAATGCTGGGAGAAGGAAAGACTCTTTCAGACACACAAACCCAAACACGCCAAAAAGGAAGGGACATTTCCTCTTCCTATTCCGTTCTCTCTTTCTCTATCATCTTCTCCAGGGAGTTTTCTCTCCAGCCAAACACCCCAGTCACTAAAAGGACAAACCCACAGAGAGTGAGAGAGAGGATTTTCAAAACCCTAACCACCCACAAGAACGCACTGCCATTCAGAGCTATTCCTTGTTGTCTCTAACCAAAACTGAAATTCAAAGGAGTCTTTGATTTTCTGTTTCGTTTCCCAGTATCCAAACGCCCTCGAAGTGACTTCAAAAGGATAGAGGTGAAGCACATTGGGTGTAGGAGTGTCGACATCAGCTGCATGTTGAATCCTAGAGGAGAGGAAGAGTAAGACCTGAACCCAATCTCCCATTTCTCATCTTTGTTTAGTCTTCCCAACATTAGGTTACTAATTGTGATTTTTGGATCCTCACATGCAAGACAAGAATAGCAGAAGAAACCCAAAAAGGAGCAGCCTTTAATTTTCGAATTAAAGAGGAAGGGTTGTGTTGAGTTGTGGGTAAGTTCTTGATTGTTCTGAACCTTAATCATTGTATTTCGAGTAGTGTGAACCCTAGAGCTACTGTTTTAGTTTGTGTTGTGCATGCCTTGGCAGTGACACTCGAGGAGAGAGTGGTGAAGTGTTGCATGCAAGAGGAACTATTGTTTCTCTTTGAGATCAGTTGGCTTAGAGGGTAAGGAAACCTTCTAACCTTGTTGTGAACCTTGATTTTACTCCTTGTTTATGTCTTGATTTTAGCTTAATAGGCTTGATAAGTTGAAACCAAGAATAAATTAATTGAAGAATTCAAGACCATATGTATAAACCAAAATAACAAATTATTTTGATATATCAGTTTAGTACTACCCAAATATCTATTTAATTAATACATCAATTCGATCCATTAATTAATTGGCTAGTAAAACTAATGACAGTTTTGCTGTGTATCATCACTCATCAATAGCTATTGGAAACCAACACAATGGGCAAACCCTGCTAGTCTGCAGCCACTCTACAATGCAACCCTCACTATAAAGATATATTAGCTTTTGAACCAACGACAATCTCCTTAATACAAACTGAACACGTCATCATCGAGACTTCACCTCCTGCCCTCGCTAACTTTTCAATCAATGATTGACTCGTCGGAACAAATGCAGGCTTGCTTTTATCAAAATCTGGCATGTTAGAGCCCTTAACATAAACTTGAATCATGGCCTCTATATGAAGAACCTTGTAGCTGCTAGCATTACGCCTTCTTGCTTCTGAAAAGACATCGCGCAATATTGTATCCACCATGGATGGATGCAACTGGGGTGGGACGTCCAGGCTAGAAAGCTTGTCAATTATGGAAGCCCATGATGATGTGGCATCATCGATATCCGTGGTCAATAGTTCAAGTTCAAGTCAGTCATAACTCTCCAGCAGATTTCATCTTCCTCCTCCTCCATATAATCCCTAGAGGGCTGAACTTTAATGTAGGTTTTGATATCCAACAACAACTTAGAGCTTAACTGTCGCGTCCTAAACCGGGGCCTAAAAGAATTGGATGGTTTGGATACGCAATAGGCACGTGCCACATTGACCATTTAGCGCTAGAAAGAATTACCGTGAACTAGTAACTAATTCTAGAACCAAACAATCAATGTTGAGGCTAAGTGTTGGATTGGATCAGAGTTGGTTAAAATAGCAGAGAGAATAAAAATTACTAAAATTAGAAATGATTTATTCGAAATAAAATCAACCCCAAGATTATAGAAAAGTAAAAGGTAATCTCTAAAGACATTTTAAGATACAAATAAGTCAAGGAAAATTCAAGATAAGTTTACGAAATAAATTACAAAATAATTGAATGGAAATTGACTCCTAAATTGCCTATTGCCAAAATCCATCCTATGCTGCCTCCTCAGCTCAGTTACTCTGCAAAACAAACCGCTGCACCGTTAAATAGTGCACCGGGTTACAGGAAGACTCGGTAAGACTCACACTAAAAAACAATCATAAATATTGCCTGCAACACAACCAATGCCAATAAAGCAGATCATAGCAGTATAATTTTTATGCATTGCATTTCAAATAAATGCACGTGTGCCTGGCCTGAAGCAGAAACAATACCTGTAAGTTTGTACAAAATGACAATGGACCAATACTAACCGGTACCCTTGGCACCAACTATTGGCCGTACCCAATGCCACATTCAAGTAGGCAGAACGTCCGTACCATACTCTCATGGTTTCATCCTAGCATACTCATCAAAAGTAACCTTGCGACCGGTGGTTTAGGGGATCGAACCCTGGGGAGCCACAGCTCACTAGGATACCCACCGGTGGTTTAGGGGATCGAACCCAAGGTCAATAAAAACATGACCCCTCATCTCAAGTTAGTGGTCCAAGCACTCAGAAATTGTCAGTATAATCAATGAATCAAATATCAATTATATATTATGCTCTACCTGTTGCACCCCAAAACAAGTATACATAAGGCACTTGCCTTGAAAAATACCTGACACCTCAACACCCGTTGCGAGTGTGTTAAAATCCCATGTACTCTCAAAACAAGTTCGTTATGCATCCTAATTTAGGAGTACAAAAGATTTCTGTGTATTCACTTCAAATATTACAACACATCCTTCAAATAAGAATTTATGTGGAATTTCTAAAGTATATCCTAATTCATTTTAACAAGCACACACATTTAACCTTTAACCTAGATGAAGGCTCTAATCCTTAATCCAATTATGAAATTTTTAGCCTAGAGGTCTAAGTTTACATACAAGTGTATCTAGGTGAGATTTCGATCTAAAAGAAATCCTATCCATTTAGAACCAATAACTTAGTTTAATTATATTTAATAATTAATAGTAATTAACAAGATAAAAAGATTCCATTACTAAGTGTGAATTACTAACACTTAGGTTTTGTTACCCTAAAAATTCACGGCGAGATTTCACCGAGAATCCTGGCAGATAACACTGTAGTCCTTGTTGATACGAGCGCGTGCCACTGTTCTTGGCCGGGACGGCCGTAACAAAATTTGTTAGTTTGATGAGTTGTGTGATTTGCGCTGGATCTTTCTTCTTTAATAAGGTGATTGTATGGTAAGTAAGGAACATGGACTTACCAAAGATTCATACTGCATTAATCCTTAAACATCAAAAGTTTATGTAGTATAGTTTCAAATTCATAAGTGTGACTGATGTTTTGCTGGGTGATTGGATGCATAATGTAACAATAAACTTTAATGAAGAACATGTGCACAGTATGATTTTCCTAGAAACGAGACACAATGGTAGTTCTAACAATGAACCTCATGATTAACACATGAAACTTAATTATCGAAATTTGAAGGAAAATCAATACCAAGCAGAAAACCTTAGCAGAGCAACAAACAAGTAAAGCTTAAGAACTTGAAATAAATCAAATACAAATAACTTCTGGGTAAGTGATTGAGTGACTGAGAAGTTGTGAGGTTGAGAAGATGAAGATCTTGAGAGTTTGGAGAAAGGTTGGGAGCTGAAAGGTTGAATATTGATTTCACGACTTGTGTCTTTTTAGTGTTGATCGTGGATCCTTCTTCTATTGATTCTTCTCTTTTTATACTTGAATTTTATAAATGTGAACGCTCCAATTATGCTGCCCCTCATGAGAACTTAGTCTTAACTAACTCTGCATACCCGGCGGTGGAAGCAATTTTTGGAACTTATCCTCATAGCAGTCTCACATATATTATTTTCGAAATTTGTCCTTGTCTAAAATGTCACTTCCTATTATATGGGGCCGTCATTTTTCTCCTTGGAACTTGTGCCAATACTCTTTCAACTCCATCGTTTGTCATTTGTTGATGACTCAGACTCCTGACAAAAAGATACTTCTATCTTAATGTCCGGCGAGGAGTTGAAGAGTTTATTCTCGACCAAAAAGAACACTTGTGATCCTTGAAGTATGGCTCAGCCAGCTGATCATATTAAAATACGCAATTTAAAAGGGACAGTGGTTCACCCACCTCAACTCCGAGCAATTACCAACTTTCCTTGAATAACACCACCACGCTTTTGTTACGCTACTCAGACTTCTTTCAGGTAACTGCAGTACCTAATTCAACCTGAAAACTGTTTAGGTTGAAATCAACTTCATGTAAACCATTGACCGTGTCTGGTCTGGTATAATTGATTCAGAGGTTTAGCACTAGCTCAATTGCTAGGCTTCTCTAAATCTTTGATCCGACATGACCTCGCTTCTCGAGGCAGACAGTCATGTCAGAGTCTTTTGTTCAGGAACCGAGTAACAGTTCAATCCTTAAACCCTATTTTTGTTTATACTTAAGTTCATTTTAAAAGTCTGGAAGTTGATAATATATCTTCCACTATCCATTATTATATTGATTAATACATGCAAAGCCAGTTTGAATATGCAAAGAAAGTAATAACATAATTATCCAATTTGATTATTATTACTTTAGTTGCATGCTACTTAGTACTAACTGGTGTATAGTAATTTCATCATTCAATGTGATATATACATGATTAATTATATTCTAAAAATTCTAATTCTAATTATAATTAATCATGAATATATAAAATTAAATTTATAACCTTTAAAAGGTTAAGAATGCTTACTCTAGTTGTAGATCTCCTAAGCTGAGACCTTTTACCGGCAGAACCTCTGCACGGCAGACTCAGACTTGATCGGGTTTGTATAGAACAAACCGACCACTAGAAACTCCCTTCAAAACTGAAGATTGCTCCCAAGACTTTAACTAAGAGATGCCTGCTAAAGCAATATATCTCACGTGGACTTGTGTTAGAAGAACACAAGAGAAAAACAAAGATACAAAAATTTAGAGAGAAAATGTGAGTAATGTGGTTATGAATGAATGACAGTTACTAGGGGGTTTATATAGTGCTGGGAGGGGTCAAAATGGAAGGCTAAGGTTTAATTTGGTGAAATCTATGGCTGAGATCACCCCTTGAGAGCCAAGTAAGGATGAATGGTTGAGATTTGTGCAAAAATTGGACAAAAAACCAAGATCTGAAGGTTGGAGATGAACTGAGTCAGCGACAATCCAAGGGTTGAGGCGCGGGTTGGCCTGTGAGAAGAAATGGGCAAACGGGTCAGGCAGAGAGAAGGATTTGTGCGCATGAGAAAAGAACCGGTTCTAGAAAAAACGATATATCGTTTCTCTTGGACGGTCCAGATGACGCTTTGTTCGTGTCACATAGGAACAAGCGAACACTATTGGGGTTGCACGGAAGCTTTCATGCGCGCGGCTGTAAGCAAGCACTACTTAACGTTTTCGGGTTCAGAATCTTCTACCACCTATGTCTGGCAGTCAGTGCAGTCATCCACCACTTCCCTGCCATCGTAATAATCCATGAACATGTATGTTCTTCTTGAACAAGAACAAGAGAAGAACAACAAAATTAATTCTTGGGGTTTTAGAAGAGTAGTACTTGCTAGAATTGAAATTAACTAGCTAGCTAGGTTTACAACAATAGGTGTAAGCAATATTATGGAGTATGGTTTGTATTGTATGCAACAATGAGAAATGAGGAAACAAAAGAAACGTGACGTGTACATATAAAAGCTGTAGTTTTCCTTGCTTCTCAAGGGAGGCCGATGACGAGCATGGGCTAATTAAGTCTGGACTTGGTTCTTGGGAATTGGGTCTTTACTTGTTGACAATGAAATTGGGCTCTTTAAGGCCCAATATGTTATGTATTTTTTTTGTTGCCAAATTTCACTTTTGGTTCCTTTCATTTGCTCGAAGTTTCGCTTTTGGTTTTTTTGGTTTTAATTTTGGTCATGTAGTTTGTAAAATGTTACATTTTTATTCCACGTTTGCAATTCCATCACTTTCTCATTAAAGCGAGGGCAATTTGGTCTTTTCAAATGTCGTCAAATTTTGTTTTTGCTCGAAGTTCCATTTTAACAGTGAAATTGATGGACTTGTAACCATGTCTTAAAATTGTAATCGTTTGTAAACTAAATAACTAAAATAAGAAAAATTGAAACTATAGGTATCCAAAGTTCACTTTGGTCTGACAGTCTCTGAGTCATAGTTGGTGAAATCCAAACCTAAGCCCGAAGCTATCTATGGTGATCATGATTGTTTTGCCAACACCGTCTGCAACAAAGCTGACACTAGCATCAATAAACGTGTGTGTTTTTTTCTTCTTGTTCTAATTGTTTCCTTATTTCCAAAATATAATTATAAATCTACTTAGCTCTATGTGATTAATCAGTGCCTGCCTATTTTATATTAATTAGCAGCTATATTTGATTAATTAAAAGAGTCCTGAGAGAATTGGTTTTAAAAACTTAGTAGATTTTTTTGATAATAATAGGAATAATATTCATTAGGGCGCACAAGTCTCTAATTAAAACTAGTAGCAGTTGTATCAAGTGATGCTTGTCTTCTTGGAGGTTTTGCTCACTCTTAAGTTGTAATACATTAGACACCGCTTGAACTTTGTGGGATGTCTGTTTGTAACTTCTTTGAATCTGCACTCAGCGAATAATTCTTCTAAACATTGCTTTAAGGAGGATAAATCAGAGAACAGATTTGTATTAAAAGAGCTTCAAGAACTCCCTAAGAAAGCTATTCATCGAATACGTAGAGGTACATAGAATATTATGTGAGATCCCAAAGGTTTTCTTGTTTGATTTTCAAAAAGTTTGGAGATCAAAAGTTGATTGTGAGCCAATAAGAAATTAGTATTCGTTATTACGAGTACGTAGTATTTTTCTAGGTATTTTTTGGAGTCTGGATATATTTTTGGTGATTTGTTGAAGTTATAAAAGAGTAGAAAAATTGGAAATTGAAAGATGGATGATGTTGTGTAATCTTGGCCTTTCATTTGTGATTAATCTAAGTTGATTAACGATGGAGAAGTTGCCATCACTATGGGACACATGGCTAAAGTAGAAGTTAGTGGAAGTTGGAGAAAAAGGTGGGATTTCGATGGATTTTTTGATATTAGTGGAATAGAACCGACTGAATGGTTTTGGCCAATTGATAAATTAGTAGGTTTGGCTTGGATGATTGGTTAGCCTTGTTTAAATATCCCACATGATCAAACATTTCAAAGTGTTCTCTATCACTTTTTTCTCTCACAAACTCACTTAAATCTCTCATTTGATTAATCTTTTCTTTTGATTAATCATTAGAACTCTTCAATTTTCATCCGGAAAATCAATTCAACTTTCCACTTTGATTAATATTTTTTACCTTTCTTTAAGTTAAGGAATTTCGGCTAAAGTGGGATTTGTATACTTTGATTAATCCTTTTTGATTAATCAATCTTTTTACTTAAAGATTAATCAAGGTTTTGGATTTGTTACTCAAATCCTTTGGTAAGATCTCCTATGATCTTAAGTTCAACTGTTAAGTTTTGATTATGGTTTCTAATTTTCACTAGATTTATTTGTTGTGTTGGGTTGTCCTCTTCGTTGTTTGGTTGCTTGCTGGCAAGGTGATGAGGTGGTGTGGTGCACATGGTGATTTAGGATGCACAGAATCCAGTGGGTAGAACTGGGTATTTATTTTGTGTTATTTAATTGTGTCATTTCCAGTTAATTGCTATGTATGCTAGAATTTGGTGTAATTCTAAGATTGGATTTTTGTTATTGAATTAATGATGATTTTAAGCATGTTGCATTGGCTCAATTGGATTATTGAGAACTGTTTATCTTGAGGTTAGCAGTGGATTAGGCTTATAATTTTCCAGATAGATTTATTAATGTTGTTGAGGTTAATAGTTGATGATTAAGCTGAGATTTTCCAGATTGATTATCATTATTGTTGGGATTATTGTGCATTGAGGACACAATTGATAAGCTAGGTGGGTCGGATATAAATATTGGGCCAAGTAGGCTGAGGTACCATAGTTGATTGTATGTGGCAGGTAACCCAGGTTGTACAAATGATTAGTTATCCTCACTATCAATTCAGTGTTATGTTTGTCCCAGGAAAGGTGGTGGTTGGCCATATTGGATCGACCATGAGATCTTTGTTGAGATTAGTAGTTAGTGCTTTGTTGTGCACAGGTATGCTTAGGATGCATGGAATTTTGGTGATGATTGTTTATCAACTTTGGTTGTACCTTGCTGAGTTGTGATTGTTAATTGTTTATGTTTTCTTGTAGGTTTGGTTCACTCATACGAGCTCTCGTGAGTTTACCAGGCTTGTTTTTTAACCTGATGTACCGTTCAATGGTGCATCGGTTGGTTTTGTAAGTTAATAAAATGGTGGATGCAGTGTAGAGAAGGTGTGGCAGTTGGTAATCCAAAAGTTGTTTTCTCTTTTATTCTTGTAAATAGTTTTTTATTTATTTCAGCTCATTAATGTTTGAGAAATGATTGTACAAGGTTACTATTTATTTATGTAATCTTGGGCTTGGTTTGAAATCAAAATATTTGATTTCTTTTTTCCGCTGTGTAATTTATATTCTGATCCAACCCGGTATTTTGTTTTTAAACTCAGCCTTACATTGATTGTTCAGTTCTAGATATGAGTTTCTAAACTTGGTAATTCCATCGAGGGCTGAATGGTCAATGTGGCGCTGTGTTGTGCCAAATCTTCTAGCCGGGGGTTTAGGACGTCATATATTAGATTTAAATAAATTATAGTATGCAAAGCTTGAAAGAAGTGCATCTTATGTCAGTGCCTCGGTATTGAGAATGATCACTAAGCCTCACAATAACTATATGAATGCATTTGCTCATATCTGAGTAGTTACGAATTGATCCAGAGCTTGACCCTGAATGTTTAAACAGTACCAGACAGCTGATGCAAAGCAAAAAGGTCATGAGAAATATAATAGTTCCCTTTCTCTACAATTTTCATGTTCTTGAGGATGATGACAAAGGAACATGTAGAATGCTTTATGATTGAACAACATTTGTCATTCATTGGGATGCACGCATATCCTTTGTTCTTGGATGCATCAAAGAAATTGAGATTAGATTATGTTAAGTTGTTGTTTATGCTTGATCATCCAATGAACAATGATGCATTAAACACCATCAGTTTATACTATTGAAATACTAGGAGCCTAAGGAAGGAGAACTCAATGAAGAGAAGAAGAAAAAAATGAGAGAGCCAATAATGAGGGGAACATGGAAATACACAAGATTCCATAAGTAGTTGTTTAGCACTGTTCAAACTAAGAATTGTAGTTTTTAGGTTGCAATACTGGCATTTTTACACACTAGGTTCAGTTTTATAGGTGCAAAAAATGTGTTGGTCGAATATCAAACAAATTGTGGGAATGACAGAATCTGAAGCTAGGAGATTAGATAAAATTGCTAGCTATATTTACAATTTTGCAACTGGTACTAGGAGTCGTTTGATTGATGAGGCTGCTTTCAGTTTTTTGGTTGCAATATTGGCTTTACTATACTTTGTACTAGGTATGGGCATTATGAGTTTTTGGTGATGTCATTTGGATTGACTAATGCTCCTTCAGCTTTTATATTGTTTGGTCCCTTTGGCTTTGCCACCCGTTCCTCTTCTTGTAGAACCCAAATCTATTTCTGAAAATTCTTTGTCATTCATTTTGTCTGCTCATTACGTTTGCCATTAATTTTAATGCGTGGATCTCATTTCTTTTATTGCAACCTTTTGTTCTTACATATTTAATAGCCATATTTACTACTCTTTTTCTATACGTATTTCTGGAATTTAATGTATTCCCTTTTGAAAATGGAGAATTAATCAAGGAAGCATTTATTTTCTCAATCATTGAGTATTTATTATCAGTCTATTCTCTTTTCTTTGCTTGAATCTTATAATCTCTATCTATGACCTGAGATTCCAATGGGTATTTTTGTTAGATTTGGATCCTGAGATAGTTAACTTCTGTAATTTTTGTTTATTTATTTATTTACTTTATTTAATCACTTGCTGGAGCAACATGAACACATCTTGAAACAAACAAGCTTAGTACTTTAGAACGTTTAGCACTCAAGTCCTAGGAATGCCCAGGCATAAAAAGAATTAGCACAATTGTTTGATCCAATTCACTGTTACTTTATTTTCTATTTCATTTTTAAACTGTTCCAAGTACTTTATTACTTGGTGGCACGCCCTTTAGCCCAAACTAGCTAAGTGATATGAACCCAATCTTAGCCCAATCCATGAGCGAAACAGTTTTGTCCATAACACAATGCCTATGAAATATTCATTTCATCTGTGTCTTCTTGTGATGGCTTGCATAACTATAAGCATGTGGAATGTAAAATGTGATGACTAGCTTGTTTTTCTAGGAGGTCAATGTGTATGTGTTACCTTAGAAATTCTTTTTTCTTTTTTCTGTGTCTAATGTGCTACCTAAGTACCTAACATTATTTAAGTGTATTTGAAGGAATAAGCATGATACATAAAAAGCAACATCTCATCGTAGATACAATTTCTACACTACTGAATACTGATCATTGAAAAAAATCTGTAACACCGGTAAACTTCTGTTTCCACGAACCATATTCGCCTGCTCAAAATGAGCAAAACTCATGTAGCTTAAATGGTTACAGTTTTATGGCCAGAAATCAAATTAAGCTTACTGCTTCACAAGGAAATTGTAAAGAAACCAAATTAAGCTTACTGCTTAGGAATTGTAAAGAAACAAACGTAAGGGGACCTCATCACCAACAACAACAATCATTTTTTCCCTTCCACTTTGCTTTGTTTATCTTTGAGTTGAGTCTGCACCAACTATGGGGATCTCATCACTATTGATATCTGGGACTTCATCACCATTGGTATCTGGGACCTCATCAGCATTCATCTCAACATCATTGGTCTTCAGTACTTCTTCCATTAATGCACTAGTTTGTTGGTTTTCTCTGTCTGCAGATTTTCGTGATTTATCATTGCTATAAAAGTAGAAGGAGATACACATGTAATAGATCACGTTAACAGCACTTGAGATTGTTAATGCTTTGTAAAAATTATCCAAACGACTCATGTTTATGTAGTCATGAAACCAAGTTTGCCCAAATACTAAAATACCAAGAGCTGTAAATATTTTTCCAACACCTAGCACGAAGTCATTGATGTGAGATGCATAATACCTGGACCTTAGTTTATCTTCATTTTCGACTCGATCAACAAAAAAACTAATCACCCCATCCAGGGCTAGCCCTTTCATAAGTCCCAACAGGGAGAACTGTGGAGCTAACCAATAGATGCTCATAGAAATAGTTCTAGTTTCATTATCTTCAAGTCTCTTTATCTTAATTTCATCCAACCTGTGATTCTCAACCGGCCAAGCAGCAAAGCAACACAGCATAGAGCAAGCTAATCCCAAACCAATTCTCACCAGCGTAGAGTGTCTCCACTGCTTTGAAGCATAGTCGTATAAATATGAGATTATCAAGCTTGACAAGGAGCTAAGTACTATGAAATAAGCTGCATGGACCTTAAATGATCCAATATGATCATTCAAGTTACTCATTTGTTCAAAAAAGAAGGTGCTCCCCGTTGCCTCCACCAAACTGTATATGAACAAGGCTGACCACATAACTAACACTTCTATGAAAAAACGATATTCCTTCTTTACTTTTATCGGTGTCCAAAACTTTCTTATTTTTGCTTCTTTTGCTGGACAGAGCCTCACTTCTATGTTTGTGTGAATTTCCCTTCTTTGTGCGGCTTCTACATGAAACGATGCCATTGTTGTGGCTCTGCGAAGTTCTCTTGTTCTTTGTTCTTGTTCTATTGGACATGATGGAATGGATAATTTTCGAGGATACTCCAAACGTGACTTCCGTGTAGCTTCTTTGGTGACTATGTGACTTCTATTGCTAATGAAGTAATAGTAGCCAAACAAGAACAGTGAATAAGAACCTCCCATCAAAATTGTTGAAACCATGAACATACCTTTTCAATATAAACTTGTAAGAAAGAGAGGTGCCAGTGCACCTAAGAACCAAGGAAAGTCCCACAAAGCTTTTTTACAGTTTTCCTGTTGTTCTTCATTTGTGCAAGGTGTATGCTTTTGTTCACTTAAATATTGATGGTCAAGAAACTCCTTCAAAGTAGCTGATAGACCAGCTTCGCCTAATGCCAAGAGTACCACAGCTCCATAAAATATCTTAGCTGCAGTATCCGAGCTCATGTACCCAGTACAAAGCCATAATAGGAACAGCCCCTGCAGCAAGAATATGTAACCAAAAGCATAAAGTTGTTTGTATTAATATTCATTAGGGGATGAAATGTTTTAACTAGCAATAGTGGTCAATAAGTTTTTAACAGTCAATTAATGTTAATTTTCTAACAGAAGGACCTGCTTTTGGGTAGCTGAAACTTAAAAGATGAGTGCTTACAAGAAAATAGGCAATATTTGTGGTGACAATTACTTTAAAACCACCGTTCTTGTAGGTGTATGAGATACAAGCAAGGACAAGGACCATGATTTCTGATACCCCTTCTTGCACATTCGTAACAACGGCAACTTTTTGAAAATGTGTAGTCTTCCAATTCTCCGTGAGATATACCATCAAGATAGACATTATCGCATGATTTGCGAAACTATGGCTGAAAACCAAACCTATTTATAGTATGCCATCACAAACAAATAGAAGAATTTAATCACAAGTTAGTTTGAATCACCACTTGAACCTGTTGGAAACTGTTTTTAGAAAACCTAAAGTGTTTTCATATAGCTAAAAGCACTTTTTGTAACGTTTAATGCAAAAGTAATTTTAAATTCTTTCTGAAGAAGTACATATCTTTCCTCAAGAAGCGCTTACAAAAACATTTTGATTTTAAATAAAATAATTTATTGCTTCTAATAAAAACGTTACCAGCAAACGTGCTAGTGGAAAAAAATGCTTACTACGTACAAAAGCAATCAAGCCAATCCCCTTATAGTAAATTACATCTACGTTTCTCCAAGATAAACTTAAGATTCAGAAAACAAGTGCAAGTTTAAGAGATCAATCACCCCGGATGCATATAGTAGCATTGGAAAAGTAGAAGTGGTTGCCAAACTACTTTCTCATTGATCGAAAGCATGTGAAGGGAAAAATGTTGTAACGACTCCAAGTCGTGGATGTGCGAATTAATCTCGATGGGTGCTTTATTATTGGTGTCATTGCTAAGGGAACTGTGGACGACAATCTTCAATGTAATGGAAGTGAGGGAGCCTACACAGTGGGCTTATGGCAAGAAAAACCTGCAATCAAAGCTTCTAAAAGAAGTTAAGTGTATGAGAATTAATATATGTAATACATACCGAGGAGCACTTTAAAGCTAAATGATTAATAAGTTAATGTGAAGCTAATCACCATTTTGGGCCCATCACATGAGTAATTTCAGAATCTAAACCGTCTATTTTTTAGGCCTTACTTCATATTGCAAAAAATCAATCATATCATAAACAATTTAGTCATTTGACTATGATCAAATAAATAAAGGAACACCATGTTTCGATAAAAGCATATAAATAGTTGTTATTATAATCAAATAGCTAAAAGACTTTGGATTTAGGACTTTTTTACAAAAATGATCTTTGAAGTGAGACCTAAAATGAACGGTTCGAATTATGTGGTGGTCGGGCCTAGCTAAAAAGATAGTTAGTTACGTAATAAATTACTAACCAATTAGCTTTAGAGTATTTCTGATACATACGTACCTGTATGATTTAAGAAAATGAAAGGTTAGTGGTAAAAAAAAAAAACAAAGGTTGATAAAATTATCAGTAAATTACTAAAAAGTCCATTTTAGAGCCTTTGTAAAAAAAAAATTAAAAAAAAAATTAAAAAAAAAAAAAAAAAACCCCACCTAAAAGTTGGAATGATAAATAGGACTACATTTTGTACAAATAAGTTCACGTTATGTTTTTTTTCATTAATTTTCTTTTTAAAAAAAAAAAACTAAGCAAATTGCCATTGTTGCACTGTCCAGCCATGCCGCCGACAATGATTGCCACTGTCGCACAATGACAATGATTCAAATAGTGACAATGATTGTCACTATTTGTCACTGCCAAACAATGACAATTAATAGAGTATTCTTGCAATTTAAATAGTTACTGTCTCACAATAACAATGATTGTCACTACAAAACAGTAGTAATTAATAATTAATTGCCACTGCCAGTCAACTTCTTCTTACATTTCGTCTCCCAAGCCGGCCTGTTTGGGCCCCATATCCCCTTTTCTTCTTTTCTCCTGCGCCGGTGTCCCTCCCCGAGCTCATCTTCTTCTTCCTCCCACTGTCCCCAAACACCGCCCCTTCCACCCCGCGCATATATGAACCTCTCTCTCTCTCTCTCTCTCTCTCTCTCTCCCTCAATTTCTCTCTCCTCTCTCCTTGTCGCCTCATCCCCTCCTTCTCCCCCCGCATCCTCTCTCTTTACCTCTCCTCTTTCTCTCAGCCCTGAAACCCACCAAATTCGACAATCCTAACGCCAGAGAACCAGCTTGGTACTGGATTTTTGCAACCGGGCCAAATGGATCTGTGGGTTAGAGTCTTCTAGATCTAGCCTTTAAAAAAAAAAAAAAAAACCCAAAAATTATCATACTATTCTTATTTTTTAAATCTATCATTAATACATAAAATTACTTCTTCTTCTTTTTTAATGAGAAAACAATGGGTTAGTAAAATACATACATATGTATATAATTTAATAGACTAGAGAATTTCGAAAATGCATGCCTACCAACCTTAAGAAAAGTGTAAGGCACCTGAGTACTCTCTCCACAGTGTGCAGATTGGAGAGAAAGAGATATTACAAAGGAAAGTGTAAGGTGAGAAGATACAATTTCTTTTTTATAGGAGATATTACAAAGGAAAGTTTCTGGGGTCCAACTATGACTAATTCTATAAATTTACGCTTGTCTTCATGACTGAAGTCTTCGTCTAACTGGGGGGGACCATCCGAACAAGAATTTAGTTCCACTTGCTTATTGTAAACGATTGATTTGTCTCACAGACAACACAATGATTCTGTCGTTTTTTTTGGTCTGTCGGACAACAAGTGATTAAGGTAACAAGTAACAACTGACCAAGGGTTTCATCCTCACAAGGGAATCTTCCTTTTGATTAGGTCGTCACAAGAGAATCTTCCTTTTAATTAGGGGTGCACAAAAATACTAAAAATCGAGTTTTAAAATTATTATATTAGTGGGGAAACAAAGTGGACTATCTAGAAATATATACAATAATGCTACACTTACCACATTTTTATACCACAATTTCATACCATCTTATATGGCATTCATACATTGGACACTAAAAATTAAAAATTAAAACCTAAATACCCTTCTAGTGAAATAATGACACATCAGGTGAGATACAAATGTGGGACAATTAATATTATTGAAATATATATAATGGCTGGTGTTGACCAAGGCAGCCACTCTTGAATGGAAGTCAATTTAGCTTCAAGTCTTGACTCTTGAGGCAGAGAAGAATAGTCAAGAAGAGAAAAATCAACTGCAAGTCCTTTTTGGCAAATAGTGAATTTTGAAAAATTGTAAATAGATAAGGATAGATAGAAGAATATCAACAGAAATCCAATTTACTGCATTTAATGATATATGTGGGTAGGTGGAGAATGATGACCAACACTTGCACTAGGTCGGGGTGCATAAAAATACCGAAAAATCAAGTTTCAAACCGAAACCGATCAAATAAGTTTGTTTTGGTTTTTTTTTAACTGAAGTGAGCGGTTCAGTTTTAGTTTCAATATTGAAATTTTCAGTTTTAACTGAACCGAACCACCACTTATAATATATATTCATTGGTTTATATATGGTTTTAATTCCTATTATATGGTTTATATATATGAATATATATGGTTTATATATTCATTAACTTGTATGCTTATGACATGCTTAAATAATGCTTACTACACTTATTTTATTACTTATTCAAACAAGTTATTTACTTATTCAAACAAGTTATATACTTGTTCAAACAAGTTATATACTTGAGTGATCATTTCAAATCACATGCATGAAATGATTATATGGAAATACAACCTTCACATATGCATGACACTTTTGCATATGTGTGATTTTATATTTGAGCTAGGTTTAGAATGCCAAGAGTTTGACCTTAGAAACCCTAGCATTGACTAGGCTACACAAACTAAGACTAAAACCTAGGTTACTTGTTCAATTGGAGAATAGGATGACCCTAGGTGAAGTGTGATGATGTTCATGGTTTAAGAAAGGTTGAGTGTTTTGCAGCCAAATTAAGAGAGAAAATCTAATGATGGATTTTATTTAAGAGAATTAATTAAAGCAAGCAATGGACTTAGATTGGTTAATGGGCTGTAAGCCTAGTTCATTAGGCTAATTATTCACTAAACCAGGCCTCAATGGGATTGGCCAGCCAATTAAAGGCCTCTGGGTGAAACAAAAATCTGACAGCCAGCTTACATATCCTTTCCCACGCAAAGAAGGAAAATTGAAAGGTTGTAATTGTTTGTTTTCCCTCCAACAGCCATAACCTCCACTTTATAAAACCAAACACTTTTTCAAACAACCCTTCCCACATTCAATTCAATTCAATTTCAACGAGAGAAAGAGAGAAAGAGAGAAAGAAAGAAAGCGAGAGATGGAAGAACTTGAAGGATTCAAGAACCAACAAGAATTCAAGGGAAAAGAAAGGAAGAGTGCAGCCTGCTCTACCTTCGAAGAGAATTCTGGCAAGAGACCTTCCAACCATTCTCTCTAGTCCTTTATTATCAGTTCTTAGGATTAGAATGGTGTTAGAATGGTTTAGATAAGTTGCATTTCGAAAATCAATAGGATTTCATGTTTTGAAACCCCTTATTTGGCAAGTTTTAACCTTCTGACCTTGCTGCCTTATTTTCAATGTTTGTGTTTAACCATTTTTTATTTGATAAAACAGTTTTATTGTAATAAACTAGACATCTTAACCTTTCTTTAGAATCAAGAATCACTCAAATCCAACTTGTTATGGATTTGGAATGGATTTTACAAGATGATGCATTTTCTGCATGTTTTCACAAAGAGAAACATTAGGTTTTTATACCCAAATTTTGATATACTTGAAAATTTGATTTGAAATTGTTACAGTAGCTTTTAAATGTGATTTCAAACCTTTTCCAATTGGTCTCACTCGATTTGGTTCATAATACACAAAAAAGGGATTTTTGACCAAATGAATAGTAATTATGTAGAGAAACTGATTTCTAGTGTGAACTTTGGATCTTTGGAAACCCTATTTGCGCAACTCCAAATGCTTTGAAAATTTTTTTGCATGAGTGTTAGTGTGTCTTCTAACTGTCTGTGAAAAATCTTGCTCAAATTATTTTTTTATAACTTTATAAAAATCACAGAGCAGGTGCTGCTCTTTTAGACTTTTTAAGAAACCAAAATGTGCACAAAACTGCCATATTTTGTTTTAATGTTTTTTGGCCTAAACCTTTAGGGCTCATTTGGTACGTCGAACTGTACTGACTAATTTATGTTGGATAATATTAATCTATTCCAGAGAGTACTGACTGTTTATCCAGAATATTATCAGACGTTTGGTACGATTCCGGATAAACAGTCTGACTAAGCTATACTGTATTTGCTGCTCCATCAGATAGCAGCGAATCAGACTATTTTTTTTTTAATTCTTTGATAACTTAGTGAAAATTGAAATTCATATGACACATAATTTTTGGCAAGATTCATATGACAAGAAATTTTTGTTTCTTTGTTTTTGCCAAGATCTATAGGACAAGAGGACATACATGAACTAACCCTTTTTATAGAGAGTATGAGAGAGAGAGAGAGAGAGTGAGAGATGGATACCTAGAGAATAGTGAAGATAATAACTTGTGAGAAAGATAGCAGAGAAGAACCCTAGGGAGAAGAAGATGAAAAAAGCGTATGTTGGTTTTCACGTAGAAAACGTGTTTTTATTTTCCCAAGTCTTTATAAATAAGCGTGTATTATTTAATCCTGAGTGTGTGGGTTGTATTAGTTAGTCAGGTAAGGAGAGTATTAAAAGCTCATTCCGGTTTACATAGTCGGGTAATTGAATAATACAAATTGACACCAAATAACTGATATGCACTATTTACTCCCATCCAGAGTCTAATACGGTGTACCAAACATGCCCTTAGTTTGTACAAGTCAGAAATCAACCCTATGATTGTTCTGGAAACAGGAGGGAGCCAAATTGCTCTTGGATCAAGTTTTGGTTTGTCAAACCACATGTTTTTTAACTAAAACCTAGCTGCAGCATGCCTAATTTTCTGGTATGGCTTTTGTGATGTTTTCAAACCCCTATTTGTGCTTCAATACATTATTTAGAACTTGTGAAGGGTTAGATTTCAATTGTTTTTTATTTTTAAATCTCGGATGCAACTTAGCATGTCCATTAAAGTTCTAAAACCTAGGAAACCCTAAACTTGACTTTGGAAAGTCAGCTATTGATTTTGTGATGCATTGAATTAGGATTTCAATCTACTTGGCATTGCAGCAAAAGAGAAGGACTCATTCCAGATAGGGGAAGCTAGTCCACTCAAAATCCTATATTTTTCTTTATACTTATCAAATATGTGTATATGTGATTGTGTTTGTGTTTGTGTTTTTGGCACTGAATGCTTGGCATTATATTATGTTTGAAATGTTTAAAATAAGTTTGAAATTGATTACTAATCTATTGTGCTATCAATCTGATCTGCCTTCATTTCTTAGCCTATATTTACTCTGTTTCTTAGTTGTTTACTTTGAGTAAGAAAAACCAACATGTGTTTGTATGATTAGTGAATTCAATTTGTTTCACGATGTTGGAAAAGATACCTAAAATTGGTGATCAACTTAGACTGATTAGGTTTATGCCAATTTGCCTTGATTAAATAACATGCTTTGTGTTATAATTAAACTAAATCAACTTATGCATGCATGTTGAGGACTTCAACTTGCAATAAACAAAAAAAATGAGAATTTATACTAAGTTAAGCTTGACTTAGAAGTGTACCAGAATACCTAGTAAGTTTGATAGGATTTGCAAAACTAGAAACAACATTAAAGGGAAATCGAAACTGGTTAATTTGTATCCTTGTTGATTTACATGCTCCTAGGTTATGAATATGTTTTGACCAAGTGACTAGGGACTTAATGGAAAGAGAAAACTTTGATTATTTTCTTTTTGCTTTAACTCTTTGTTCTTTGATTGAATAAAAGTCTGCTAGCTTAAAGGAAGATGTTCATATTGTGGCTGTTTATTTTTACACTAATAATGAAACATGTTAAAGACTGATTTGTGCAATGAACTTATAATGCATATATAAAATTGCCAATACATATACACATGCATGATTATCATATTATGGTTCATTAAGGACAAGTCTTCCCTTCATAGGAGCTGCCAATGCATTGCATTAATATTCATGGTTATTTGAATTGAAAATGTATACACTAATATGTTTTGAGTATTTGGACTTCCTAATTAGAGATGAAGGGGTATAATTCTTATTCTATCCTTGGGTTCAATCCCCTAAAAGTATGCATACAAGTTTTATCTAGATTTGGTTATATGTTTTATGAATATGCTAGATGGAGAGTGATAGGGTTATTTACTTTCAATGAAGGACATCTCATTATCTAGACATACTTGATTATTAGTATGAAATGGAGATAGGGGTAATAACAATTACAAATTAGGGAATAAGTCTATTGTTTTTAATCTTGACAGGTTTGCTTTGAAATGGAGAAAAAGTACGCATTACATTGTACTTTTCCTTTTAAACATGCATTTGCATTTCATGAATTGATGCATGGTTGGTCGTGATACTTGTTGGATTATGAAAAGTAATCCGAGACGAAGAAATGGTCTTCTTGATTAATTTATATCATTGTTACGTTCTAATAACCTCAAACAAAGTCAATGTGCAAATCTTATTACAAGTTCCATATCTTAACATTCCATATGTTATTGTTAACCTCAAAAATTACGGCAAAGACTGCGCAAATCCCTGATAAGGACACTGAAGTCCTTTAAATGAAATTGCAGGCGTGCCACTGTCTTTCGGCCGATAAGCCGTGGACAGAAAGTTTATGATTGATGTATTAATGTACTGTACCGTGAACTGATCTTCTAACTAAACGATTGTTCGGCGAAAAGGAACAAGAAACTTGCCTTGGTTCTTAACGCCTTGATCCTCAAGGACTTTAATTATCACTGGTTTCAATGACTCTATACTCGAACTTGTAAGTGCATAAAATTGTAGCTTGTGTAACGAGGTTAATTGCAAAATAATAAATCTTGATGAAAAATGTATGGATGATCTGATTACCTCTAAATTGTGTAACAATGCGAGTTCTTATAACAAATCTCATAGAGAAAATAACAACAAAAAGAAAAATAACAAAGAGAATCGATACTAAGAACAGATCTTAACAGAGCCAGAAACAAAGAACTAGGTCTTGAACAAAGAAAACTGAAATCTATGAGAATTCGAGAACTTTAGATATTGAGAAGCTTGTGCTTGATTTTGTGAGATGTATTGAGAGAGATTTTATGCCTTTAATTTCTTGCTTATATAGTGATTAGTCCTTAAGGTTAAGAAACTTTTTCCTACTTGGTTTTGGACTTCTACTCCCTTCTTAACCTTTCCTTTCTTTACACCCAAGGTATGGAATTCCTGCCTTATTAATATAGGTCTCCTATTCTGCCAAGGATTCTCGGCACTAAAGGAAACCCTCCAAACATGATTCTTAGCAGTTTGGGCCCTTGTTTCTGAGACTCACTGTGGGCCTCAGCTTCAACCTTAAATGGGCTTTGCTGGTGACACTCGGCTTGGCCGCGATCTCAGCCCAAAACCAAAATAGGGTGTAAACAGTTATACTTTGGTTTGAACATATTAATGTTGATTAGATACCTTGTGAATGATATACTTGTAAATCTGGCCAGTTTGGCAAAAATGTTTGTTGAAACATTATCTCCTTATCTATACTATTTTGAAATGCATGAAAATGTTTTAGACTAATTGAGTGTGTGATCAGTGATATTGGTGATGCTCACTCCTACACAGTTTGTTAAGTTGCAGGAAACCCTTAGGAAAGAAACATAGTTAGCTAACTTAACTTTGTGGAGCTCTCGGACAATGAAGGATGAAGATATGATAGTTGGAAGGATAGACCTCATAGCCCTGGCATTCCCTCACCACCCACATCAGAATATTCAAGTGATGAGGAAGAGGATCCTATCATGGATGAGTGTGTTTTTACCCTACACTTTTATTTCACCTTGATTTGATCTCTTAGCTTGAGAAAACTGTTGGTTATTGATCTAAGGAATAGAATGGCTCAATACTCTTTATGCCTTTTGTTACTTTAACTTACACAATTGGTTTTCTGTTTTAAAGGTTTAATGAATTTCTCATTTGTCTATGTTGCTTTTCCAATCAATTTAAAAGCAAGTGTCTATATTAGCATTTGATAAATTCATCTTAAACTTATAAGCTCACTACTTGAGAATGTTTTCACTTGTTACATTTGTTTTGTTAAAAGCAAAAAGTTTATTCTGAATTTTTGTTTCAAACTCTAGTGTCAATCAGCCTTATATTGATCATTGGATTTGAGATGGTTTAATCTCAAAGTTGGTGACCAATGTAGCACTGCCACATGCTCAAAGTGATAGACCCCACTTTGGGGTGAGACACCCACATCCACGCTAAAGGTCGGAAACCTCGCCGTCACTCACAACGAGGCATGTTGTGGTTGATCTCGGCCGTCCATGTAGCTGAGGCAATTTTTAGGCCATAACATAGGTATAGGATATAGGCCCACAATTCCTACAAGTTATGTTCAACACCAAGGTTGGTGCTAATATTATGGATTTTATTTCTCAATCAGTCTTAATTAGTTGGTTCTTTTTCAAACAGGTGGTGATCGATCTGGTTTTTAATTATATATGGGTTTGCTTTAATGTTGCAGATGTTTGAAGGGTCTTCTTTGTATGCAAACGCTATAGCCAGCAAGCTGATTGAGGTTCTGGATAGACAATATGCAGCAAATTCCACCACCTACAACTAGTAATTCGGAAGGCATGAGATACCAAGTCTTTTAATTTCTTTCTTATATATGTTGGTTTAATACTTTAATATATATCATGCTGATGAATACTAATTAAAGTAGTAGACAATAACCTTGGTGTGACAGAATCATGAAATTATAGAATATATATTATATTATATCTATATGACTCATTTCTGGGGTTTTTTTTTTTTTTTTTGTGGCCTCTATATGACTCATCTCTATAATATTATGGAAGGCGATTTTCACACTCTTTTTTTCTCCGTTTGCACTCCATCTCCTTTTTTAATGTATTTTGTATATTTTTATTATATACTTTTTCAAATTTACCCTTTATAGCTAGGGGTCACCAAAAAGCCCAAGGCCCGAAGCCCGATCTGGCCCGAAATTTGGGCCGACCCAGCCCGGCCCGAATAGTTATTGGGTTGGGCTTGGGCCATTCCCTTGAAGCCCACGGGCCGCCCGAAGCCCGGCCCGCTTAGGCCCGGCCTAAAGCCCATTTATACACAATATATCTTCAATAAAAAAATATAGGATTTTGGCTATATTATGAACCAAACTTGAGACCTCATGGAACAAACTTCAACTCTCAACCAACTGAGTTGATTAGTTTATTTGTTTAATTGGTGAATCAAAACATATTTAATAGGTTTTTTATTTGTATACTCTAATAAATTATTAATATGTTTATTAAGTTATTATATAATACTATAATCATATAATGTTAGTAAATAGTAATAGTGTAAACTGTGTAATACCATAAATAATCAACTTTTAAAATTATATATAACATTACAAATTTATAACTATAGTTATTAAATCACGATCGTTCATTAATTCAACGATCTGAACTGTTCATTTTATATGTTGATAGTTAAAGATCATCTTTACAAAAGATCGGCCAAATAGGAATTCATCTACCCGTTTGAATGTTCGATTATCATTAGAAAAATCACGATCATTAATTAATTCGACCACCATTACGTCACTTTTACATCTCCAATTGAGCTAATTTTTTGCAAGGATTCTCTTTGATGGGGATCTAAAGTTTAAATGGTTCGGATCGTTGAAAACACGATCGATATGTGAGCTTCTACATATAAATACACTTGAAGAGTATAATTCTAATAAATTTCCCGTTAAAACTACTGCAGCACTCAGAATCATAAAGTTACTATCCTACTCAAATAACTTTTTGCTAAAAAAAATATCAAACGATGGCAAGTTTTGTTATTATTTGCATTCAAAGTAGTAAGTAGTAGTACCACCTCATACAAAGGCAGTTGAATTGTATATACCAAAGGTTTTGAGACTTACAAAGGTTTTAGAAATGTTCTCTTATTATATATGTTACTAGATTTCGTCAAAATATTTAGTTTAAATTCACAGTTTGAAAATACCTTTTAAACTTCAAATTTAGTTATATAACTGAACCACATTGTTGAGAGAGACTAGCTCAACCTTTCAATACCTCCAACGTAATTTTCAATCATTCCTATTGCTCTAATTGGCTCACAGGGGATCCAGATCCAATGCCGGAGCCTAATAAAATGGCAAAAGTTAATTTGAAAAATGTATGAATTTACTTGACACTTATTAATAGAAATTAAGTGATGGAACTTTCCAGGTTTCTATGTTGAAGAAGTACTTTCTTATGTCATTGATTATCTATAATTTTCTACTAATGTATTAAAGCGAACTCTCATGTTTTTGACTTTTCCTAAGGAGAAATATGTATTTTACTAAAATTTTAATTGCTCGGAAGTAACCCTTCTTAAGATGACAGAGTATTAATTGGTCATTTCATGTATGCATGCTTGTGTTTTGAGTAAATCCAACAGGAGGAAAATTTCTGCTAGTATTGCTGTTATTTCTTGTAGTGGTATATATAGCATGTCTTCAATTTGAAACGTGTGAAGGCACATAGGTGGTAACAATAATGCTTTAACATTTGAAATTGTTTCTGATATATAATGAGTGATTAATTAATTTATCAAGGTAGTTCGATGTGGCATCTTTCTAACTGTACCTTTAACATTAGTAATTAAAGTAACCAGAACCATATAATTAAACCCAGAAATGAGTAATATAGATATAATATAAGGGAGGTGATTTTCGCATTCATCTTTTCTCCATTTGCACTCATTCTTATTTTTTAAAATATTCTTATATATTTTTATTATTTATTTTCCACATATACCCTTTAGCTTTTAATTATAGAATGTCACCTATGCAACATTAAATCCTACACATTTAATTTTTTAAAACTGTCATAATAATATATATATATATTTCTATAACTCTCTTTTAAAAAGGAAGAAAAACTTATATAATTCTCTATACTTATGTCCATCTTCATGATATAGTCCATCTTCATGTGACATTCATTTTTTTAAAAATCAAATATGCTACAATAAGTTGTGGTTGCTTGGCATGGGAACATTTTTTTTGGCAGTGTCAAAAGACCCAAAAATGAGGGAGTGGACTAATTGAAAACCCCAATTAATTTTATAACACAAAACCAACCATCAAAAGAAGAAGATACATAAATCATGACCTTCATGAAGAAAACGAAAAAAAAAATATGATAGACTAAATATTTTCCTTAAAGTATAAAATGATGATTGAAACTTGAAAGTACGTACAAGACTAGTTCACAAAAAAAAAAATGGCATAGAAGGTAAATAGATGCAATATGAAAAAGATACAACGAGGGGGATAGAAAATTACTTATTTTTATTTTTTTAATAAATATGAGAGAATTTAGGAAAAAATAATCACTACCGAAAGATAATTAAAATAAAAATTCAACGGCTATAATTTTTACTAATGTTAAAGGTACAGTTAGAAAGATGCCACCATCGAACTACCTTGATAAATTAATTAATCATTCATTATATATCAGAAACCATTTCAAATGTTAAAGCATTATTGTCACCACCTATGTGCCTTCAAAAGTTTCAAATGTTTAAGCATAAATTTTCCACCTGTGAAACCTGTATTACCGGTGGAAGTTTAAGCTCTCTTTGAGTGATGCTTTCTTCTTTAAATGTCTTTAATTAATCACATATTATAAACTCATTTCTACAAATTTAATTGTGGGATTTACTCAAAACAAAAGTATATATGCATTACATGCAATGACCAATTAATACTCTGTCATCTTAAGAAGGATCACTTCCTATCAATTAATATTTTAGTAAAACACATATTTCTCCTTAGGAAAAGTCAAAAACATGTGAGTCTGCTTTAATACATTAGTAGAAACTTATAGATAATCAATGACATAAGAAAGTACTTCTTCAACATAGAAACCTGGAAAGTTCATCACTTAATTTCTATTAATAAGTGTCAAGCAAATTCATATATTTTTCAAATTAACTTTTGCCATTTTATTAGGCTCCGGCATTGGATCTGGATCCCCTGGGAGCCAATTAGAGCAATAGGAATGATTGAAAATTACGTTGGAGCTATTCAAAGGTTGAGCCTAGTCTCTCTCAACAATGTGGTTCAGTTATATAACTAAATTTGAAGTTTAAAAGGTATTTTCAAACTGTGAATTTAAACTAAATATTTTGACGAAATCTGGTAACATATATAATAAGAGAACATTTCTAAAACCTTTGTAAGTCTCAAATCCTTTGGTATATACAATTCAACTGCCTTTGTAAGAGGTGGTACTACTACTTACTACTTTGAATGCAAATAATAACAAAACTTGCCATCGTTTGATATTTTTTTTAGCAAAAAGTTATTTGTTTTTTTTATCTATAATATTTGGGTAGGATAGTAACTTTATGATTCTGAGTGTTGCAGTGGTTTCAATCACACATCAAAATGATTGTCCTAACAAGGAATGACATGGCAGAGAGCCAGAGGATCAATTTCCACATTTACTTCCCTTTACCGATATGACAAGGTTGGAAATGGAATAGCAAATTTGGTCCAACTATGTTTGAATCCACCAAAAGAGGCCCCTTTAATCCCACCACAAAGAAAAAGGAATCACCCTGCAAACTGCAAAGTTTCTTTTGTTCTTTTTGGTCAAAATCCTGCAAAAGTTACTTCAACTAAATAATGCTCAAACATATGAAACCAAAACAACCAAAACCAATAAACCATAGTAATAAAGTAACTAAAACCATGCATGTTTCTCTAATTAATCCCAGTAATGAGTCATATATATTTCTATAATTTCCATGCTAATTCTGTCACACCAAGACTATTGTCTACCTCTAATTAGTATTCATCAGCATCATATATATTAAAAAACATTAAGTATTAATCCAACATATATAAGAAAGAAACTAAAAGACTTAGCCGGTATTAGTCCAAAGAAAGAAACATGGTATCTCCTGCCTTCCTTCCTAGTAACTACTGGTAGGTGGTGGAATTGCTGCAGATTGTCTGTCCAGAACCTCAATGAACTTGCTGGCTATAGCACTTGCATACAAACAAGACCCTTCATATATCTGCAACATTAAAAGAAAACCCATATATAGAATTAAAAACCAGATGATCGCCACCTGTATGAAAAAATGAACCAATTAAAAATCTATATAAAGATTAGCACCAATACCTTGGTGTTGAACAAAAAGCTGTAGGAATTGCCAATGTGGCCACCAGCAACATGGTGAATATCAAGCTGCAGCTCATTAAGAAGCTTGGACACAAACAGCAAAAGATTGACCTTCTTCTTCTGGACCAGTTTGATGGTAACTTCATCATCAATGATGCGGACATCGACTTCTGTGTCTTTGGATTTCCTCTGAAGCCATGAGCTCCTCAGAGCCCCATTGTTGTAGGACTGGTCCTGGTCATGCGGGTCACCAAGAGGCTTCATGTTGCAGCTCTCATCCTTATCGTCTCCGGTGCCGGCACCCTCTTCACTCTTGTGCCTCTTGCTCCTCTCCCTCCCACATCTTTTCTTCTCCACCAGCAGTTTCAGCTCGTCCACTGTCCTCCGAAGCTCTTTGATGTAATCAATGGCATCTCCCACAATAGATGCTTGATCAGACTTTACCCAGAAAAACATTAATAAGCAAAATGATTATCAATCTCCCAAAAAAGAAAAAACAGAGAAAAATTGTGAAACTACCAAACTGCAGGCATAACAAAATTGAACCCAATATTTACATGACTTGTGATTCAAGAAACCAAAATGGGTATCCAATTAAAACTGTAAAACAATGAATGAAAGGGGTTTCATGGTGAAATTAATCAAATTCAGTACCATATTTTGCAGTGATTGAGATCTATATATACCTTGGTTGGGTTTGGAATCAAATTCCTCAGAGCTGTGAACTTGCCATTCAACTGGATTCTCTTGTCCTGCCCAGTGGTAGAGTGTTTGGTCCCTTTGGCTTTGCCACCCGCTCCTCTCCTTGTAGGACCCATTTCCCTGGAGAACTCCAGCACTCCACTCCCCTCTCTCTCATCCCCACCATTACTAAACAAGGACCCATGTGGCAAAGACTGAAGCATTAATTCCCTCAACAATGGGGGCTGTGGAGGCAGGTTCAGATGGAACAGTGGGTCATAGATGGCGAAATTCACGGGTTTCGGGTTGGGGTTTGTGAAGGAGATGGATGAATTTGGGAGCACAGAGGAGGGTGAGCATCTGGACAAGTGCAAAAGGTTGAGAAGGTCAGGTGTTGGTGGAGGGTGAGCTTCTGGACATTCATGGACTACACCATGAATGTCCCAGTTGGGGTTTTGCTCATAGGACACCAAATGGGTTGTATTGTTGTTGTTATTGTCACTGCAGGTGTTGTATGAGTTGTGGTCCAAATTGAAACCCAGCTCATTCTGAAGCTCAATTTCCATGGCAATATCGTCTTCTTGATGAAGGTTGTTGTTGTTGTGGTGGTGCTGGCCATGGTGGTGATGGTAAGAGAGCTCCTCCATGAAAAGCCTCAAGTTCTCTTCAACATGAGCCAAGCTGTTGTTGTGGGTTGTCTCTGGCATGAGTTGCTGTGGCGGTGGTGGTGGTGGGGGTGGGGGCAGAGGAGAGTTGATATTGAGCACAGTTTCTGCTGATTCTGGCATGGAGGAGTTATTGGGATCAAAGCTGCAGCCACTTGCAGTGTCCTCTTCGTACATTTCTGCCTTTTGGCTTTTATGGGTCTCTTTTTGTGTCTGCACCATTAATTTACAGAAACCAAAAAAGATTAAACACAAGCACATGGAGATGTGAAAAGCACAAAAATTATTAGTCCCATACAAAAAATATGTTCATATATAATGAGCCTTAAATCCCTTAACCTTTTTTATCAGAAGAATTTCTTTGTTCACAAAATCAAGAACTGGAGGAAGAGATGGAATTTATAGGAGAGAGAGAGAGAGAGAGAGTGTGTGTGTGTGGTGGTAGGAGAAGGGAATGAAACTGCAAATTCATTCTTTGTTTGTTCTTTCTTTCTCAGTGAGGGATTTCCAATTTGCCTAGACACAGCAGCACAGCTGGGAGTTTGTTACTGAGATTCCCATCATTGGGGCCCACTCACAATCAACTGATTTACACTTTTGTCCTCCAATTTCTTCCTTAATTCTTCTTCTTCTTTTTTTCTTCTTTTTTTGGATATGGTGAAAATGTCATGAAACTCTTCTTATAATCCTCTATTGTAGGATTGTCCAGGTTCTGTTTTTATTTTTTTGCTTCTGTTTTCATCCATGGAATAAACAAAAAGAGCTCAAAACTCTATTATATTAAGCCACCCTACTTCGCAAATTTGTGCACCAAACCGAAACCCTATCCAGTCAGAGCTTGAAAGGCCAGGTTTCAGTTGTGAAACCAAACTCATAATTTTGTGCGATCTTTCTCTTAAAAATTGAAACCCCATCCAAAATAATAGAATGGGATTCATTACTTTTGTCAATTTGATTGGCTTGTTAGATTTTTTTAACTTTTTTAAATGAAATGAAACAGAGCTCTCTAAACTTTTAGCTTTTTTTCCGTTGTCCACGAACAATGATAGGAAGTCTTACGGTAAATTCTTGATAATTCATCATCTCAAATATCAAGTAAATTCATATGTTTTTCAAATTAAATTTTGCCATTTTATTTACTATTTAGATCGAGGCATTTGATTTTGGATCCCCTAGGCTCAAATCAGAGCAATAAGAAGGGATGACAATTAATTGATTAAGTTCGAGGTGGGGTGGGTAAGGATTGTTAACAACTCTGGAAGGAAAATAATATTGGACAGTTGGACTACAATAAGTCAAATTAATAAATGATAATCCTAAATTAATAGACAACAAAAGTTCCATTTTTTTCATTTCGCTAAAACTTCACATTTCGTGCATAAACATTTGATAACGCACTTTCAGTTTGTCGATCTTCGTATAAAGGAGAGCAAGTGAGCAAGTGACACATTTCTTCATTTCTTGCAACATTAACCAAAGGAGAGACTGAGAACACACAGAAAAGGCCTGCATCATTTTGCACAAGAAACAATTATAACACAATGCTCTTTTACATGAAAAAGAAATAAGCAGGGCAGAAATTTGGACCAAGTCATTAAATTACACAACCTAACAATAGAAGCATCAAAGTTTGGTATCTACATGTCAGCTACCAACACTGGTAGGAGATAAATAAATCCTTGAAGAAGTTTATAGTTTTTACAATTCATTAGCAAAATCAATTGAAGCTAATATGCTAATACAAGGAAATGTAATTCAAATATCCAAGTACATGGGTTGATTTGGTTCCATTGGAGATTATCATAGTACATAACTGCTAACAGTAGTTCAGCAACAAAAAATGAACAGACAAACAAAAGCATCAGACCACAAAAAGGATACACAAAGCATCTGATATATACTTGATCTTCACTTGAAGCCATTAACAGTTCAACCAGCTAGGTCATATCTAAATATTCAACCATCAAACAAATCAGCATTCCATACAACACAATATTTAGAAACTAATGACTACTTCACAAGAAATACCAGGAAAGTTTTATAAAACATAAAACACAAAGTCCATAAAGTCTTGAAATTATGCTGTCACAAGATTACTACAAAAGCAATCCTTTACCAAGCCATCAATTGATTGTGTAATAGTTGCACTTAAAATATAAAAGTAGAAAGTCTACAAAGTTAAAACAAAACAAAAAATACTTTATTTGTTACAAAAATAGGAAAAAAGATAGAAAATAAATGGCTTACAATAGTAGGATAATATAAGCAATATGTTTTGTTCAAGTGGCTTGTGAGGAGGAAGCTTCAACCCACATAAGCCAAGATTCACACAAGGACTCTATATCTTAAAAATAGATGGATACTATCCTATTAAGAATGTTGAAAACTGCAATAATGACAGCGAAGACTGTTTATGTGAGACAAGAAATATACAAACCTGAAAAAAATTTGAAGGGAAAAAAAGCTCAGAATGTGCTCACAGGCGGTTGTTCACTTGAGCAACTATTGCTGATAGAGGTCTGCTGAGATGGGGAGGGGAGTGTTCTGTTGTCAAATTGTTTCATTGCATTTGCTTTCTCCTTCTTTCGTTTCTTAACCCAGGAAAACATTTTTGGACAAATCAATGCAATCCTACCCAAGTCCCAAGCACCCTCACCCCCTCCCTCACCTTCCAAGTCACACAATATTCTTGTGAAAAGTATTACTTTAGGCAGGACAAATTAGTTCAGTCCACATATGACGTTGAATGCGAGACTTGGACTATTAACTCCATTGTGCAATTTAGTGTGGTATACCAAACACACCATTAGATTTTATTCAAAACTTAAACTCTGGATACATTTTTGCAAACACTCATGTGCCAGAGAAGAAAATATGCTAAAGACACCCCAAAAAAGTTCAAACTGGTAGCTAAGTATGCTATCTTTTTCGTTCACTGCTAAATATAAAGGATTCCAACAGACCAAAAAAAAAGGTAGAAAAAGGGTTTCCTTTCTTTTATATTGTTCTTACTAAACAGAATACAATGTGCACTTTATTTAAATAAGACAACAATTTGTATAATCTGCTTGATTATTTAGGAAGAAAACATAGAAAGGATATGAAATGATTTCGATCCATGTAAATTGGAAAGATTTCAACTGGATCCTTAAGAGTTTTATAGTTTTGTCAAGTCCTCCATTCATCTTTGTGCATCAGTAATATATGTATCTAGAAAAAAGAAAAAGAAAAAAAATGAAACCATTACAGAACCTGACTGAAAAAAAGAAAAATATAACTCTTAGAATCAAATGAAAATTTGATCTAATTACTCCAAAGAAACAAAAAGAACTCGATGGAGTCAAAAGAATCGTACAATAAAATGCATCTGTTTTTTTTGTTCAAGATCACTTAAGTTTTTCTTTGTCACTCAAGTGTATTTGTGCAGTTCTATATATATATATATATATATATATATTTCATGGTACTACTTCTATACCCAGATTATTGTGCAATGTCCACTCTGCACAATTATAAACCATAGATAAAAGTTTTGCACGATGATACTCTCAACTTCCAGGTCCCAATATTATGCAACAGTCATAAGTACAACAAAGAAGCACACAATGAATACAAATGATCCTAACAAAATTTCACTATCCCAACAATATGATGCTTATATAACCAGCTTTCCTAACACATTATCCCTCTGATTAGCACCACCAGATAACCAGACCTCAATCAAGAATCATAGCCACTATTGAAATCCTATTACAAATCCCCAGGTTCATCTTTTATTTATAAATTACTATTCACAGTTCGTCTGGGTACCAGAACATCCCCAAATTTAACTCTTCGTTTTCTACCCTAACACTACCATTATTAGGACATAGCGCCCCCCCCCCCCCCCCCCCCCCCCCCCCCTCCTGCACTACACATACTGCAACATAGGAAAACATGTCCATCCCTGTTCAAGACATAATCCATGAATTTTATCTTCCACTCATTAGGCCATAAAATCACCCTCTCTAGTTTTTTCTCTTCACTTAGCAGTTAGCACACCACAAAAGAAAGAAGCAATTACCTTATAATTAAACGAATTCTAAGCACAAACACATAATACCCACTTGCGAAACAATCAAAAAGCAACCACCTTCGGCAATTGCAGGACTAAAAAGCAACTGGGTCACTTTCAAAGTCGGGGCACAACAAACAAATCACTCAAATCATTCAAACTGTCAAACATATGGCAGCAACAATCAAATTTCCCTAACTATTGAAGACCCTCTGAACAAAATCACATCAAAACCATTCACCAAGCAATAACCCAACGGAATTCAACAATTGAAGACCTGAACCCAACTGGGTCACGTCCCAAATGGGTAAAAAGGCATAAGAAACAAACAAAGACTTACTCATTGTATATACTTGGGAATCTCTCCTTTCCTCAAGAGCGAGAGAGAGTAGTGAGCAGCATCAACGAGGTCGTCAATGTTGTGCAGAGACCTCTCCTCAGAAGCCAACATGAAGATGGCGTGCACCTCTGCTTTCTTGGCCAGTCTCGCTGCCAAATTCATAGGCAAACTTGGCGAGTTGAGATTTCTCAGTATTTGGCGATACAGAGAGAGAACGCGTCCTCTGTTTCTCGCCAAGTCCTCTGCAGTTGCCCATATCTGAAGCTTTCCCATTTCTTCTTCTCACTTCTCGTTCTCGCTGCTCAAAGTCGAGAGCCGGCCTTGGCTTGGGTGGGACGGGCCTTGGGGATGGGTGTTTGAGATTGGATAGGCTGGGATGGGATGGGCTGGGCTGGGCTGGGCTGGGGCCCATATAAACTTTTGCTGTCAAATATACCGATTTTGCCTAAATAAAGTTTGGGGGGGGGCTATTCACACCACCCTAATCCACTAAGTTGACCACCCCACTTAAATTTTTACCCCTTTGTGCCCATTTTGCCCCTGCTTAAANCGCCGGACCACTTGGGTTTTGTTCCCCAGGTCACAGCGAGTCCAACCCTAGTCTTCCTTTGTTCATCCGACCACCGTGCGCGGCGAATCGACGTCGTGACCCGATCTGCCCCTTCGCCGGTAATCTTCCTTTTCCGGCGGAGTTGAGACGCCGGACCACTTGGGTTTTGTTCCCCAGGTCACGGCGAGTCCAACCATGGTCTTCCCTTGTTCATCCGACCACCATGCGCGGCTAATCGACGTCGTGAAGCTCCGCGGCGGCGGGGAGGGGTGGCCGGCCAAAATTGGAGAAATGATTTTTTTTTTAATGCAGGGGCAAAATGGGCACAAAGGGGTAAAAATTTAAGTGGGGTGGTCAACTTAGTGGATTAGGGTGGTGTGAATAGCCCCCCTCATAAAGTTTTTATTTTTGTTACAGGGAATGGGGAAGGTTCGAACCCAATTGTGTAGGGGCCTAGGGGGGAGTTTTTTTCCTCGGCCAACTAGGCCAAGTCCAATTCACCCTAAATAAGGTTGTTTGAGCCTTTAAACAACCTATGAGGCCTACTTGATGTCTATATGTGTAACATACTTGATGTATCAAAATTAAATGAGGCATACTTGATGTCCAAGGCTCTCATTAGTGTGAAACTATATAATAATTAATATAATGGAGACTTAGAGTTTAATCCATTTTATGAGTCTTTTTTGTACTAAAAATAGTAGTGATTTAGGATTTTTAATTAAATCATTTTATTTTTCTTCTTTAACGGTTTTATGTTAGGTTTTAACATGCAGTTTTTACAAAACTCACTCTACACCTTAGGAGGGAAAATACCCTTCAAATAGGAGGAAATATCCTTCAAATTGGGAAAGAACTTTATTATGAATTAAAATAATTTTCTTATAAATTATTATGAATTAAAAGAATTTTCTTATAAATTTTAAAACACCACTGGTATCTATCTAAAAACTATTTTTCTAAAAAATCTAAGTCTAATTATCTCTTGATATAATTTATGTAGCAATGTACATGTTTCTGTCAAATTATTATATTTACATTTTCTCTTGGTAAAAGGGAGGGCCGAAGCCCAAAAGAAAAGAGAACCTTAGACTAGAATAATTCTATTTCTAGTAGAACCAGAAGCATAAGAAAGGGAGAAACCACATTTAGGAGGTTCTTTGAACCCGTGAACATCCAAACTGAGCTCCTTAATAAGGGAAACCAAACAATCATTATATTTACAATTTTTCAGTTTACGTTGGACATGTACTTGATAGATATTAAATAAGAAAGTCATTTTTGTTATTTCTAGATTATTAATTGTTTATTTATATTTAATTTTTTATTATTTGTCAGTAATTTGAGCCAAATTTAAGTTGGTGCTCGTTTAACAATGAGCCGAGCCAAGCTACATCGAGCAAAATCGGGAGAAAAATTTAAGTTGGTGTTATTATTTAGGGCTAATTATAAATAAGTCAATAAAATTTTTTATAATTACATTTTAATCAATGCATTTTTTTATAATTTCATTTTAGTCACTATTGACCAAAATGAAAAAATATGAATTACAATAAATTAATATTCATTTTAAATTTGTATTTAAGTGCTAAGTGACAATTTAACATCTTTATGTTAGTATGCCCTCTTTAGTAATTATATAAAAATAGGTTCAAGTTGCCAGCAACTTATGATTGATAATTTGATAGACACGATTTGTACTTCTAGTTGCACGATTTGTACTTCAGCAAGCCCTCCGGCTCTGAAAATTTGCACTTCTAGTTGTCCCATAGTCCCCTGGTTATCTTTCTAATTTTTAAGAAATATATTTGGTTCGTTGTTCTTATAACGCGATTACCTCTGGAACTATTCTATTTTCATCGTTCGAAATCGCCTAATACTCAGGTCTCCACCTATTGTTCGCCACTAACAAATTACTCGGGCTACTCTTCGCCGCGAGTTCCTCAGTTTGGGGAAATAATTTGGGGTGGCCTAAGAAATTTGTGATCACATTTGTCATCAACAGCCTGGGGAGAGTGCACTGTGTCAACAATCAAACAACCCGTTCAAGTAGATGAAACTAATTCGTTCAACAAAAACAGGGACCAAGTGAGCCTAGAGATGCATATTCCATTATTTTCTTTATTCCTTAATAGTTCAAGTTGATAAAGAGCTCATAGCTTCCCAAGAGGAAAATTTTTTCTCACGTGACAGCAAGGGACTTGACACAAAATTCAGTAAAAATTCAAATTCATTTTATTATCATAGTCGAATTTCATGTCTCGAGAATACGCAGGTAGCAGGATATGACTTGGTTCTTTTAAGAGACTCATTATTGATTATCATAGTCCAATTTCATTTCTCATAAAACAACCAAGTCAGCACTCTGATAAGAGAGCTACCAAACAGTTCAAAATATACACACACAAAAATGACATACAGCAACTATTCACATTAAGTACACCAGGTTCATACTTTAATATAGTTTCAACGCTACCAAAATAAGTCACAATAGGTAAGCATGTTTGAGATAAAAAGTTTGATAAAACTCCGCTAAAGAAACAAACTAAATTTTCATATCCCTAAAATACAAACCTTTACTAGATCCAGCATAACACTCACTTCATGTCGACGCATTTCTCCCATGCAAAGCTTCAATCTTTGTTTTCAGATATCTGAAACTCCATGAACAGGCAATATACCATAATCAGAGGCAGGAACATGCTACCATCAACTAGGGGCAGCCAAGATGTGTCTTTGACACTTCATATTCAGTCTTAGATTTAAAGGGTATCTGCAAACAACAAAATTAAGAATAAATTTATACCATACAGGATTTGATCATTCTAAAAGCTCCATTAAACCACTCTTAAACTGAACTGGATGGGCCAATCCGACCAGGTTAACTGGGATCCTATCGACCAGCCAGTTTGGTTTACCCTTAAAACCTGTTGACTATAAGAACAGACTGGAGATGATTACCCTTAAAACCTGAGCCTTTTATAATTGATTTTTCCAGGCAGGTGATCAGTATAGAAGTGGAGGAAATAGCTTCCGTTCTGGGGTGTGGAGTAGGTAGATGGCCAATGAAGTATCTGGGATTGTCGTTGGGTGGAAATCCTCAAGCAGTCAGTTTTTGGGATCCAGTAGTGGACAAAGTGGAGAGGAGGCTAGAAGGTTGGAAGAAGGCTTTCTTATCAAGAGGGAGGAGATTAACACTAGTGCAATTGGTTTTGAGCAGTTTGCCCACTTATTATCTTTCACTTTTCAAGATACCGTGCTCTATAGCTGCAAGGTTAGAAGGGCTGGTGAGGGATTTTCTATGGGAGAAGCTGAAGGAGGGAAGGAAATTCATTTAATTAGGTGGGAGGTGGTGTCTCAAACAAAGGAGAAAGGGGGTTTGGGGTGGGGAATTTGGTCATAAGGCATTGCTTGGAAAACAGCTTTGGAGATTTCAGTTAGACAGAGGTTTCCTTTGGCATGCAGTCATAAGAGTATGCATTGCAAGAGAATGGATGGGATTTGAATATTGTAATTTAAGGCTCAAGCCAATGCTCATGGAAAGACATTTCACAAGGATACAATTATTTCTCCCTTGCTGTCAGTTTGTGGTGGGAAATGGGGAAAGGATGAGGTTTTGGGAAGAGAGATGGGTGGGGGAAACAACTTTGTGCTATTCTTATCCTCCTTTATATGGATTATCACATCATCACAACTCTTCCATTGCAGGGATGTGTGTCAATCCTTTCTTTAATTTGAGTTGGGAAATTGATTTTAGGAGACATTTCATTATGGGGATGGATGGAAGGGTGACATTGATAAAATTTGAAATTTTGAAATTGGCAATTTTTCAAATAGGGTTTCTGGCAACAAAAAAAAAAAAATCAAAATTGGGAATGGATGTACTAAACAGAAATAATAAGCAATATTAGAGGGTCGTAAAGGTCAAATTTTTTTTAAAACAATCGATGTAGAAACCTCCAAAAAAAACAAGCATTCAAACTCAAATGAAATCAGGTGCAACCCTTACACTCTCTGCATTGTAAATTTAATCAATAATTACGATGAGGATTGAAAGAAACTCAAGACAGAGCAAACCTTAAAACAAAAAGAAATCTAGAAATATGATCGAGTTTGGGCCCACCTTATGAACCTCCAGCACTGTACAAACTACAAAGGCATCTTTCTTACGTTGAAGTTTACATCTTACATGTATAGCTATAGCTTGAGTTTCACACATATAGCTATAGCTTGAGTCTTTACATGTATAGCTATAGCTTTACAAGTCTCGGAAGTTTCTTTTTACTTGACTCGGACATTGTGTGCATAATCACATTCAAAAGTCTGACTGCTCAATGAGTCAAGACTCACAAAGCATTTTATGGGGTAACCAGAAAACTCCAGACCCATTATCTTTAACATGTAAACTAAAGATCCATGTTGATGTGCATGAGGGTGTAAATATGAGACCAGCTTACATTCTTAATGTTCTCTGAGAAACCACATTGCATTCTAAATGTTTGAACAGCAGAAGTATAATTTACCTTGCATTGAAGTTCCGTTATCGTAGACCTCAACAAATCATCTCCAACAATCAACCTCAACTTTTTCACAAATTCATCACGGGCTATCTTCTTTGCCTGAAAAAATATCATCACAATCAAACACACACAAGTGTCAGGAAATATTTTGAAGCAAAAAACAAAAATTGAAAGTAAAAAAGGAAGAAGGGGAAAATAACAATATTAATCATACCCTGAATAAGTGATAATGAAAATTAACTTGTTCCATATCCTTGGAAGGAATTTCTTTTGCAATAGCAGCAAATAACATAGGGAAAGGCATCCAAGGCGATCTAGGGGTTCTTTGAGTGGTAGAACCAATATTAGTGATTTTCCCCACAGATCTCCCAGACTCTGAAATCAGTTGACTATCGCTTCCATGAGATCTCCCAGAATTGGAAGTTGGCTGAGTGTCAGTGCCCTAAGAGAAAGAAAACAAATACTAATTGTTGAGTACTGTGGTGGATTAAGCCTCAATGGCCAATAAAGGGAAGAAAGAAAAAAAAAAAAAAAAAAAAAAAAAAAAAAAACTTAAATGGAAAAAAAAAAAAAAAAAAAAAAAAAAAAAAAAAAAAAAAAAAAAAAACAGAACTTATATGGCAATACAAGATTATTGTTAAAAGTAAAAATGTAACTGTAACAACAAAAAAAACCGTAGTTCATTCTAGCAAGAATGAGACAAATAACCAACAAGTGGCACAAAGCATTTGCATGGTTGACTGCCAAATGCAAATTTTGAATTTTGAAGACAACAAAATGTGTGGCACCCTTCACATGAATGTAACCAGGGCAAGGATGAAAGTGTCAGAAATTCCTTAAATATCAGTACTCAAATTTGTGGATATATCAATGGATAATTTGATATTGATATCAATATCGGTGACCATCAGCCGAAACAAATACTAATTGTTGAGTACTATGCTGGATTGAACCTCGACAGCCAATAAAGGGGGAAAAAACAAAGAAAGAAAGAAACAGGACTTATATGGCAATACAAGATTAAAGTTAAAGTAAAAATGTAATTGTAACCAAAAAAAAGTAGTTCATTCTAGCATGACTCTGACAAATAACAACCAAGTGGCGCAAAGCACTTGCATTGTTGACTGCAAAATGCGAACTTCAAATTTTAGGACACTGAGCTGTGTGGCACCCATTGGGCATCACATGGATGTAAGTAGGGCAAGGAAGAAGATATAGGAAATTCCTTATATATCAGTATCAGATTTACAGATATATTAATAGATATTTTGATATTGATATCAATATCGGTGAAGGGTACCGTGGTGGATTAAGCCTCAACGACCAACAAAGGAAAACAATAAAAAAATAAATAAAAAAGCAACAGAACTTATATGGCAATACAAAATCATTGTTAAAAGTAAAAATCTAACTGTAACAAAAAAATAAAGTAGTTCGTTCTAGCATGGATGCGACAAATATGAAACAAATTGCGCAAAGCACTTGCATTGTTGACTGCAAAATCCCAAATAACAAACAAGTGGCACAAAGCGCTTGACTTGTTGACTGCAAAATGCAAACTTCAAATTTGAGGACAACAAAATGTGCGGCGCCCATCAAATGAATGTAAGTATGGCAAGGATGAAAATATCGAAAATTCCTTCAATATTAGTATCAAACTTACGGATATATTGATAGATATTTCAATATTGATATCAATATCGGAGACTGTCAGCCAAAAAGATGGATATTTACTTCAAGACATGAAAATTTTAATAGAAAATGTTGAATCAATCATTAATGCATGTATTAAACAGATAATTCCATAACATACCGACTGTAATTATATGATATGTCGGGTGAATGCCAAGTAAGAAAAAATAAAACTTGAACTATATGGATAATTTATACATAACTTCATTGATACTCTTACAATTAGCTTAGTTGTTTAATTAGTTTGTTGGGTTAGTGAATGAGTAAATTAGCATTCGTTTTAGATTCTTACCCGATCAATTTCATTATTATACATACATTGTATACTAATAAACACTAGGTCAATCAATATTGTTATATATTTATGAAGAAGAATATGTTTCTTGTACTCCTTTTATTACTTGTTCTTTAAATATTTATTAGTAATACTAAAAGTTGAGTTCTGGGGTTAGAAAGTAATTATAGATGACAAAATGTTATAATTATTTCCATACTAAATTAGATCCACCTATGATTTTTCTTTCTTTGGAATATTTGGTTATCATTAAATTAAAGTTGAAACTATTAAAGTCTTTTTAATAATTTTAAAAGGAGGGAGGCAAGACAGTTTTATGCCACTTTAATTTTGTTTACAGTTGTCCAACATTAAATGAATTGAAGAGGACGTTCCAAATTCCAAGCAGCAATATCGACTGTCCTTATATTTCCTTTCTTCCTCCAAAACTCTTCTAATCTCACCCCCACAGTGCTATCTGTTGTCCAAGGCTATCCAACGAGCACCGACAATCAGGTTTCAGCCAAGTTCTCTTCTTCCTTTTCTTTTCAAAATCAAATATCAGTTTGGATTGCGCTATCCAAATCAGTGTTTGTTTGGGAGAGCTTCGATCCTGGTTTTTCTTCAAATATCAGATGACTGCCCTTTTTTCGGTGCAGATATCTGCCCTATATTTCACCAATATCAGTGAAATATCAATAAATCTCGTGAAGATATTCCTTCACCCACCCCCCACCCCCACCCCCTCAATTTCAATGTTGGTAGCTGGAAATTCCGATATTTCTTCCACCAATAATGAAATATTGGTGATACGGCTAATATTTGCAACCTCAGGGTATGGTGCTAAGCAAAACATGGACCAGAGGTATACAAATAATTCTTCATATATAGGTGAAGGCCAACATAAGGCTCCAGATAGCGCAAAGCACCTTTTCTATCAAAGCAATACAAGTCCCACAAGTTTTTGAATGACCAATCATGCTCACCAAGCCTCTAAAAACTACATACATCAGCAAGAATATGCCATGCTATAATGAAACTAATGAAGAGACCCGATGTATATTGGCCCATAATGCACAAACCTTGTTAATTAATTTTACGGAGCCAGCATATCAAGTTATCAACCAACATGCACACTAAATCTAGGCCGAGTGCATTCCATAACCAAAGAAAATTCCCACATGTAATATATATCGCACAGTGAAAATTGGTCTTCAGTGTAGATGGTTCTATAAAAGCAACCAAATGCCATCAATCCAAACTACATAATCTAACTATATAGTAATTTAATCTCAGCACAACAACTAGAAAGCCGAACGTTTCCCTTAACAATTCCAGTTTAATCAATCAAACAGCAAGAAAACAAGGCCTAAGCAGCCCCATGGAACGGAACCTACATACCAAACCCAGTTCATTAGACTTTCAGGTGGTCTGGTGGCCACTGCTTGAATTGGCTGAACATGGTATTATGGTTAAAGCACTCTACTATGCGAAATAGTAAATATAAAATGGAAAAAAAATAAACAGCACAATATTGCTTGCTGCATATAAATGATAGGGTAAAAATACAAGCATCCCAATGTTACAAAGCCAAGAAAACCAGGAAAAAAAAAATTTATGATGGCACATACTGTATCAACTGCAGATGACTTTAATTGCAACCAGCCCTGAGGTCCTTGACAGGGTGTTGTAACTCCTGAAACACCAAGCTTATTCTCACTACCAACCAGATGCCCTGTAAAAACATCAAGTACCAGTTCTCAAGTGCTAAAAAAAATTTCAAAAAATTAAATCATGGTATTCATACAGTATTTGTAGAAGATACAGCCAGCTATCACATTGAATCAGTAGTTGGAGAGGTGATTCATCATTCCTCTCTTGGATTTGGTCACAAAGCCCAACCATGAGTTGATGTCTATGATCAATGGATGAAGCCCTGTTTTCTTAAACTAACTTCTAAACATTTTCCATCCAAATTGAAACAGAAATTGGGCAGATGTTATCAACTAGTTTGTTTCTGTTCCGTAGATTTAGCAGCAAATAAAAAGCATGGGCAAACAAGTTCCCATGAAATGTTAGCTAAAAAAATGAAGAAACAAACAGGAAGCTATAAGGAGTAGTGTATCACCTTCAGTATTAGAAGAGACCTTGAAACTAACAAAAAATTCTGGATATATGTGTGTATTCATGTTCATATTCCAGACAATATAATGTTTTGGATCCTGAAGATCATCCACTCCACTATCAAAGTCTTTGCTACTGGGATGGAATTGTTTACTTCCAGGATGGAGTAACTCCATATTTCCCATTATGACACGACAGAATAACATGTGTCGTACCCCATTTTCGTCAACATCACAATAATTTGCACTGCGAACAAATGAAAAGTTCATTCCTTCTCTGATAAGCATGTTCATAAAAGTAACCAAATGTAAAATTAACCATAAGGACAACAAGTCAAATTATCAGAAAAGAAACAATATTAGCAATCAATACCAAGAACTTCTCCTAAATGGCAGAGGAAGCAAACATCAGCATATAATCATAACAATACAATAACAAAAACCGAGAAAGACCTGGAATGTCAATACATTTATAAAATGGAGGTAGTGCACCCAAACTAATGGTGGACTAACACTTTAGCAGTGTCACTCAAAATAGCCCCTCGACAGACTAATATTAAAAAACAGCTTAGAGCCCCAGAGGGATATCCCAAATGGAGTATCTACATCTACTAAAGCATTAGCTGGCAATAACGGTGTAACACACAGAAATACCATCTCCATTACTTCGCAGTAATCATGTACAGACCTCAATACCATCCACTACAATGCAGAAAATGTTATTCAACAGTCATTATCATATCAAACACAAGAAGCCACCCTAGGTAGGCAGTTCAAAGGGGCATACAAAAACAAATCTCCCCTTTGTTTCTCATATGATATGACAAAATGATGGAAGAAGTTAGCCCCACCCATGGAAGAGTTAACTATTTTCAAATATGTCACCATTCATAGCAAGCAAAGATTCCACTTCAACAGTTTGAACATAATTGACAAATGAAAAACAAATCAAAAAACCACTAACCAGGTATTAGAGAAGCTAGCTGCGGTGAGATGAACACCAGTGCCATATATGGACTTAATTGTTGATAGTCCACAATGACCAAGCCCATACATCATTATAGTCGACAGTTCTCCTTTGGAAGAAGCAAGCCAAGCATATTGTACATTGGCATCCCCACGAAATTCTTTTGTAATTTCTACCTGCTTCTGAAAAAGTTCCAACCGAGCTTGCATCAGAGTACTTGTGCATTGGTACATATCAAGTATCTCTGCACCACCAAAGGTGCTCATTCCTTTAAGAAATGTCTCGCGCACAGTATCACAATCCAACTTTCCATTTACAGTGTCACTTTCTGTAGTTAAATTATTTTTCATCTCTTGATTATCCCCAACATCTTCATCAACTTTTGGATCACGTTTCCTGTTGCAACTATTCTCAACTTCCCTAACGTAACGATTACAGGAAGGTATTTGATCAATCTCATTCTTCTTTACTAAATCATTTGACTCCCCACTACATTCCTTCAACTCAGATTGATCCATTACATTTATTTCAATTTCCAATTGCAGTTTAATCTCATGAGACCTACAACGCTCTTCAAACAAGGGTTCCTGACCTTCGCGGCCATCATGTAGGTAGTTCCCCTCTGGCTCATCATCATCATCATCAGCATAAATTTCTGGAAAGAAGCACCTGCCAGCTTCATCAATCCAAGCAATGGGTTGCTGCAGACCTGTTTTCAAGTCCGATCGGAACATATGCAAAAAGTCCAGCAAATAATGTTCACCATTTGACTCGATGTTCACAGTTGCCTTCTTTACCAGAAGATCTTTCCTAACCAAGTCAACCATATCCTGAGGAAAATCGGCCCATTCACCATTCTGATAAAACATCAGACGCTGTGGCACACCGCTTTTTGTATAATTCGAATAAGATGCAAGTAAGGATCGTCTAAAATGAGATCCACTGCTCATTTGCTTGCTTTTGCATCCATATAATTTCCTTCGCTTTCCAAGCTTAATCAAGGTCGGGCTCTGTGGTAACACTCTCTGGGTAGCTCCAGGACGATATACAGCATACTGAGTTGCCCGCTTTCTCTTTAAATCGAGCATAACTCTTTGACCACTACCCAATGCCTTTCCGATCTTTGCTTCCATTTCTTTCTACTAGACCAATATCTATCAGCAAGTTAAAATCCAAAAGCTCAAATGTAAACTTAAAACAGAACTCTAGCCCTGACCAGTCTTAAAGAAGCAAAATCACTGAAGATAATTAAGCATATCCTGGGTAGGAGAAAATAGTCAGTATATATGAGAACAAAAATATTATCAAGTTTCTATATAAAAATCGGACAGAATAGATAAGAAAGGTTAAATGAACACAAATAATATCATGCATGGTTATGCAACCAATTCATTCAAAAACAAAACAACTTAAATAGAACTTGAGGGTGTCAATAGTTTAGTGCACATAATTTAGTAGACTAATGTTCCTGTAAATGAATAATATTTACAAAATCAGGGTAAAAAACATATCATGGTACAGTTGTTATAAAATCAGCTGCATTCTGGATGATGTGTTTCATCTGTGACAGGAGGAAGAAACATTTAATAGATTTTTAAGGTCTCGTCCGAAGCAATAAATGCATTGGCATCCACCTCATAATTTAATATTGATCATCTTAAATTATATTCCCCTAGATTTAACACAGTAAAATGTATTACAAATTAAAAAGTTTTCAATTGATTCCTTCCACACTTTTGCCAAAAGCTTAGTAACAATTAATAAAGATTACAAAGAGAATAAAACAAATAGTATATATATGGGCACATTGGCTTAAGGCCACCCAGTGACCAATGAGAGTTATGGAGATAACTTCTGCATAAAGGAATAAAAATTTACAATAGAAGCAATTAGTGAATTCAATAATACTATAATAGCAAAAAACCATTAAAACTGATTACTCAAGTTACCAATCTTAATTTACATGGTTGCTACACCTTAAAATCATATTTCTAATAAATAAAAGTAATAATATAACTCAAGAACATATTTTATTTCACAATTTAACAATGGTTTTCATTTCTTATTTTAATTTTTAAATTTTGATCAAACATATTCTAGAGGTGATCTTGCTCATGTTTATCCCAACTTGCTTAATTGTTTAATAGAACAATAAAACAAAATTTTAATTTATCCAACCCATTTCCGTCGTTTAGTAACAAACACTTCGCCTAATTCTTTTGAATCCCGACCCAGTTTTCCCCCCAAAAATTAGGGCCCGTCCTGGAGAGAGCCAAGTGAGACAAGAACCTCTGGCCCCCAAATTTTAAAGACCCCCTATATATTGTGTTTGGCCCAAGTAATGGAAAAAAAAAAAAAAAAAACAGCCTAATTCAAAGAGGTCGAACTATTCATTAAAGCCACAGCCCAACTATTCATTAAACCAACCACCCATATAACCTAACTAAATAAAACAAATAAGTAAAAAGATAAAAACCCCCAAACATGAAAAAACAAAAACAAAAAATTTTAGTACTTTTGGCAGCTAAAAATGCAAGACGAGTAATGTTTAAGTGACACTTTGATGCAACTACAAAATTTTAGTTTGTGATATATTTTGTTTGTTGTTCTGTTATGTTACAATCTTGATTTGGAGTTATTATAATTATTTTTTTGAGTACATGATGAAAGAAGAATCACGTATAACGGTATAAGTATATGGAGAGTCAAGGGCCCCATTTTTATGGTTCGCCTCGACCCCCGAAATCTAAGGACTGACCATATCCAAAATAAACAAATAATTAAAATTATTCCATAATATTATATGTATTTTACAAAAAGAAGAATTTTAGAAAGCGGTACTTTATGAATTCATATCATACATGAATCAAAGTTAAATTCATATAACATTTAAGATCTTAAAAGATTTGAACTCTTTAAAAATAGAAAATAAATGAATAACTTAATTATATTGAATAAAATATTTGAAAATAAAAATTTTATTCTAATTCTTTTGATAATAAAAATAAAAATCTTATTCTAATCAGAAAACATTTAAGTGAAATGCATGTATCATGACGCTAGTGATACCATACCTCCCAATGACAACACCCACCACCACCACCACCACCCCCCCTCCCCCAAAAATAAGAACAGAAAAATGAAAACAATCCAACATCTTTCAAGGGCATGGGAAGATGACACAAACAACCTTAAATTAGGGTACGGGAGAACAGCATGGGCCCGCTTAAAATGGACACAGAATGTGCCATGCTCTTGGCACAGGAACTCGCACCAGTATTGGACCATCCCACCAACCCAGCACCCCTGCATGACTCGAGCAAGTAATGGATACATGCAAGGCACAGGCCGAGCACATTACGGGCTCATGTTTGACACAGCCTGTTAAGTTTGTTTCCTTAAAAAAGGAAAATATCTGTCAAATCAAATTCTGTTTAGATAAGTCACCTTTGTGCATTTTTTCTTTCAGATGCCGCATCTAATTTGTTATCTTCTCTTAACAAGTATAGATATGTAGCCTGCTTACCTCTTAGTACATCAATCAAGCAAGAACAGTGAAACTGAAAACAAAAAATAAATCCTCAAAGGACATTTGAATAAAAAAAAAGTATTGGTGATAGAAAATAATATATATTATATATGTATTCACGCATCATTTATATGTCTCCGCCCATATGTAAGATGGGTCACAGTGATGGAAAAGAAGGTGCATGTTCTTTTTTTTTTTTCCTCCAGTTATTTAATGGATCCCCATCACATGACCATTTACATATTCTAAACTGCTCTTTCACCTTGATATTGAGTTACCTTGGCTGCAAGCAGTTCAATGTGTCCGACCAAAAGGTAGGTTACGTTAAATAAAAGAGTGCCTCCCATTCAAACCAACGCACCCCCACAAAAGAAAAAAAAAAACCCATGACTACGGCTACTACTCACAAGCAGTACAACGAAAACATGAAACGTGTAATAAAAAAAAAATATATGCAAATATAAGAGTGTATACTAAAATCAAGTGATCATGCAGGAAAGATAAGGTGCAAAAACCTGTACGTACCTAGAATTGCTGTTATTGTTCACTCTGTACATGTTCCTCCTGTCTATGAACATTGAATTCAATACAATTCACAAAAGAGAAGCCAACTGCTTATTTACTTTACAAGACCAACGCGCTCTGCTCCTAACACAAAACATATAACAATATAATTTAGAAACTTCTAATTCCAGAAAGACTGGTTGAGTTCTCAGCCATAACTGTGACTAAAACCCAAAAAAACAAATTACAAATTCAGGCAGTAAATTTTAAACTCCATAAATTCAATTGTTCAAATGTTTAGCTTCCTTAAGTTTTTTTTTTTTTTTTTTTTTTCAATTTACTAGTAACAAAATAGGCAAAGATTTTTAGACTTTTATAATTTAATTTCAACAGTTTTTCTTTATTTTCCCAGCAACCAAACAGATCATAACCCAATTAAGCAACCAGCACCTCTGGTCTACCGATTTGAAACCAGTTCATACAAATTTTGACTAAGACCACAAAATGACTCCTAAAGTTACATAATTTTACCAAACCAAAAACAAAAAGAGACAAAATTTCATATCTATCAGAATCGACTCCGATCTATGCCAATTCCGCTTCGAAACCAAAAATAAACAAAATATATATAAAGCATAAGTCAAACTCCGGAAAAAAAAAAAATTGAATTGAATGAAATTCGAAGAAATCACCTGCGGATACATAGAAATTTAGCGAGCCAAGAATTGCAAGAGAAAGGGTTTGGAGGCCGAGACGAAAACCCTGATAAGCCCTTTTTCGTTCCCTCTTTCTCAGCTTCTTTCCAGTTTTTTTTTTTTTTTCAGCCTGAAGCAACAAACGTTATTTGACTTGGAACAAAAAAAGATACCCCCTATTGACTTGTCATCCTACGAAAGCACCGACTGTCATGCTTCAATTATTATTAGGCCCGTTTCGGATTATAATTGGACAATCAAAAGCTATCGTAATTTCGTAAATGACAATTTTAGGTCTGTAATAATCCGGAAAATAATAATAAATATAATAAATAAATAAATTTTTTTATTAGAAAATTAAGATTAAATATTAAATTTTAATAATTTTTTGGTACAGCATGACACCATATAATATTTTAATTGAACTACCAAATTTAAATGTAGTTTTTTAAATTAAATCACAAACATGTTGGCCCTTTTGATTTGAACTTTTTTTATTTAACATTTTTGTCCTTTATCCCACATATGATGAATGTTAATTAAAATTTATAAGGTTTTGACAAAATTGCCCTTCAGTCTTTTATATTATCTTAAAAATTGGCTAATGTAATCTCAACTTCACATTTAGTTGTGACTGTATGACACTCACAACTTTAAATTTAGTTGTAACTGAACGACAGTCACATCTAACTTATGAAACAATCACAATTAAGTTGTGACTTAATTGAATTTTTTTTTTTAAGAAATTATACTACAATATAGTATAAATAGGGGTCAAAACAATACTTTTAGTCAAAATAATACATAGTATAGTGGTGTGAGTTATCTCTTTCAATTTATCAAGACAGTTAGAGTTAAGTTGTGACTGTATTGATTTAAAAAAAAAAATTAATACAATATAGTGTAAATTAATGTAATATTTGTGATGTATATTATTTTTATTATTTTATTGTAGTATCATGTGATCTAATATTTGTGAATTCTAATACATTTTACTCTATTATTTTGTTTGATTTTTCAACTAGTACCTAATCTAAAATGCTATTTAATTCTAATATATAAACTAAAAAATTATTGAAATTTAGTAGTTAAAATTAATGAACCTTTTTTTTTTTATTAGTAGACTTTTTCTTTAATGGATTTCATTAGGATCGGTTACGGGATGTACCTCATCCCATCCCAAAGTTTTTTATCAGTATCGGATAGGATGATCATTTTAGAAATGGTCATGTGTCATTTCAGTCCATATCCATACGAAATAAAACGAATTTGTATGAGATGGTGCCAACCTTTTAAACTTTTTTTTTTTGTCAAAATAACATATAAACACCTTTTTTTTCATTCAACACTCAAATTTAACAACCTAGAATTTCTATAATATATTCAGATCAAATATAATTCAAAGTTCAAACCTAACAAATATAAATATACAATGCTCAAATTCATAATATGTGTAATTGGAGTTTCAATTGAGGTTTCAAACTTTCAATTAAAGTTACTATAGTATATGTTATAAGTTATATATTTATATAGATTTCAATTGGGGTTTAGGGTTTAAAGTTATTATAGTATATGTTATATACTTATATATATAATTTACATATATATATATATCAAGAGTGCTCTAAAGCTAACCTGTTTGTAAAATAATAAGAAACTAACATCTCTCTAAAATATTAGATTTCATCTAATGGCTACAATTTATTCAGCCTACTATCTAACTTAAATTACTTGACCCAACTCAAAAACTCACCCATTCCAAAAAAATCACGTTCAAGAAAAAAAAAAAAAAAAAAGAATTAAACTCACGTTGCAGAACCCTAACTCTCCCACGTTCAGAAGCATTACAGAACCCTAACTCTCCTTCTCTCTCCCCCCTTCATCGTCCTTTCTTGCTCTCCCTTTGGCCTTCTTGTTGCCAAACACCAGGTACGTTTTGATCATAGGCTTTTTTAATTATTTTCGATTTTTTATGGCTCATCATATTATTATTTTTCTCTCTCCCTTAATATTCTTATTTTTTTCATTGTGTATTTGTTTTACTTTCTCATAAAGATCATAGAATAGACGTGGTTCATAAAACTTTTGTATTTTAAAATCTCGTCAATTAGGATGGAAGAACAACATGAGATTGAGCCTTACATTCCTCTAGTTTCTGAAGAAAAAACACCGAATGTTGGACAAGAGTTTGAAACATGGGAAGATGCATATAATTTTTACAATATATATGCAAACAAAACTGGTTTTAGTACTAGGAAAGACGTATATCATAAGAAAAAGGGGACTAATAATGTATGCACTTGGAGAAAATTTGTTTGTTACAAGGAAGGAAAGACAAGCATGTGCCATGAAAAAAAGAAAACACCATTGAACAAGGATGTAAGGAAGCGAGGAACAATACGTTGTGATTGTAAGGCACAATTATGTGTCGCTAAAAATAAGAATAATGATAGATTTCGGGTTACTATTTTTGTTGAAGGTCATAGCCATAAACTTACAACTCCTAGTAGAATACACTTGTTAAGATCACAACGAAGGGTTTCACATGTGGCAAAGTCCCTAATACAAGACTTTGAGATAGCAAATGTATCCACTAGTCAGCAAGTTAGACTAATGGCTAAACAAGCTGGTGGGATTCAATACATTGGGTGTACAGTGAAAGATATTAGAAATTACAAAAGAGATATGAGAGAAGTGAAGAAGGGGCACGATGCGATGATGCTGAAAGAGTATTTTGAATTGGAATAAAAGAAAAATAGTTCATTTTATTTTGAGTTTGACAAAAATGAAGAAAATAGGATGACTCGATGTTTTTGGGTTGACCTTATTGCAAGAAGAGCACTCAATTTCTTTGGTGATGTAGTTGTGTTTGATACAACATACAATACCAATAAGTTTAGTATGATCTTTGCTCCACTTACTGGGGTTAATCACCATGATCAAACAATTGTCTTGGGTAGTGCTTTCTTAAACGAAGAAACATTTGAATCTTTTGTTTGGTTGTTTAACCAATGGCTTGAGGTTTTCTCCAACGGTCCACCCAATGTTATTATAACAGACCAAGACCCAGCAATAACAAAGGCCATAGCTCACGTATTTCCACAGACATTTCATCGCTATTGTATTTGGCATATCATGAATAAATTTCGTGATAAAATTGGCCTAATTGCTGCTCGAGATTACCTTGGATATTTTAATGCTAGTGTGTATAATTCAGAAACTGCAAAGGAATTTGAGGCTAGTTGGAGTGATGCTTTGCAGAAAAGTAACTTAGGAGATAATTCTTGGTTGCACACAATATATGAATTGCGTCATAAATGGGTCCCTGCATTTGTCAAACACATCTTTAGTGTTGGAATGTCAAGTAGTTAAAGATCAGAAAGCAATCATTCATTCTTCAAAAGGTATATTGACTCAAAAAATTCATTAATGCTTTGTATCACACGGTTTAATATGACGCTTGAGTACCAACGACATGAGGAGTTGGTAGCTGATCATATTGACATTAATGAAACTCCGAAGTTGATGTCAAGGATTCCTATGGAGGAGCAAATGTGTGGTGTCTATACAAGAAAAATATTTATGAGGCTTCAAGAGGAGATTTTTGAAAGTGATGCTTATTTTGCAAAACTGAAAAATGATGATGACATGAAGTCAGTTTATGTAGTTGAAAGGGTTGGTAAAGAGGATTTTAAAGTGCGAGAGTTTGTGTACGAAAAGATTTCTAATTTTGCAAAGAATAGTTGCCAATATTTTGAGTTTGAAGGAATCCCTTGTAGACACATTGTAGCATTTTTAAAAGTGCATGGTGACTTTTATTTGCCTGATCAATATGTTTTGAAAAGATGGACTAGAAATGCAAAAGTTGGAAAGGTATGAGATAACCATGGTATGAAGTTGATAGATGGACATAAGTCATTGATGATGGAAAATACGAACTTATCTCAACTTTTTTCGGTGGCAGTTGATCTTTCTTTGCTCTCAAAAGAAGGGACTAAGTATTTAACAGAGACACTCGAATCAGCTGTGGATCAAATTAAGCAACTCAATAGCACTATGAATATTGAAGAGGTGCAAGTAGAGAATAAAGAGTGTGAGCTGGTCATTTATGAACCGCTACCAGTTAAAGCAAAAGGATCAGGAAAAAGGATGAAGCCAACAAAAGAGAAGGCAATCGGTAAGCCTAGACTTTGTAAAGCATGTGGACAAGGTGGAGTGGCACATGATAAAATAAATTGTTCAAAATTGAAGGACAGGTATGCATTTTATAGTTGTTCTTTGATCATTTATTTCCATTTAATTAAATTATACTTGTGTTGAATTTTTATTTTCTTTTAGGTCTATCATCCTAAACGACAAAGAAACGCATGTTGAAGAACCAAATTTTGTTGTGTACTCTCCATCTTTTGAAAAACCACTCCACGTTTAGAGTGTGTACTCAAGCTATTGGTTAAACAACCAAACAAAAGATTCAAATGTTTCTTCATTTAAGAAAGCACTACCCAAGACAATTGTTTGACCATGGTGATTAACCCCAATAAGTGGAGCAAAGATCATACTAAACTTATTGGTATTGTATGTTGTATCAAACAAAACTACATCACCAAAGAAATTGAGTACTCTTTTTGCAATAGGGTCAACCCAAAAACATCGAGTCATCCTATTTTCTTCATCTTTGTCAAACTCAAAATAAAATGAACTATTTTTCTTTTGTTCCAATTCAAAATACTCTTTCAGCATCATCGCATCGTGCCCCTTCTTCACTTCTCTCATATCTCTTTTGTAATTTCTAATATCTTTCACTGTACACCCAATGTTTTGAATCCCACCAGCTTGTTTAGCCATTAGTCTAACTTGCTGACTAGTGGATACATTTGCCATCTCAAAGTCTTGTATTAGGGACTTTGCCATATGTGAAACCATTCGTTGTGATCTTAACAAGTGTATTCTACTAGGAGTTGTAAGTTTATGGCTATGACCTTCAACAAAAATAGTAACCCGAAATCTATCATTATTCTTATTTTTAGCGACACATAATTGTGCCTTACAATCACAACGTATTCTTCCTCGCTTCCTTACATCCTTGTTCAATGGTTTTTTCTTTTTTTCATGGCACATGTTTGTCTTTCCTTCCTTGTAACAAACAAATTTTTCTCCAAGTCCATACATTATTAGTCCTCTTTTTCTTATGACATAAGTCTTTCCTAGTACTAAAACCAACTTTGCTTGCATATATATTGTAAAAATTATATGCATTTTCCCATGTTTCAAACTCTTGTCCAACATTCGGTGTTTTTTCTTCAGAAACTAGAGGAATGTAAGGCTCAATCTCATGTTGTTCTTCCATCCTAATTGACAAGAGATTTTAAAATACAAAAGTTTTATGAACCACGTCTATTCTATGATCTCTATGAGAAAGTAAAACAAATACACAATGAAAAAAATAAGAATATTAAGGGAGAGAGAAAAATAATAATATAATGAGCCATAAAAAATCGAAAACAATTAAAAAAGCCTATGATCAAAACGTACTTGGTGTTTGGCAACAAGGAGGCCAAAGGGAGAGTGAGAGAAGACGATGAAGGGGGGAGAGAGAAGGAGAGTTAGGGTTCTGCAATGTGAGTTTAATTTTTTTTTTTTTTTTCTTGAACATGATTTTTTTGGAATGAGTGGGTTTTTGAGTTAGGTCAAGTAATTTAAGTTGGATAGTAGGCTGAATAAATTATAGCCATTAGATGAAACAATAATGCTAGTTGTCCCAAATTTTTTTTCCCACATTTGTATCCCACCTGTTTTGTCATTACTTTATTGGAAGGGCATTTCTTTTTTCTTTTTTAGGTTTTATTTTTTAATTTGTAGTGTCCAATGTATGAATATCATGTAAGATGGTATAAAATTGTGGTATAAAAATGTGCTAAGTGTAGCATTATTGTAGATGAAATCTAATGGTTTAGAGAGATGTTAGTTTCTTATTATTTTACAAACAAGTTAACTTTAGAGCGCTCCTATATATATATATGTTACATATATAAATCATAATATTATAAACTATCATATAGTATATGTTATATGTTATATAGTATATACTTATATAGTATATGTTATATAATATATGTCATACAGTATATGACAATATGTTATATAGTATATGTTATATGTTATATGTTATAAGCTATAAATTATATAAAATATAAAGTATAAACTAATATTTTTAGACTTTTTTGCAATGATAATATTTAAATAGAGATCTAAAATAATATCTTAAATCCAAATGAATGATATATAAAATATATTTAATTTTATGAATTATTATATCAAGTCAAAATGAATATATATAATTTTTGTTTACACTTAATAAAAAAAATTTTTGGTACGGTACGAGATGCCCGGTATGAGATTGAGATGTTAAAACCACTCACATCTCATTGATGATCGGTAGGGTATGGGTTTTGGTATGAGATATTGGTCGGTATTATTTTTTGGCACGAAATTGACACGGAACGGAATAGAATCGATATGATTTTCGGTATACAGTATGAGTGCCCAGTTCTATATTTCATAAATTTTGTGAACTTGTATTTTGCTTAAAAACTTTAAAGCCGAACTATTTTCTTTAAAAAGCCTAATACTTACCTAGGTAGCAACAAACTTATTTTACCCACTAATCCTTTAGCAGCCCAACTCATTGAAAAATAAAAAAATAAAACTGAACGAAAACAACAAATTAAACAAGTAAGGTTTAACTAGATAGTTAGATAAATAAGTTAATTAGTGGTAAGTCATACCCATATGATTCCTAAATCAATTATTGCCAAGAGAGGATAATGAGACTCGTCTAAGTTAAATAGTAGTGTTATATGGTAATCTGGAGAGCACACAACAATATGAAAACAGAGAAAACAACAATGAGAGAGAGAGAGAGGAAGAGAACTGAAGTCTCTGTCAACATCACAGTAAATAATTTCAACTCACTTTAGATAGATACTTGAAGTTTTAATTCCAAAGTAGAAGATTAAACATACTAACTCTTTATACATATTTTCTTCTATTTGTAGGCTCTATTACACTAGTAACCTAAGTTGAAAGTGGAAAGAGAAGGTGAGCTTAAGGAACCCATGGAAACATGGGTGTCCTTATCAATTTTTTTTTTTTCAAAAAATTTTGTTTTAAAACTTTGATTTCACACTCTGGTTTAATGTCATAAAACTAAAAATAAGTTGTATATAACCTTATTATAGCCCTAGAAATATGTTTTGAGGTTTGTATTTGAACGAAAGTGAAAAATAAATAAAATTGAAAAATCTAAATTTTTTTCCAAAAAATTCACAGTTTCAAATGGCTTACTTTCGGGCCTTATAATTTGAGTTCTATAACTCTATTTTGAAATGTGTTTATATGGTCATAAAGATCGTGTTACTAGCTTAAAAAAAAAAAGTGTAAGGTTGTAGGATTTGATGAATTTTTGATATGGTAAAGTACTGATCAAAGTTAGACAAAAAATCTATCCAAAATCCAGAAAATAGAATGCTAGAGGTTGAAGATGACCTCTTCCAGCCAACTTCCAGTTGCACCACCGACGTGTGTCGGCGTGTGTGGTGGTTTTTAGTGACCCCAACCCCTCATTTTTAATCCTCTTAACTCTAATTTTTGAATTATGTTCAATGGTATATTTTTTGGAACCATCCAAAACCCAAAGAAAGAGTGTGACTAACACTCTCTTCACATAGTGAAAAAAGAATATAGTTTTTACACTAATTGTTTATAAAATAGTGTTTTACTTGTTAAATAGTTCCAAACACATAAGGGAATCAACCTAGAGCATTTATAAGTTTGAACTTCTTCAACGACTTTAAGGTAGGTCATACCCAAGGGTTAGCCTATATAAATGTATATTTCATTTGAGTACTTGTCTTGAGTATTATCGACATGATTCATATCATAACATACATGTACATTATTAAAAACAAATGTGCATGGTGGGTGTGACCAAGGAGTCAAATTTCGGTTTCGAGGAAATTTTCGTGGAAATTTCAATTAAAATTTCGATTTCGACAAAATTAGATAAAAACGACGGAAATTGCTATCAAAATACAGAAATTTTGAATGAAACTTGACCATATCCTTATTTAACATATTATCTACTATATTGATAAAAAACATTGAAGAAACCAAATTATATAGTAAGTTTTATGTAATATAAGATGAATATAATGCACGCTGGTGGTAAATACTGTTAAAAAAATGGGTCACTAATTAATAATTATATAAATAACACCTCAAATTTATTTATATTACAATTTTAAATCATGAATTAAATAAGTATTCAATACCACATAGAGTTTCTAGGAGGTTCAAAATTTTCGCTGTCTTTAGTATCATCCTGTCCAGAGTAGGTGAATTGCGAAGAATAATCACCCCAAGATACATCTCCAGCATAACTTTGCATATAATTCCCAACATGCCAACCGTATGGATCAGGAGGTGGTATTTGTGGTGGGATTTGCCCATAGCCATACTCATTGTAAGAGCTACTGCCAGACTCAGCTAAGTAAAAGGGATATGGTGGGTAGACTATTGGAGGGTTTTGCCCATAATTGTATTATCATCTGCTACCCCCATAGAACCAAAAGTGGAGGATAACGAATCCTCTTTTTCTGGTATCATACCCACATTACCTCTTTTCCTGCGATTGTAGTCATTTCCAATGGCACCAATTCCCCGTCCTGCACGCCTACTCCCATGATCCTCATCTTGTGTTGCATGGATGTAGTTTTCTTCGCCAGTAAATCGAATGATATCGTATTGATCATCTCCAGTGTTATCTTCATTTCTACCACCACCACCACCCTCACCACCACCTCTACTTCCACTGTTTGTAGGTGTGTCTGATCCTGTGTCAGAGTTGCCTGATCGAGAAGGATTAGTGGGAACATTTTCGTTGCGATTTATTGGACCTCGCATAAGTTCCTCAAAACTCTCAGTAGGGCCCACCTCCTCATTAAGAACTTTTTCCACATTGATACCTTTTTGGCGTGCTTTGGCTGCAACATCAGGATCTGGATTGCCTGCGTCATCATCTAGATGGATGGGCCTGATCCACTGATAAAGCTGGTTTTCCTCTGCATCATCATCCCCCATACAATTTTCAAACATATCTAGCAGATCATAGTTCTCGACGCGATCTTCCTCGAATTGCAAGCTTCATATTATAGTAGCAATAGACCATCTTTTCTAACCTACTATATGAAAGCCTGTTTCTTTGCTTGGTGTGTATGAGAGCGAAAGTGCTCCAGTTTCTTTCACAAGCGGATGATGACGCCGTTTGTGAAAGAACTTTGATGGCTAATTTTCTTACAGTAGGCGCATCAGTCCCATACATGATCCACCATTCACCTGAATTGTACAAAATTATGAGTGTAAGTTCAACCATTCAATTGATCCAACTAATAAAGGTACGGTGTATACTCACTAGGAGACATTTTTGATCTAGCGGCAATTGCAGCTCGCTCTCCGAACATTCTCTTCGCATCTTTGAAATAAGTTAGCTAGATACAAATCATACAATATCCATCAAAATATAAAACTTAAGACAATTAAATTTTTTAAAGTGTTATGGAAAGTTATTTTCACAAAGTAAATTAAAGTTTTATGCCAAGTTATTTTCACCTCATTTCCAAATTGGGCAACTTCTGTTGAATAAGGATCCAATGTTTTATATACATTGTGCACAGCCCAAATAAGTTCACCATCATTTGCCACGCCTTCTTTATATTGCTAGCGAGGATTTAAATAGTGGGCTGCATCAAGTAAATATTGAAGTACATATTTAGTAACAATAATTTAAAGTTAGATAACTTAGATCAATGAAAAAACATGCGGAACTAAATTTAAATTAAACATATTTAGGTTACCTGCTGCATGCAAATTGTGTTGTAATGTTTTAAACCATCGATCATCGATGATTTTTACCTCCCACCGTGCACCGTGTTTAAGTAATAATTCTTCCTTTACACGACGCATCAACTCATAAACGGATCCCATAGTAGGATACACCTCTGTATCGACAACACGTAAAACTACGTATAGAGGTTCTAACAAACCGCAAATCTTAAGCACTTGTTGCCAAAATGAGTGATCAAGTACTATGGATTCCACCTGTTGTCCTGCTTCTCCTCGCCGGAAGTTGCTATTGCCCAAATCAGTACAAGTGAACAATTGCTTCAACCCAATCATTTTTCGATACAAACTATCCAATGCAAGATAGTGAGTAGCAAATCAGGTGGGACAAGGACGAATAATATCTCCACCACAAATCTCACGCATCTTTGCCAACAACCAATTATGGTTGTAAATAAAATTTGTGATCTTTTGAGCCTTTTTTATTACCTTAGCAACCGACTGGTTCTTCCCAATCTCTTCGAACATGAGATCAATGCAATGTGCCGCACACGACGTCCAGTACACATTATATTTTTTCATTAACTTATTTCCTGCGGCGACATATGCGGAACCATTGTCAGTGACAACTTGAACAACATTGTCCGGTCCAACCTCCTCCATTACATCCTTCAGTAGCCCATATATATATCTTGCATCCTTTATGCAATTTGAAGAATCAACGGACTAAGGAATATAGCCTTACCTCTTGAGTATGCCATGAAGTTTATAATAGACAACTTGGTTGGACCTGTCCAACCATCGGACATGATTGTGCAACCATAAGTTGCCCAATCCTTTTTCAAGTTGTTGACATGCTCTTGCATTTCATTAAATTCCTTTTCCAAATATACATTCTGTATTTGATAGGGTGATGGAGGTTCTACTCCTTCTCCTGCCTGCTGACATCCTATCACCAAGTTTTTGAAATGATGAGATGCTGCTTTTGAAGGAGGAACATTTTCGTAGATGAAGAACTTGGCTATCAAGCCCTGCATCTTCTCTTTGATTGACCCTCCAGAAAAGAGATTTTTAGCACTCTTTTGGCGTGCTTTAGATGACTTGTAGAGGCTTGGTGCTACTGGGGGTGTTGGTTGTGATTCCCTCATGCTTGATCCTCTTCTCAACTGTGAACCACTACTAGACCCAGAACCTTGTCCCCTATTCGGGACTTTATGTAGGTGTTCCCTATCCCATTGTGCTGCTTTGGATTGTCGAATTGCAGCTCGAAAATTTCTTCGCTCTTCAGGCCCCATATCATCATTATAATCATCATCGTCGTCGTCGTCACTGTCACTCAAGTTTATATGACCTTCTCCACGAAGTTCTGCTTGAATCTCTTCTATTTGTTGGGCTTTCTTGTTCCTTTGTTGTTGTTTATATCCCAAGGTGTTTGCAATGTGTTGTTTCACCTCTGGTGGGACACTAGTGCAACGTTTCACATTGCTTCCAGGATCAATACCTGCAAGGTGGTATTTCAGTCTTGTGACTCCACCACCATTCATTACAAGGCCACAATATTTGCATATTGAACCTTGTTTACTAGCCGGATTTGGAAGTGCATGCTCCCAAGCTGAATCACGTGTTCTTCCTCCACTGTCCATATTAGTACCTAATAACAAAAGACATACACAATCACAAATTCACAATCATCATAATAACAATCAAATATGCAAAATCACAATCAAATATACATTAATAACTGTGGAACACTTAATTAACAATAAATCCTTTCACAAAAATAAATTAAGAAATAAAAGAATATAATAAAACAAATTATCCATTTCTTAGATAAGAATATAAGATTAATTGCCTTCTCAATCTTGTTATAGAACCATAAATTTAGTACACAACCCACTTCAAACTCACATCAAACTATGAAAATGTTGTCATGCATTCCACAAATTACCAATATTCGGATGTATTAGTGCCAAAATTATATTATTATATACTTGTCAAAAAAATAGCTTTATTATTTTATTAATCTTATATATTTTGACATATATTATATATATAATATATATGCATAATGCATCACAGATTCACAAGGGTGAGGGAGAGGATCTTAAAAATTATATACTGCAAAGTTGGATCCCTAAGAGTATATGCGGGTCAAACCCATTGCAGATTTGCAGCTCAGACTTAAAAGACTATGTCTATGTCTATAAGTATATCATTATATACTGTATATGATATTATGATGTATATCTTGAAAATTCCAAACCTACAAATTGAATTCAATATTGTATTTGTACCTTGCCGGGGAAGGATGTAACCTTTGCAGGGGGTCACGCCGGAGAAAGAGGCCAGGCGCTGTCGCAGGCGGAGAAGACAGAGTGAGGAGAGAGAGAGAGAGAGAGAGAGAGAGAGAGAGAGAGAGAGAGAGACACGCCGGAGAAGGAGACAAGCGGCTGTTGCAGGCGGAGAAGACAGAGTGAAGAGAGAGAGAGTCACGCCGCACCAGAAAAGGAGGCAAGGGGAGAGAAATCTTGTGCGCAGGGGAGAAGACAGAGAGAATAGGTTGAATAGGTTGAGATCTGTGTGTGTGGATGAAAAAGAGAAAGAGATCCGAGTGATAAGGTAAGGCTGCACAGTGAAATTTTTTATGTTCACTGCGAAATTTCACAGAAATGCATGTGAGGGGGATCGAAATTTCGCCGAAAAATTACCGAAAATTAAGGGTAATGTTATAAAATTTTGGGATCCCTAAAAAATGAAAATTTCGGCGAAATTTCACCGAAATTTTTGAAATTTCACTCCTTGGGTGTGACTAACTTGGGTGTCCCCAACTTAGATTTCAAAGGATTTTAATGGATTTTAAAATACATAGAATCTATCAAAATCTAAGGGAATTAGCTAGAATTCTCATGGAATTTGTTATGTGTAAAAAATGTATTAAAATCCATCTAAATCCATTAAAATCATTCACTTAATAAAATCCATGACTTTTTGAGAATACCTAGATTTCATTGAAATCCATTAAAATATGAGTTGGTGATACCTTGATTTCTTTGAATTCCATTAAAATCTGAGTTGGGGGCACCTAGATTTCATTGGACATTTAAAATCCAATAAAATCTAAGTTGGGGACACCCCTCCTAAACTTAACTATTGTTACCCTAAAAAATCGTCACGCCCTAGATATGGAAGACCGCGAATCAAGTAGAGCTTTTCATCCTTTTGGTGTGATTGCGGGCGTGCCACTATTCGGCTTAAAATAGCCATAACAAAAAAGATTAATGAAAATAAGATATTGCGTCGAAAATAATCTGATTTTTAACAAAACAATTGTGCGACAGGTAAAGAAACGAGAACTTATCTAGGTTCGTTTCTTGCCTGTGAAAATTAAAGGACTTTAGTAGCATAAACAACCTAAGAAAAATCAAGAGCAATATATGGAAATTGATTGAGAACTGAGCAAAATATTGAAATTATTATAAAATCGATACTAAGAAGATTGTTCTTAGCAGAGCTACAAAACAAAAGAAATTGACTAAGAAAAATCTTAAGAACTAAGAAAACTGTTTGCTTGAAGAACTTGAGGAGCTTGGTTGCAAGAGTTGCTTGATTTGTTGATTTGTTGATTTGTTGATTGTTGTGTTGTTGGAGAAGAGATTGTGTGGTCAGAAGAGATGTATTTATAGGAGTATGACAACCTAGTGCCAAGCAATCATTGTATGAGTAAAAATCAGCTTCCTTGGTCATCAAGTCTTCAGAATCATTTCCTAATTGCATAATATCTTTCTTGATTTTCGTTCATTCTCAAGTAAACTACACAATTAATATTTAGTAAAATCCCCCAAAATCTCAATAAAATCCCTACAATAATTAATGATAATTATCCTAATTTCCTGCTAATTTCATCCAACGACAGATGCCACATTTGGGTATAAATATAAGTTCTCTTATTTCCTTGAGCATCGACCCACCGACCGATTGGTTAAGGAAATATTAATGTTTTTCTATCTATATATACCGTTTAATTAATCACAACAATTTTCCACGTCGAACATCATATTCTATGACTAAAGTAAAAACTCTCAACTGAAGCAGAATTGCTTTAAATTTCTTTTCCAAAAACTCATGACCCAAAACAAAGCTTAGATAAAGACCCGTCACTTCCATGTAGCACTTTCCCACCTCCTGAAGTATTTTATTTGGCCGTTGAGTTTTTGCTTGCAACAATACCTTTTGGCCCAATATCTATTTTTGTGTAAAGATACAAAATCTTCTTCCTTTGAGCGTTAAAATCTCGGCCATACATGATAGGATGTTTCCCAACATGTAACTTTGCAAATTTGCGAGCAAAAACACCTTACTGAACTGTTTGCACTCAAATAGCCATAACTTTTCCTTGAAAAATGAAAATCTTGAACCATAAGATTCCTCAGAAAGCTATCATCCATATCTTTCCAACAGTATAAGGCTCATCATCTAGTTCTCTATAAGGAAGTACAGAATAATCTGGGAAGTTGGCTGACCTACATAGGAATTTTTTACTTTCCTTTGAAAGTAAAGTGTCTTTTTATCAAAAAATAAAGTTTTGTCGAGTTACTTGGTCTCGGCCATACAAGTGAAGAACGTGTCTTGGACATATGATTCTTTGCATCATACCACCTTGATTTCTTTTTCCTTGGCCGAGATTTTTCTCTACAGTGTAATATAAATTACATTCACATATGCTAAGCTAGTGTTTTTCATAAGTATTTCTCATTCTCCACTTGTTAACCAAAACCAAATATCAAGCACATGCACACTTTCTAAATCATGTAGCAAGCTAGCCATTCATCAATCATTCACAAAAAACAAGAGCCAAATTTGACCTCACATTATTATAGTAGTATCATCCACGATGGATCTTCAACATTAATTCAATGCATTACTTGACCAACTAGAGAGATATATATACCAAGTCAAGCAAGCACTCAAATATCCTTAAGAAACTCTTTGACATAGGTGCTTAAAGTAGAACACATGCATGACTAAAAATCCTTGGAAACCAGCCTCTCTAGCCAAGGCCTCAAAACTCTTTCTCTGTCCTCGATCTCTTGTTGGCAGCTTATAGTTGGACCCCATTTTTTTTTTTTTGGCATTCAAATCACATGCAAAGTTAAAGATAAAACCAAGTTGGTCTCTTTGAAACAACATAGGTTCTATAAGTTGGAATTAGGTGGCATAGCAGCCTAACTAACTTAGTTAAAACCACACTAAGTTACATGACCCTAATTTTTTGCTTACGTGTTGAGTCAAAGACTAATCAACCAAGCATAAGTCTGAACCTCAAATTGAGTTTGCAAACAATTACATCAATGTCTCAATCAACTCATGGAAAATGTGTTCAATTGTCAAGTGACAGCCTAAACACTTAAATGATCCATCACAGTAGGCATCTCAGTGCTATCAACGACTAGAGTGGTGTGTGAATTGTTTGCAGGTTTAACTTATCATTCACAGATTCAAGTTATTATGCTCATGGGTGAAGTGTGTGTTCTTGTGTTTATGTTTCCAGTTTAACAATACGCAACACAAGAGAAACAATTAATGAGGAAAACACAATATTGTTCACCTAGAAAAACCACTAAAGGGTTAAAAAAACTGGGGGTCTTTTTGGGTTGCCGAAGCACTCTACTATTAAGAGTTTCAATACAAGGAATCACACAAACAAGCTCAATCACTTAAGTCCTAACTCTAAATGGCAGCTTCTTACCCTTGTGCATCCTTGTGCAAACACCTTGAACCAAGTAGTTAGCCAATCATGTCATTGACAGCTCACTCCTTGAGCTCTTTAATGTACTGCACCAACATCAACCAAGCATAGCGGATATAAGAACAAATGCGATGAATGCAACCGAGGATTCTTTAAGAATCAACTTCTTCAAACTATCAAGTCTTGAAGAAGTCGATGGAGAATCCAACCCTCAAATCTATATGAGTGTTTGAAGAATTTGATAAGGACAAAAAGCAACTCATATTTTAGAAAACCATAAATTTGGATTGAAAAATCATTTTCATTTAAAAAGAATTTTTCTCTTCAAGAACTCTCTCAGCCCTAAAACCCAAAGCGAGAATAACAAAATAAAAGAGCTGAAAAAAAATGTAAACCGTACCCATCTTTTTATCAAATCCATTCTCACTTAATTTGGACACTTGGAGGCTTCTTACTTGGTTGCTAGAAGACAAAACTAACAAAAGGAATATCCAAGTATCATGCCATGAAAAGATTAGGATGAGAATGATAATGTGGTTGTAAGAAAGAATTTGAGCAAAAAGAATTTCAGCCAAGAAATGCATCATTATGCGTGTGTGTGAGAGGAGGAAGAAGATCTACAGTGGATATGTATATGTGTAATGAAAGCTGAGGAAGACACCCTCATGTGCACAACATATGCCATTTTAAATAATGAAAACAAAACCTGAAGGCATTTTAAAGACTCATCAAACATGAAAAAATATGATGCATGAAATGTATTTTACTTTGGTCCACATGCTGTGAGGCTTTCAACTTGATTTCTTCATCCCATAAATAAACCATATGAAACTGGAATCTTAATTCTATTATAGAGCTTGTTGAATGTGGCAAATATACAATTATTACAATAATTTTTGGCAAGGAAAAACCAATATACAAAATCCTAGAACTAACAGCTTCGTGTCCTGTCATATATTGCTTCATATCCAATATTCATGCACTTGCCATACCTTCTCAAAGCCATGTAGGCAAGTATTCCACCATAATTGTATTTGTCAAAATTCAAACTTTTATTTGGCCTTTTTCGCTGAAAGCTTCTTATTTTGTTTTTCTCTCATGTTTTGTCTCTTTCTTTTCTATCATCAGACATTAACATATATCTCCACCCACAAAGCTTTTTTTTTTTTTTTTGGAAAAAGATGCTGCTAGCCATGCATTACAGAAATGAGTCTTCAACCTCAAAGCCTTTTTTTGGACAAGAATTTTTTCCCTTTTTTATTATTTGTTGTGTCTCCCAAACAAAGTTAAGTGGATTTGAGAAATCGGTAATGAACTTGGGCAGACACTTGTAGGAGTGTGAAACGATTTCCCCATGACACCTTGCTGTTAGATTATATCATCTCCTAGATTCAAGTGTAATCCACGACCACCTTTGTGCTAAGTAAAACCACAGATGTGCCTTACCGTCTTGGCAACACAATAAATCTTAGCCAGCTAAGAAAATTTGGCCGCTAGACATGTATCATCTCGGCCTTAGTCAGAGTTATCTCCGTCATAAATCGTCTTGATTTGGGTCACTCGACATGCACTCCATCTCGACCTCAAATATTTCTAGTTGAAAACACCACCTTCTTTTCTTGTAGATGCGGTGTGGTTCGATGATGCCTAGCCATAAGATATCTTGGCCGTAAGTTGAAGTAGTTCTCAGCCGGAAGCGAACCGTAAGCTATCTTGGCCATGAGTGAGAATTATTCTCAGCCATATATGTCAAGGTGCTCAACCGAAGATACAAAAATTTCATGTTGTTCTAATATAATTCCTTGGATTTCTCAAAATGCAATTATTCCTAAGCAATCAACCAATATCAAAATCCTAGAAACTAATATTTAAGAACTCAGGGAATAGATTTTTGAGACTTCTTACCAAAATATTCCTCGAAGACAGTAGGCTGCACCTTTCTCTTATTCTTATGAATTCTTGATTCCTCTTGAATTCCTTCAAGTCTTCTTCTTCTTCTTCTTCTTCTTCTTCTTCTCTCTCTCCCTCTCTCTCTCTCTCTCTCTCTCTCTCTCTCTCTCTCTCTCTCTTTTTCTTTAGTTCTGAATTAATGTGGGAAATGCTCACTCTCTCTATCGTTAGTTCTAAATTAATGTGGGAAATGCTTGTTTGAGAGAGAATTGGTTTATAAAAAAAGAGTTATAGTTGTAGGAAGAAAAATGAAGAGTCACCTCTTCAGTTTTCTGTTTTGGCGTGGGAAAGGGTTTATGAGATGACTGTCAGATTTTTAGTTTCCCTAAAATGCTTTAATTGGCTTAACTAATCCCTTAAGGCCTACTAAAATGGATAATTAACCTATTGAACTAAGCTTAGCAACCCATTAGCCAATCAAAGGCTTTTCCTTGCTTAATCCTCTTAATTAAAACGCATCATATCATTTTTCTTTTCTTTCTCAAGGCCAAAACCAATGCACACTCAACCTGCTAAGTCTTGATTACCATCTTATGCCAAGGTTATTTTCCTTATCTAATCTCCAAGTAACCTAGGTTTGTAATCCTAGTCACTAAGGTCGGTCTACATTAGGGTTCAAGAGGTCAAACCTTTAATCCTTTAGTAAGCCTAACAACTAACCATGTATGCACCATTATACACATGCGAAAACACCTTTCACTTATACAAATAAAATGTTAACCAAGTTAATAAATCAAACTTTAAACTAAGCTAGTCACAACTAGCATAAATGCATGCATAATAAGTAAACAATCATAGAGAAAAAGTAATTTTTCATAAATTTAAATTTGTGGACTAAATCCATACTTGAGTTTCAAAATGTGACAATTAGTGCTAAACTAATGAATTGGTTAAGTGCCACCCTTAAACCAAAACCATTAAAATTTGGATGCTACACCGGCGTTGACCCATTTTCTGGCCAAATCGCAACACCAGACTTATTAGGCTTTCTTCCTCTTATCACGGTGAGTCCAATTATGTCCTTCGATTCTTCATCGGACCACTGTGCGCAGTGAATTGACGCCGAGAAGCCATCTGCTTTCCGACAGCTTTTTCAGCAATTTCGGAGGCTTTGGCCGCAATTGAGGTATCAAAATCGATCCTCTCTATTTGCTCTTTCTATTGGTTGGGCTTGTTTGACCCAATTGTGTGCTAGAGTGAAAACCCCAAACTGGAAGTCACCACCATCGCCAGCTCCGCCACTTGTGGCAGCAAGTTAGTGGTTGTTTATCATTGTTCTACCTCCTAAGAACCTTCAGACACTATTTCCAGGTCAAGTTGTTAAGTTCGGTGAGTTTTTGTGAACTCTGAGTGGTTGGCAGCCACTGCGCGTGGCGGTTGTCACCTGTTTAACAACCATTTTGTGAACCTTGTTTGATTTGTTAGTTTGTCTGGTCTTAAACAGGTACTTGGACTCGGGATTCCTAATTTCAATGCCACTTTGGTTGTCGGACTTGAAAACCGAGCAAAGATGTCGTTAGAGGGCATTTTGATCATTTCATGTGGTCAACGTGAAATGGTCAACCGAGCATTGTGAGTGAATTTTGTCTATGTTGTTTATTTGCTTCCAATTGTTTGCTTGTATGCTAGATTTTGGTAAAGTCTATTATTGAATCCTGAGATTGAATTGATGATGATTTTGATCATAAGTGCATAATTTGGATTATTAAGAAATGCCATGAGGTTATAGATTTCTGATTGTGAAATACCTATTTTGAGATGGTTGGTTAATCAATAGGCTTTGAATTGCCGGAATGATCTTCATGCTATTATTGGATTATTGTGCATTATTGATAAAATTGAGGAATATTATTATTATTTATGCCTGATTTATTGTGAATTGAGGATATGAGTTATTTCACTCATACGAGCTTTATGAGCTTACTAGGTTTGTATTGAATCCGGTGCACAATGAATTGGACATGGTATACGGTTTATGTTTTACAGGTTAAGCATAGCTAAGAAGGCATTGGAGAGAAGACGAGGCAGTTGATCCCATTTGGATTTATTAAATGTGTTTTTACACTGATTTTGTAGAAATGTTTTTAAACCGAACAGTGGTTTTGAATAAATGTATTTAGTACTTGGCTCATTAAAAATGTATTAGTTTTTCACGGGCCTAGAATTTGAGGTGTGATAGGGTAGTCCCCAGTGTTTGCTTCAAAAGCTAAAGGCCATAGTTGGAGTACGTAATACATTATCCATTAAATACTGTCAAAAAATCTTCAGGTCGAGATAGTTCTCAATCCTGGTTACAAAACGAGTTTCACTGATAGTATGCCTTAAGTGCTCGACGTTCCAATTATGCAAAAGAGGTTTGCCAGCTAGGGTGGTCAGGCAATAAGTAACCGACCTGACTACACCAGTGATCTTGTAAGGGCCATTCCAGTTCGGGTCGAAGGAGCTTTCTTTGACGACCAAAGGATATAGTCTTCGTAGGCTCCTTAGAACCTTGATTCGGCATGACTTGTCTAACGTACAAGATCAAGTCATCTCAAATCTTGTTCAAAAACCAAGCAACAACTCAGTCTCTGGACCCTAGTTTGTTTATACCTAGGTTTATTTTAATTTATTATTGAAAAGATTAATCAGATATAAACCTACAACACGACCAACTCAATGCATGGAGAAACTGAAGGACCTTTGGCTAAATACCCAACACTCAGTATACTCATGGACTAAACTTAGTCATAATGTCGTTTGGTTACCATTAATATAGTCTCAATATTTATTAATTGGAATTAATGCCATTTTGATCCCCAGACTATTACATATGTATCAGTTTGCTCCCCAGACTTCTAATTTGAAAAATTAAGAACCCAAACTCTTTCAATTTTGCTAATTAAAGTTATTCCGTCCATTTATACATTTTTTATCTAAAATGTCGAAATAATCAACCAGAATTTAACGAGAAATAAAATAGGAAAAATGATGTATGAGGAAAAAATGATAAGATCTAAATAGAAGGGACTATTTTGCCCTCAAAGATTTGGATAAAAAAAAAGTGTAAATTGACGGAAGAACCTCAATTGGCAAAATTGAAAAAGTCAGAGTCCTTAATTTTCTAAATTAAGGAGGGTGTCCCCAACTCAGATTTTAAAGGAGTTTAATGGATTTTAAAATCCATAAAATCTATCAAAATCCAAAAGAATTGGGTGGAATTCTTATGGAATTTGTTATGTGTAAAAAATGCATTCAAATCTAACCAAATCCATCCAAATCCATTAAAATCCTTCACTTAATGAAATCCATGACTTTTTGAAGACACCTGAATTTCATTGGAATCCATTAAAATCTGAGTTGGGGACACCTAAAGTTCATTGGAATTCATTAAAATCCAAATTGGGGACACCTAGATTTCATTGGACTTTTAAAATCCAATGAAATCTAAGTTGGGGACACCCCCTAAAAGTCTGGGGAGCAAACTGATACAAGTGTAATAGTCTGTAGAGCAAAATGATATTAATCCCTTATTAATTTGATTTTACAACAGTTAAATAATATTTCTTCTATATTCACAACTTAAATAACAACATATTAAATAAGCTAGATTAAAAATATACCTGTTGAAGACCTCTCATGGGCAAAGTCTCTCGATACTACTAGACTTGCTAAGTAACAAGATTAAAAGAATTTAATTAACAAAAGATTAATCTAATAAAATTTGGGTAAAACTTAAACAAGTATTAAGAAATAACCTATGGAGCTCTAAAAATGACCTTAAAACTTCAATAAAACCTAGCCTTTACACTACTAGAATCAAAGAACTTGTCGCCACGATCGCGTAGACGAAAATGGATCGTCGATTGGAGCTCTAAAACTCAAGAAAAACTCAACACAAACAAAATAAAAATATCCTAGCAAGAAACAAACGAACCAAGTCACGAGTCTACCATGAAAAGCACTCAATTTTTACAAGCCATGCAAAAAGGGGAAAACCTAAGTAGCAATCTCTGAAAGAAAGCATGTAAAGAGAGACACTGCATCTTGCAAATGACTTGAGCGCAGGTCTTCAGGAATGGGAGCACTAAAAACAGTGTCAAAGCAACTTAATTGAGCATCTCGTGTTTGGCCCTCGTCAATTTCTGATAAAAGCAAACTGCATATCTCATCTGCCATCTTCGAATACACTACCCTGTAACACATTGGTAAATGTATGAATTTTATAATTGAACTGCACAAATATACCACCATCCACCAGTAGACAAGACTAAAATGGAGAGACCCTAACAATACTAAAAACCATAAATAATATATTCACTCAATTGTTTTTCAAATATAAACTATAAACAAAAACAAATAAATAAATTCTTTTCCCCCATAAGTTCTTCCTCATGTAAGTTCTCCACAGTTGCCCACTAGAAAAACCCTTTTTGGTGGTCAAGCTAAGCGACACCAAATAAGCAAGGTTCTTGTTCTTGTTTTTTGTAAGCAATATGCGTAGGGATTCAGTAATGCCATTAGCACACGATTCTATGTCAATCTAAAGATGTGACATTGGAGGTATATATTGAAGACATAAATCTGTAGAAAGATGGATTTAGAACTACTATGGGTTACAATTGATTTCTTTGTGGCTATTCTTTTTCGGCTATTTTGTTTCATTGGAAAGCAGCTATAGTTTTATGTCTAGTTTTCAGTTCTGTTTGGTTGTTTTTCTGGTTTAATCTGGGTGTTATACTCACTGAGTCACTGGTAGTTTTATGGCTGACAGGTTTTGTTTTCTTTTGTTAGTTTATTGTGGTGGACTATTTGTCCACTGGGCTTTGCAATGTTGCTTTTGTTAGTAGTAAAATTTGTTTAATAACGTAGGAAACAAACTCAGCCCAATGTTATTAGGAACTTCAGCAATTATGCAAAAATTTAGAGGTCTTATAATTAATATAACTAAAAATAACAATTTCTTTTCACAAGGAATTGGTCAGTATATTATTAGTGCATTAAAGCTGCATTGTGAAGGAAAAAACCATGAATGGAAACAATTTAAATCATGCCGCAGCACTGACAGGAAGTCAGAAAAATTGATTGAACTAGTGAATGTTCTGTGGCTACATAAAGGAAAAATAATATATTAGACTGCTAACAAACAAAGTGTCTTAATAAAAATATAAAACACTTAGTTTTTCATCCATGCAAAAGCTGAGCCAAGGATTGTTAAACATACCTCACATCAACTGGTAACCTGACACCCCAAACAGCCAAAGACTGATTTAACTGACCAAGAAACTCTCCACAAGCAGCATTTTTGCTTTCAAGAGAATCCTGCGGTAACAATACACAGTGTCACCACTCATTTGAAACAGAATGACAAAATGACTATCGCAATCTATTTTTTAGTATATGGCATAAATTTGGGCCTATAGTTTAAGATTTTCACTCTCAATTAATTTCACAAATATAATAAATATAAGAAAAGAGAAATATCATCACTTTTTTCAAGCCTTTCTAACACAATAAAGATCCTGTTGCACGGAGTCAATTATGCAAAGATGGAGTAACCTTTAGTAACACGGAGATGGAGCTATATATATATATAAATATATATTTTAAAAAGAAACATACTTCTACTACCCAGATAGGTACAACAGGAGGAGCAAGAAGTGCATCAGCAACTGGCCCAATATCACCACTCACGTCCCAAACGATGAGTCAGAGATAAAATTGGATAGATGCTGCATATTCATTAAATTATTTTCTGACACCCGGCCAAATGTAGAAAACATAAGCCAAGCCTATCAATATACTATTGGTCAGTATATCGATCAAGTGTTGAAGCCTATACCTTAAATTACTACAAATGGTGACCTAACAACAAAGCAAACCAAGCTTTGGTCTTTTAAACAATTCAGTTGGTAGTTACTATATTGCAGGGTTGATAATGATGCAGATCTACCATATATTCAGACTTACAGCCTTATCATATATGATATGCATCATACCAGTTCGCTCATGTTATTGTTAGCTTCCTCCTGCAATGAACTTCTCATTAGATAGAATGAAATATAAATCCCAGCTCCCAGGTCCCAATTTTCAATTTCTGATTTGTGGTCCTCCATGGAAGTTGCAATCCTCCATATCTCTGAGTGTTCGGCTGCATTTAGAAGAGAAAAAAAGGTTTAACAGATTAATATAAACAAAAGCAATCAGAGTCCACATCTAGTGAAAGATATAATATTAACAGTTTTGGCAACCAAATCATATAACGATACATTGTCCCTAAACGAAGGCAACATCCCTATCTGCTTATGCATTCACTAGGTCCAAAAAACATAACAGTGCACACCAGAAATGATACTACATTATCATGTGAGAATAGTGACAGTTAAGAACTGTTCAAGTAATATACAAGCCTTGTACTTTTTGCCATCCAATATAATTTCTAATATATGTGTAAATTCCTCTTCTTATCCTTTGAGTTGGGACTTTGGGTTCCGAATAAACCTAAATGGTCAAGGTATCTTGCAGTGCATTAGAGTATCTTTTCTTGCTGTCTCCACTATTTTGGATGTAATTTCTTTGCTGGTTTTTATTACTTCAGCTTGCTAGTCAGGATTTGTAGACCAGTGCACACGATGTCCTCTGTATTGTACTCTTTCAATTACTATCACGGAAGTATGTTTCTTATAAAAAAAAATAATAATTAAAAGAAACACACAAAAATTTGTTTCCAAGAAAGAATGAAATATGCATGTTGATAGAAATATCAGTGGTCTGAATTTACAGAAATATTAATGGATACATCAATCTCAATATCGGTAAACGTCAAAAGAATTGATAAATATTTTCTTAAAAACATGGAAATTTTAAATGAAAATTTATGAATGTAAAAATAATCAATGATGCATCAATTACACTTACAAAATTCATGAAATAATGCAAAAATGAACATTCTATGAAATAGGATGAATAGAGTGCACACTAATGAGAACATTGATAGTATCATCTTAAAACTTCAACACTAAAGTGAAACACATTTTTAGTTTATTAAATTCTTAATCTATGACAACAACTTACATACTCATGTCAATCTTTTGGTTTTTTTTTTTTTTTTTTTTTTTTTTAAAGAAAAAACCTATTTTTTTTTTTTTTTTTTTTTTTTGGGTTTAGGGCGGGCCTAAGCCCAGAAACAAGAACAGCTACACAAGGATAGCCCTGGCAGTGACTACATGAGTAGCATCATCAAGAAACCAATCATTAATATAGCAACCAATACAAGGTGGACAAATTCTCCACCACAGAAGTACAAAAGAAATACAACTCTAGCACACCTTACAAAATAAGCTAACAGCAATCTAACAAGGTGATTTTATTAACAACTCATTTCAATTACATTAAATACCACTGTACCCTAAACTTAGGAAATTAGATTGCAAAACTAGATAGGACATAGAAGTTATTAAATCGTACCTGACAAGAATAATGTGTGAGCAACAGAAGTTATGAAAATAGTATGCGCTCTCTGCCAATTTTCACATTCAAGAAATTGTTCAAGGGCCTTTGAAAGATCCCCATAGTAATTGAAATAGACAGCCTGCAGTCGATGAAAAGAAATTATTCAACCAGCAGAATAGTATGGTCTATAATTGGAAGACTGAATTCCAATTCAGTTTCCAAGACTTTCAGATCGAACCAGCCACAAGAGATATTAATGGAGAACACCAGACATCAAAGTTTTAGCTAAGAACCGTTTTATTTTTTTCTAATATTTTATTAGACCAATAAAGTCATTTGAACAAGGAGTCCACAATTGTAGAACAAGTAAAACTCCAGATACACCAAGATCCCCCTCTCGCACAAAGAGACCGCATCAAAACTCAAGGACATTCAACAGAAGACAGTACAAAAACTTATAAGACTTATCTATCATCCCAACTGTAAGCATCAACTCACAGCTGCCCCCCAATCTAAATAGACAGTAGAAAAAGATAGTTCCTTAAACTCCCTAGGAACCGAAGCCCAGAGCGAGGACCAAAAACAAATTTTCTCCCATATTTCATCCACTCCCACTCCAACTTTTCAAAAACCCTCCACTCTCATTCCATCCAAATAACCCAGAATACAGCCATCAACATACAACCAAAAGCACTTTTGCTTTCATACCCCTGCGCCCACCTATATGCCTTTCAGATAATAGAGAAAAACAGCTCCTCAGGATAACCCACAGATTTGCCACCCTAAAAGCCTCCACCAGTCCTATGTGACTGGATGGAAGGATTTAAAATGAGGGATTTAGATTTGAGCTTTTAGTGTGAATTGCTTGATTGAAGTTTACAAATAATAATTTCTTATGTTATAAAATCCACAAATAATGTTGATTATTTAAGAAAAAGAGGGATTTCAAATACTCAAGAGAAAAGTGTTACCTGAAATTCCTCATTTTCTTAAATAATCAAATTTATATAAACTTTATAAACATAAGAAACTAATATTGTTGAAGTCCAATTAAGAAATTTACACTGAAAACTCAAAGCCAAAGTTCTCACTTTACAACCATCCAAAAGGACCTGTACAAAATTCCAAATAACACAAAGAGACTGAAAACCAACATAAATTTACTTGAATAGGGGTTTCAAACTAAATATAGTCATCCATTGTTAACAATCTACTAAGCTCAAAATTATTGGAAAATACGATTTATATTCTACGTATGCTAAGATAAAGGGAACCCCAAAGAGGTTTGGTATATATTGAGCCAGAAAAATGCAAAAATATGACATACCATAGCCTCATGAAGCCATGCCCTAGGAATACCCAAGTTCTCAATGAATTGGCGTTGTGATACTTGTGAACTCCAAGATTCACAATATTGGAACAAGATTTCTCGAATAAGATTAGCATGGAGATATGGAAAATCTGCACAGGATGACATGTGAAGAACCACATAGATGGCCCAATGACATTCCCCAAGACACAACAACTGGGAAACAAATCCCATGTCAAGAACATGAAGATCATTAGAACTGATTGCCCCAACTGCTTCCAACACTGCACACTGATGCCAGATCATATGGTAATCAAGTGGATCATGTGTTGATGAGAAGGCACTGAACATGGTTTTAAGAAAGCCAAATTCACTATCTTCATTGGCATGAAGCAGCATAAGATAATATGATATGTCATAACGTTTCTTTGCACTACAATTTACATTGTCTTCTACCAGTCCTTCATCAATGTAAACCGGAACAGGATATGGAGCCTTACCATGATCAAGAAGATGTTGATAATTTTGAAAAACAATGGGCAAGGAAGTGTTAGGTGATAATTGATACCACATCAATAACCCTAGAAACCTCTTCCAATCAACTTTGACATCGTGAAAAGCACTATGGATATTACCAGCAAGTAACTCATAAAGCCTAATCCTGTCTTTCTCAATGAAACTGAAATCCAGCCCATTGATCCTCCAAACATCAAGCTGTCGAGCAATGTCAGAACGATTGACTATGGAACCACCAGCCTGACTTAACATACAAGCCAATCTCACATCTCCCCGGGAAGCAGCCAGTTCCACAGCTGCATCCAGCTGACGCCCACTCAGAAGTAATAATATGTATTCAAGATAACTGGACTCATTCAAGGAGCTTATTTTTTCTTGTACTCGATGGCATACATTCTCTTGCAGCCAATAACTGAAATCTGCCCTCCGAATAAGAGGGAATGCTTCCTGGTCAATTTCTTGAGAAGCTTCCTTCACATCCTGCACCATTTCTTCCTCATTATCAGCACCCAAAGATTTCATTTTCCCACCATTTTCCCTATCAGAAAAAAGAACTTTTATCAATTCCCAAATCATGATTTGGTGTGTCAAAACCAAACGTGCAGAGGAAGATAACCCAGGAACCTCCAGCTGCTTCTCAATAATATCTACATAGCTCCTGCAAATCTCTGAAAGCGTCGTGCGATTAGAGACAAGCTTTTGAAGCCTCAGGTTGAAGGATCCAACTTCAACTTCTTTGGTCTCATGAAATATTCCCTTGTGAAGATTCAACGGAGAATCAATAGCCATGTCAACAAGTTCCTCTCTAACTTTGTTATTTTCATCCCTGACAACATTGTCAATAGCAACCTTCTCTACATTGATTATGGATGACAACATCGTTTGAGAACCCTTACTCCCAATTGGTGTTCCAGCATGGACAAGGATTCCATTTGGGCCCCACCCTACTCGAAATGACCTACCCATTAACAAACCTGCATCAACTATGTTGTGAGAATGATTTCTAGTTACTGGTGTTTCATGCTTTAGATCAAGCTTAAAACCTTCCTTTAATGTCTTCAGAGGCATGGCCTTATTTTCTTGGGCCATTAGAATGGATCCAGGAGAGTTTGAGTCAAAACTACCTTGCTTGTACTCAAGCAATGCTAGTGGGGTTTTTCGTGCAGCTGGTGGAGTCATCCTTTGAGCAGCATTTTGTAAAGGAGATCTTATGTATTCTCTACCAAAGGATTTATTATAATGTGATGGTAATTCATTAAAATCCTCAGCCTCCTCTTCCTCATCAGGAAACATCAGCATTCTCATTTCTTTCATCTTTACGGGGTCAAGCCCAAGATGAGCAGGAAGAGAATGTGAAAGCACAATCCCAGTGTGATCCATTTGGCTTCCATCATCAGCATCAGCAATCTCATCATGGTTCACTTCCACAGGATCTTGAGTTGCAGCATCTACCATTGTAATATCTTCTTCATCATCCTCACTCAATCCAAATCTGCTGAAATGGTGAACAAAGAATTTCCATTCCCTGTTTGATAGATTAAATGAAATAAAGTGAGCTCCTTGCCGCTCCGCAATCTGCCTCAATTTTTTCACAATATTATCCTTCTGTCTCTCATTAATATTTGACGGTCTTGTTTGTAGCACTAAAGTTACTTCAGCAGGCTTGTTAAGGCCCTGGCCAACCAAGGGCTTGCCACTTTCATCTTCATATACAATTACCTCATGCCTGCACAACTTCACAATTTTGTCTAAATCTAAAAACCTAATGTCAGTCTTCCCGGGATACTTGACAGATCCGTAACCAAACCTACCAACCGTAAAGTCCACAACTCGGCTACAATAACCAGGATCCACAAGTTCTTGAGCAGCCAATTCCTTCAAAGACGGCTGCATATAGTAATCAGCTGCTCCTAAAGTTGGTAAGTAGGGTAAGGAACTTTCAGGATGACTAAAAGTCTCACACAACGAATTGTCATTGCTCCAAGAGATCCTTCTTTTTTTGTGTTGACATGAAACTAGTGAATTCGGAGTTCCAGCATGAACCTCCATTCTACAGGTTGTAAATGATGTGTTGCCACTTGTATGATAAAGTTTACAACAAGTCCTGACAATGTGAAATACAGCACTATCTTTAATCATAAATATTAAGTAGGAAAAACATATTTAATTATAAACAAAAAAAATAAAATAAAAAAACCACAATCATGACCCAATAACTCAATCAGATTTAGGGCTGCCCATCGGTCGGTTCGGATCGGTAAAGGGCCTTACCAATTTGAAAACCGACTTTTTCGGTATTCCAATTTCAATGCCACTTACTGAACCGACTATTTCGGTTTTTGGTATTTTCGATCCTTAAGTATTTCTGTTTTATTTTTGGAATTTTGGTAAAAATTGTTCATTAAAAGCAGTAAATAAAATCCTGGCAAAAAAAAAAAAACCAGTAAATAAAATAAATTTATAAAATTAAAAACTAAGCCCTTTCCCAGCACACACACCCATTATATATATATATATATATATGATAATATGACATTAGAGCTCCTGCCATATACCATACTCAAATCTTTCAGAGATCAAAAAACCAGCAAGCATATCAGCTATTGAAGATAAATTATAAGATATTCAAAATTAATAGACTTTTGAACCCAGTTTAACTAGAAGTCTAGAACCCAAATAAACTAGAAAAATCCAAAAATTACAAAATCAATAGGAACAAATTATACAATCCAGAAAATAAACTACTACATAAAAACCAGCTTCAAGACCTGAAAATAAACTACAATCCAAGTCTTCAAGACCTGTAGCATATCTTCCCATATCAGCCTCCACAATCTAAAAAGAATAGGAAATGTATAAAAACCAGCAAGCATACAAACAACCGACAAACCGACTTTGGTGATTTCCCAAAGCTAAAGTCGGTTATGGTTTGGCCCGACCATAACCATTTGTATTCTTTTATTACTTCAAATGAAGAAAATAAAACAAAAAATTGGGAGGGAAAAAGAGTTTGAGATTGGAAAGCAAAATCCAATTTCTAAAATTATATATAAAAAATGAAGTAAAAGAGCAAAAAACCGAAGAAAGAAAATGAAAAAGAAAATGTTTTGCCACTTCCCAAACACCAAAGAAACCCAGGAATCGTGTAAATTCCCAAAGCCTGCAAAACATAAGAGTGCACACACACTAACCAAGAGAGAAAGGAAGAGGAGAAGAGAAAAAAATTAAACCTGAGTGAGCAATGTATCTAGCGGCAGCGAGAGTGTCGAGGGCGAGATCAACAGCTGAGAAGTGGGGGAGGTCGGGGTTGCTGTCGCCGTCGCCGGTGATGAGAGAAGATGAGAGATTGAGAGCGAAGAAGAAATCGAAGGAGATTGAGATCGAGTTTCACTGTGGCAGCTCAGACCTGAGAGATAGACAGAGGAGTGGGCTTGGGGCTGGACCTGGTATTTTTTTCCCGCATAAAATCACAATTCACACACACACAGTCCAATGTGCAAAGGCCCACAATTTTACTAATAGTCAGTTGTATGGGTCGGGTCGGGTGGTGCGAACCAACTTTCACCTATTTTCAAAACCGACTTCAACGAGTCGGTTGGTACCAACCGACTACTGCAAGTCAGTTTTCGGTTCCAACCGACTCCCAAAAAAGAAAAATTAGAGAAAAAGACTCTAACATATGTGTCAAAATCAAATTAGAACTCATGCTTCAAGAGTGCATCTATCAGGACTATTAGTTCACTTAAGCGTCAAATAAGGCTATTTTGTCAAAATCCGTCCGTTAAAATTAATGGAATTGACATTTTTTACTATTAAAATATCTATAAAAATAAAATTAAAAGAAGAAAATTAATAAAAAAATAAAAAACAAACTAAAAGAGGAAAAAATAAAATTAAACTAAAAGAAGAAAAAAAATTAAAAACAAAAGAAAAATATTACAAACAAACTGAAAAAAGACAAAACGAGGGAGGAAGAGGGAGGAGAGAGGAGCAAAACGAGGCCAAAACCGACGGCCAAACGGGGATGACAGAAAAGAGAGAAAATGGGGGGTGGCTATGGTTTTTTTGAAAAAAATGAGGGAGTTAGAACTGAAATTTTTCTATTTATAAAACACAAAATTTTGAAAATTACAAAAATACCCTTGAATAAAAATGCCCGTAACTTTTGAATCGTAACTCCGATTTACGCACGATTTGCGTGTATACGCTCGTAGAGCCGAGTACTACCCACCATGCCAAAATCAAAGTCAAAATCCAAATATTTAAATTTGGTCAAAAATCAGGTCAAACTTTGAAGAGATAATTTTAGCAAAAGGACTCTTACTATACCCCTAGTCGTAGTTGAGGATGCGACATTCACTTTGTTCCAATTAAGAATCTCAAACTTTCTATTTAGCTCAATTAAGGGTTTTCGGTCAAACATACTAATTTTGAGGGGCAAAAATGTCTTTTTACTTAAAAAATTATTATAAAAAATTATTAAAAACTAATTATAAAAAATTATTAAAAAATAAAAAATAGTTTTCAAAATAAAACTAAAAAAATAACTATCCAGCTCCTCCACACCTCCCCCCCCCAA
>QANW01000298.1:308932-337767 GCA_003254865.1 Dryas drummondii
CCCCACCCCTCACCCAAGCCCGACCCACCCCTCTGTTAGAAATAATAGCTTGGGATTAATCATAATAATTATTATTATAGAAAGCGCAATATAAAGAATACATTAAAACTTTTTTATCAAACCCAATACCTAAGATACGATCATATGCATATATGGAATTCAAAACAACGAACAATAATAAAGACATACCTTCTTTTGTTCGTCGACAGAGCTATTCTTGTCCATGGTGGTTTCTTCTACTCTCTTAATTCACCAAAGCACCACAAGTGTTGTGACTCTAAGAAATAGTCCGCAAAGAAGTGATCAAGCAAGGTAGATGAGAGCGATGATCAGGAATGCTAGCTTCCTTCAACTCTCTTTTCTCTTTATGGCTGGCTACCCTAGATGGGTTTTCTCTATGTTTTCTGCTCTTTCACAAACACACAGCAAGTAAAATAATGTACTCTCAAAGTCTGAACCTTATGTGGACTCTCACACGTTAACTGATGATAAATAACCTTTATTTATACTATCAATAGGAAACTAATTTTTCCTAAAATCCATAAGGGTGGCCGGCCATGTAGGGGGGAGTGGGTTGTTGGGATATTTTATTTATTTTACTTTTATCCAAAATAAATTACCAAGTCAAACTTAGTTGATCAACTTAGGTTGATGGTTTTATCCAAATCATTTACTAAGTCAAATATCCATAATATATATACCTATATGCATATATATTTATAATTAATATTTTCATAATATATATATATCTCATATTTATTATTATGGGTTTTGCTTAAATCCAACTCACTTGGGCTTTGGGCATTTCTTAGGTCCGACCCAAATATCAATTTTAATTACAAGTTCAAATCCAATTTGAACTTAAATTAATTATTCTCAATAATTAATTTCCAACCCAATAATTAATTAATCTCATCAATTAATTATATCTTCTATCTACCGTTCTATTGCTTGGTCATCAACCTTATATAGAGTGTAACCTCTTAGGTTCTAATTCTTCTGACAGTGGAATATATCGTTTTCCATTAAAAACACTTCTAAAATAAGAATAATTAATAAATAATATTTATTGATTAATTCTTCATTCCACAAGTCATGAGTGACGCCTAGTAGAATATCATGACTACCTAGAACGTAATATATCTTTTTATCATACAATAACCCAAACATAAACAATAGGGCATGGATAACTTTTTGTCAATCCCCTGTAAATGTTCTTATGTCTAGACATCTTCTAACAGATGTTGTCCAATATTCTATATAATTTGAGAAAACTCATTTCTCAATTTATAATGCAATGCTCTGGTCAGAGTCTCCAGGACAACTATTATAGAATGTCACATACGTTATTCTCCTTCTTTACGAAAGGTGACATATTCCTTATTGTACGACTATGATCCTTCGTACATGAATCACTAGACCCAAGTCATTCGCACTCCAAGTCCCTTAGTTGGGTATGGGTACATTGTATAGTCAAAGTCTAGCCACGCCTGCACAAGGTGACACATAGTGTCTCAGATCAAAGGATTCTTTATGACGTTATAATTAAATATTCTTGTTTGATATGTCATAAAACTCCATACAAGAAATCATTTTAACAGTCACGTTCAGTGAACTTAATCTCCGATTAAGCACCCACTTGTTTATCATAGTGTCAACCTACACGAATAATTTGAGACTCATCATCCACCCAAAAAGGTGCTAATATAACAAATGCTAATATAGAATCACATGTGTCCAATATGTGATCCGTTAATCAGGAACGTCTTTAGGAAATAAGAACTAAGGAGTAAAGGTCTCACCTATTCTACTCACAAGAATACTCTCTCCGTATTTTAATATTCATGGACATTTAGTTTTGTGGATTTTTTTTAGTTTCATTTAGTTTTTTTTTAATAATTATTTTAGTTTTTTATAATAATTATTTTGGCAAATAGACGTTTTTGCCCCTCAAAATTTGTATTTTTTATGAAAATTCCTTAATTGAGCCAAACAGAAAGTTTGGAATCCTTAATTGGAACAAAGTAAATGTGCTATCCTCAACTATGACTAGGGGTATACTTAGAATCTTTTTGCTAAAATGATCCCAACTTTAAAATAAAACAACAATAATTAAAAAATCATCCCAAAACTTTACTTCTTAAAATCTCAAAATAAAATTTGAGAAATTTACGAGGTCTCACACCACCTGTTTTCTACTCACGCATTTTGCTCCACTTTTTTCCACTTGGGTCCCACCATTTTCTTGGCACAAAAATTTAGCAAATGCTATTTTAGCTTTAGCAATAGCCTTAGCATTAAGAGCATGTACAATGGCTTTTTGCTATATATTATGCTATATGCAATATTTAGCATGACTTTTAGCTTTTAGCATTTAGCAATAGCTTTTGAGCTTTTTGCTGCAATGGCAAAAAAGCTATAGCTATATGTTAGTATATTTATATTTTAATATATTCATATATATATCTTTATAAATTAAATTTAATATATTAAATTATTTTAATAATTATATCATTGTAAATATTTTAATGAGATCTTGAAATGAGCCTAATATTAAATATATTTAAATATTATTATTTTAATACCCAAATTAATATTTTATTATTTTTCATGTTAAAGTCAAATTAACATTCTAACATTTTAATACATGGCCAATCAAGCCATGACAGCTGCACCATCTTTAATTCTTCATGCCTTTTGCTGCAAACTTTTCCTTCCCCACGTGAATACCATTTTCCCTCTCTCTCCTTGGGACCCATCACTTTTTTAACCAATCACTTCTCTTTCATTTGGTTTTTTTATTATTTCTTTACCCATATTTTTCAGCTTGTGGGCCCACTTTTTTTTTGAGTTTCTCAATTGCAATTGCTAAATTTTTAGTTTTCTGCTATATATAGCAAAAAATTTAGCAATAGTATAGCAAATGCTAAATTTAACTATGTCATTGTAGTGAGCATTTTTATTAATTCTGCTATATTTAGCCATGTCATTGTACATGCTCTAATGTAGCTTGATTTTTGAAGAAAATTGTTAAGTTTAGCTATAGCTATAGCTTTTAGCAAGCATTGTAATGCTCTAAATTAGCTAACCGGATAACTAATCTGTTGGAAATGATTTTGGGAAGAAATAAGCTAATATAGCTAGGGAGAAGCAGATAGCTAAGTTGTTGGAGATGCTCTAACTAGTTTAATTAAAAACCTTATACTAAAACTATATACATTACTTATTTACATATGTTTTAATTGATATGTGTTTAATAATTTATATAATAGATTTCATATAAAAACTAATTAAAAATATCCAAAACCCTCTAAACCTTATACCCTATACTCTAAATCATATATCATATACCTTATACTAGTATACTCTAATACCATATCACCATATATATTAGTATACTCTAAATCCTATACTAGTATACCCTATACCATATACCTTATAACTATAATAGTTTTAGTATATATAGTTTATATTTTATACTTTAATTATACTATATATTATACAAACACTACAAGAGAAAATAGCAATTGCGTCATGATCTCATGACAGCAGCAATTTACAAAGTGGAAATTATGCAACAACATAACCGTTGTTGCAAAGATTAGGAAACTTTGCGACGACAAACTATGGCCATCGTACAATCTTTCACCACAGGTTACTTATGTCGTTGTCACTATTGTCAAAGTATAAGAATTAATAAGGAATTAGTTGATACCATGGTGAACTAGGTTGCCTAATGATGAATTTTGTCTCTGTTGTCTTATTGCGATTGTCTTCTGCCAAGTTTTGAACTTTTGGCTGCTCAATTCATCATGAATAAATCAACTGTAATTTGGTTTTATCTTTTACAAATGGCTCACTTCTTCATGCTCCAAAACACATTTTTTTTCTTTTAAATAATGATTAAATTTAAATGGAAGAACAACCCTTTAGGCTTTAAACAAATAATAAAATAGATTAATTCCTCAAAATTCTTGCATGTTTTCTAAAATATAAATTAAATTATTGTATAATTCACATATTTTTTTCTTTTAGTTTCAAAGGACCTTGGCCATGTGGTGATAAGTTCATGCTCTATAACTCTTAATTAGTTGACCAGAATGGTTTACTACTAGTTGACTTGTAATTAGCGATTGGTTAGTGATAAATTGTTCTTATTTTTTTTATTGTACTATTTAGCAATTTTTGATGATTGTATAGTGATGTTTTTATCTAATTCTTCTCACATTTGTTCGTTTGAATGTAGAGTGTGCATCCTCTAAATGGTAAGAGGTACGAGAAAATAGTATGAGACACTAACACTAGTTAATAATCGATAGATACTCGTTTAATTCCCTTTAATTATCATGTTGATGTATTTGGTGACCTTAATGTTGGACTTATCCTTGTATCTTGTTGGTTTATGGATGTGGAAAGAATTATTGTTGGATATGAAACATATAAGTATTAGTTTGTGAATATGAATGTATTGAAGGATAAAAATTACTGCTGCATGGAGTAAAATGCAAATTATCATGTAGTATTCATTAGTTTTTTTTCAAAATCAAAAAAATCTTTTGCGACAGCAAAATCCCCGTTGGAAGAAAAAGTGACGAAGCAACGGTCAGCCTTTGTGACGGCTGTGTGTCGTGGCACAATTGTCTACAACGGTTGTTTGTTGTTGCAAAAACATTTGCCTCGCCACCATTCGCAAAGCCTCTCATGCCGTTGCAAAAGCCACTTTGTATGCCGTTGCAAAAGCCACTTTGTGACGACAAAGTCAAAAATTGTTGTGACAAATAGCCGTTGCAAATGTAATTTTTTCTTGTACTGAAACTATATAATAATTAAATAGAAAAAGTTGGCAAAACAACCTGGTTGTAGACATTCTTTGCTTAGATCCCCAACCAAATAGATCAACAAGCTAACACAAGGGATTTAAAGCTTAATTATTAATCAAAACTTAATTTAATTAACTTAACCAAGTTTAAGGTTCTTACCAGAATACCTTACTTTCAAGACAAGTCGAAAATTCGACAGAATATTTGATTGTTATGTTCCGGGTGCAAAATCCTTAATGGGCGCCTTATGGAACAACCCAATCAAATATTTAAGTAGGAACTTCTTTAAAATGATACTTATTCTAAAGAAAAATTTTAAACTAGAGGCTTCTAACAAGTGGTTTGTCTCAGAATGGTAGAATTGGAAAAGTCCCAAAATATGGTATATTTTCACAATTCTAGAGAGAAAGAGTTTTAGAGAGAGATGCTCTTAACTCTCCAAAACCCAACTGAGAAATTATGAAGGAAATGGGAGAGGTGGCCTCCTATTTATAGAGGAATGTGTGGGAATGGATGGTTGAGATCATCTCTTGAAAATGGGTTACAATCAAGGGTTGAGATTTGTCCAAAAAAATGCAATCCAAAGGTTAGATTCGAACTGGGTCATTCGCTACCCGTCGGGTCAGCGTGCAGGTTTTATGTAAGTGTAAATGGATTAGATCCGTGGGTAAATGGGTGGAGAAAATAAGGTAGAAAGGTGGGTCGAGGCAAGAGAGAAAATGAGCCGGGCATATGACTTATTTCTAGGATATGCGAATCCTGGGCTAGTCCACGGGTCAAACAACACCAAAACGATGTTGTTTTGGCTTGCGTCTGTTCGCATCAGCATCCGCGTGGGCGCTCCGTCAACGATTCCAGCCAACCGTGTCTCGCCATGTGACTTCTGTTAGTCCAGTATGCATTTTCAAATTCTTTTTTTGGCCATACACTTTCGAATTTTCTATTTTCAAAAAATCCTCCAAACTTAAATAATTCACCAAAAATACATCTGAGCTTTGAAATATCACCCAAAAAATTCTACGGACATGTATGACTGATTACTATTAAACTAAAGCCTCAAACAAATATTTTAACTTCTAGAATTTTTATGAAAATTTTAACTTCCCAAAATTTAATTCCAAAAAATCAAATAATAACTCTAACTTAATTCAAAAATTCATAATTCCTTCTCCTGAATTTTGATTTTCACCAACTAAACGTCGTTGTTCTCGGAAAATCAAGCACTATACAATCATAGTCTCACCTTAACTATTTGACTTTGGAAAAATTTGTCAAAACTAAAGAATAAATTCTGGAATAAGTCAGGAAAATTCTAATAATTACAAGGCAAAAATAATTGGGCAAAAATAAATAAGAAAAAATTTAGTTTTACGACAATTTGAGCCTTCATGGATGATCTAATGGGCCAGATCGTGTCACATGGCGGGATCTGGTGGTTTTCCAATTTATTTATTTATGATATTCTACCAATTTTGAAAATTCTACAAAAATAACTCGGGACTCTAAAAAATTCCTAGAAAATTCATACGAACTCATGTTGACTAGTACTATTTATCTATGGGTCAAAACATCAATTTGACTTCCTAAAGTTTTTAGAAAATTCCAAATCCTTTAACTAATTTCTAGAAAATTAAAATAACCATTACAAATTAGCAAAATTTTGGAAATTCATAAAATAATTTTCCAAACTCCGAAAAATACGATGGTGGTACTGGTTGGTTAGTAATGGTGAGTACTACATTCCCGTGGTCTTGCCTTGGTCAATAAATCACTTTTGTTGAACTCCAAAATTCAACACCAAAGAGTAAAAAAAACAATTCCCTAAATAAATTTAGAAAATTTCCGAGTATCACATGAGTTTTATTTTAAAATTTTGATTTAACTCAATAATCTTTTTTTTTTTTTTTTATCTATATGGTTCAACAGTGGGTAAAAACTCTAACCAGGGTCTAAAGCTTTGAAAGATTAAAGGATTGGAAGAGAGGGTGCTCTCTTGTATGCATTCTCTCTTCATTGTTTTTTTTTTTTACTTTTTGAGAAAATGCTCTGTAACAAGGATATGACTTATTTAATATCTCAATCCAATAATATAATAACATTTGTAGTTTTATATTTCATCACATAAAGTTTTTTCCAATTTCAAGATAGAAAATATCTCTTGGGATGCCCACTATCCTTGTTATAAGCAAGGATAAAAATATCAAAAATTCCTTAAATATTGGTACTCAAATTTACGGATATATTGATTTCGGTAAATATCGGTGTAAAAAAAGTTGAGTTAGATTTTGTTCTTTTGTTGGTTTATTGTTGATTAATTAGGATTAGTGGATGAGTTTTGATATAATTAGGGCTGGATTTTGTTTGATTTCATCTTATTCTTCTTTTCCTTCTTAAATTTTGAAATTTTTTATACAAATCTGCCGATATATACCGGTATGCTACCGATATTTTGTCAATATATATTGATCTTTTTTCGACATATACTGATATTTTATCGACTTATATCGATATCAGAGAAATATTGATTATAGCCTATTTAAATATTGGTGGATTAAGTTATGGATATTTTGACGAATATATGACAATACGGTGAATATTTTCATCCATGGTTTTTTTTTGTTTGACTTTGGATTTGTTAAGGGTTAATGCCCACTTAAAATAGTCAAATAAATATAAGCCCTTATAAATCCGGTATACAAGTATACAACCCAGGGACAAGCCTAAACATCTAGAATCGGTCTTAGATATAGAAGTTGTCCGCGCAGCCAAACAGGGTCAGCCATTGTTGTATTTGTACGAGCTTTACCAGGAGAGACTGAAATCTGTGTCTTTCTCAGTTTCTCGCTCTGTTTGCGTTGGTGAAGTGCGAACCCAAATGGCGGAAGCTAAGGAGTCCACGTCGAGTCCACTCACTCAAGCTGACTCGGAAGACGAACCCAAGTCTCCGCCAAGCTCTCCCAACTCCTCAACTCGCAAGGTCTGTTTGTCACTCTCTCAACCCTCAACCACTCCGTCATTTTAACTCTTCGCATAAATTCGAAATTGTTGTTTAATAATTGAATGCTACAATTTTCCTAATTAGCTTTCGGAGGTTTTTGACATTATTGACCCTTGAATTTGATCAGGCTTGCTATGCAGTGCTCCAGAGTTGGGTATCAAAGAAATTCATGACTGGATGGTAATGATCATAGTATGGATCTGTTTTTTTTTCCTTTAATTTTTGTAATTTTTAAAATTTATATACACACACGCACATATATATATATATATAGTTCAATCGTAACAGTATCAAGTTTGAATGTTAAAATTGCAGTATGGTTCTCTTTCCTGTTGCTGTTACATTCTTCATCACTTGGTGGTTTGTTCAGTTCGTAGACGGTTTCTTCAGTCCAATATATGCCAGGCTTGGGGTTAGCATATTTGGTAAGACTCTGAAGCACCAAATTGATGTTTACTTTGGAACTGCGACAGATAATTCTTAAGGAAGTTGAAACTTGAAATCGATGTATGTGTTATTATGGAAGTACTGAAAATAAATAATAATAAGTGCTGATTTAATACCAATTATAATAACAAATAGTAAAATGAATGCTATAGAGGTTTTGGTATTTGAGGTAGTTTGTTACTCCTTACTTGCATATGTTTCTGCATGTCTCACATAGGATCTTTGTGTAAGTTACTAAGTAGTTCAAGTCCCAATAGCGAGCCGAATTTGATAGGGAGGGAGGTAGATAAACAATGATTAGTATGGGAGAATGGGGAACAAAAGTATAGGAAGATCGATATGAATCACCAAACTTCTTGTGCAGCATATTTGGGGTAATTTTTAACTTTTTCAGGGGTGGCAAAGCATAGTTTACTGTTACTTCTTTCATGTTGGAGAAATATCTTTGGTTAATCTTTTGGATATATCTGAAGTTGCAAAGTTGTCTTTTTGTTTTCCACTTGGAGCAGCACTGAGAAAAAGTTTGATGCCATATCGTTTTATTTTAAACATGATGGTAGCATCTCTGATTTTTATGCATGCAAAACTTCCTGCACAAGTCCTTGGCTTAAGTTTGGACAGTTTTTCTTTGTACAGTGACAATGAGCAAACGACTTGCTGAAACCTAAAACCATGTAACTGAAAATTCTAATATTTCAAATTTCTAGCCTTGCTTTTTGGTCTACTTATGATCTTTGAAATTAGATGGGATCCTTTTCTAATAGACTGGGTACATGAAGAGATGATTCCAGTTTCAAAGTGCTTTTCATTGTCTACTTATCCGGTTACCATTTCTTTTTATTTATTTTTTCTCATTCGTTTTGTCTTTTTAGAAAAGGCGACCAATTGTTAATGGATGTAGTTTAAACCCTCTACTTTTTTTTTTTTTTTTTCTTGTTAAGGGACAATGTCTTATAACTTGATTATACAAGATATGGAGAAAGTCCTGACAAATTGCCCAAAATATTGTGCGAGAAGGGTTTCAAGTTTAACCTTAGGTTCTTAGTTTGAAAACAATATATAGTTATATAATAGTGAAGGTGTCCCCCTACCCCGATTATACATTTTACTCTTCATTATGAAATGAATTATGCCATTGTCCTGAAGGCCATCACAGGCAGTGGTGTTGAATTGCTTTAATTGCATGCTGTCTATATTGGGCATGAAAGCCTTTGTCGGTGTGTCTGTGACTAGATTATGTCATATGTAAGTGTTATGCATTCTTCATCTGGTCGTAAAGTCTTATGCACTATATCATTTTGGTTGTTGCCCCATAATAAAAAAGAATGCCATAAATTGTTATTGTCATGGTTTAAGTTCATACTTAGTTGTGCTGGACTATATGATTAAATGTTCCTAAATTTCATCGTAGATGGCTAATTGCTTGATCTCTAAGCAGATTTTTTTTTTTTTTTGTGTGTATTGTGTTCATTATTGAATACTTTTTGCCATTGTTGCAGGCCTAGGATTTGTTACATCCCTATTTTTTATATTCTTAGTCGGTATATTTGCTTCATCGTGGATGGGTGCGACTGTTTTCTGGCTTGGGGAATGGTTCATAAAACGATTGCCCTTTATGAAGCACATATACTCAGCCTCCAAACAAATTAGTGCTGCAATCTCTCCAGGTAATTACTGTTATTTCAGTTTCTAAATCGATTATTACCTTCTTGGAAAATGCTTGCATGGTTTCATCCGGATCTATAAGAGAACTAACCCACTTGCAAGCATGTTGGCCTCACTTGAGTCAAGGCTAGGCTTGAGCTGATTTTTTTACCCAGGCCAAGCCTAACTTGAGGCTTGTTGAAATCACGAGCCAAGCCCAGAAATTGGTAGGCCTGGTTCATTAGTCTCATCATCCCATCTGAATTGGCTCTTGGTATGAATTTTGTTTAGGCTTAGCCCCCTGGGAAAGTAGACCATACAAGGCTCTTTGAAATCAATTGTGTGATGTTTACTCTCTTCCAATATGGGATGCATTTGTAGCTAATTTTTCACTGCACATATGTTATGCTGTTGGGCTTTAAGTTGAATAATTTTGAAATATAAGTCCCCAAGAGAGGCATATGGCTCCCTGTTGAAATTAACCACTTACCCCTATTTTATGCCCTTGGAAAGCAATAGTTAAGTGGTGAGCACCACACATGTAATGGCCTACCTAATGCCCACAAAATAGCTTATTTTATACTATCTGATGCTATTAGGTTGAATATTTCCTGAGCTAGTGAAAACTTGTGATGCCCTTTCACTCATGAGTGTATGTTATGGTGCATCACCTAGGTAGAATTGATGTATTTCGACTTGGAATTCATTCAGTACTTGTCCTGTTTTATCTCATTTGGCAAAGTCGGGAATTAATTCTATCTCCTTGTCTCTTTGACAGATCAAAATACCACTGCTTTTAAAGAGGTTGCAATTATCCGTCATCCTCGGGTTGGTGAATATGCATTCGGATTTATCACATCATCTGTAATCCTTCAGGTATATTTGCTCTACTTTCTACCCGATATTTTAGTTCCTGTCACAGCCACCTTGAAATTGTTCATTCAATATCCTATTTGTCTACTCGTTTAGTTTGTATGTTAAGATTGTTTTTTTCCCAATTTCTACTGTGTTGGGTTGTTCTCCACAATATTAGAAGCAGATGATAGTTTAAATTGGCTGTTAATGTTAGCTTGATGTACATTGTTGGCACATTCCTGACACAATTTTTTAGGGAGTAGTGGTTGTCTAACATGGTATTAGAAATTTGGTTGCAAGAGGTCCTGAATTTGAACCCTACAATCCCCATTGCCCACTTCTTTGTTGATTTGCAAACTGTAGGGTGAGGTTTATATGTCTGTCTGCATCTGCATGTCTCTCCAAGTGCAGGATGGAGCTGCACATGAGTGAGAGTGTTATCTCGATATATTATTTTGGCTCATTTCCTAAAAATGAGGCTTTTTTTAGGTTAATGGAGGGGCCGAAGCCCTACAACAAAGAAAACTAGCTACAAAAGTTGTTTCTCTGCCATCTGTTATTAATCTTTCTAGAGTTAGTTACAATTTGCACATATGTAGTTTGGATGAAGTTGCAATTTGGTGCCTAACGTTCAAAGAGTTGCAATACCAAAGCTAAAGTTTTTAACAGTTCAATGTTTGCCTTCCATTAGATTTTTCATCAGGTTAGTAACTTTTTTTGCCTATGTAGCACGTATGGGTCCCACTTTTATGCCAACATGGACATCAGTTTTTTGTTGATGCCGCATGAACAAAAAATAAAAATAAAAGAGAGCTAGGCTTTAGGCTTTAAAATTACTAAACATATCAAAATCAAAGTAAAAAAAAACAGCTGCTCCTCCATGGAGTAGTGGGAGAGCACGGTAGCTGGAACCCAGCAACCCCCCATAAGCGAGGCCTGGCCTCGAGCCCCCTCTTGCTCCTCCATAGAGGAGCAGTGCTTACCCATAGAGGGCAGGTCCTCTTTCATGAAGGATTAGCTTTTCTTTTTCTTTTTTGTTTTATAGATATTGTTGACTTGTTTGTCTTCAGATTTTTATTTTTCTTTTTTGATTGTCAACTTTTATTAATGTTTAAAAGGCCAGATGGATATTTTTAATTTTTTTGTCTACGTGGAACAATTTTGTGTCCACATCAACATAAAAGTGGGGCTCATATGTGTCACCTAGGCAGAAAACAGTTGACCTAATGGAAAGTCTAGAGGATGAACATGGCATTGTTTTTCAAAACGTTAGATCTTTCATTGCAGTGTTTAAGACGGTGACAATTTCATTCAAACCACAGGGGTGCTAACCCTTTTTTATAATGCAGATTTGTTTTTATTTACAGTGTTCAAGAGAGATTTCTGAGTGCGTTAAATATAATGCAGACTTGTTTTTATTTACAGGCTGAGCTATATAATTATTATTATCAGCAGTTGTAGGAAAGTACCAAGGATATCACCAAATTTATTTGAAATCTGAAAAACAATAATTAAAGTTTCGATGAAATATATATTCCAATATTGTTTACAACTATATATTACAATACTGTTTACAATTTTTAGATGTTAAGCTGTAAATGGTAAAAAATTTGGTATGACATGGAGAATATTAATGCTCCAATAATTAGTGATGTTGGTTGTAGTTTATATCGGATTTTCTTATAACGACCATGGTTTTTGCTGCTTTTGTATCTGATTATTGGTGGCTGTCTACAGAGGGATGATGGAGATGAGGAGTTGTGCAGTGTTTATGTCCCGACAAACCATCTATACATTGGCGATATCTTTCTGGTCAATTCTCAAGAGATCATACGACCAAATTTGTCAATTCGAGAAGGCATAGGTTTGTTTTCTTTTTTGTGGACTTGCACCATATGCATCATATATGTTTCATTCATAGCCATGAAGGTTTCAACTTCAATGTGTTATGCCTCCTGCGTTTTCCAAAAGTTGCTTTTTCAGAAAAAACCGAAACAAAAAAAAACAAAAGAGGGAAAAAACGGTCCCTAATATTATATATTATAATTAGGGAAGCCTATGCTTCATATTAGTGGGGTAGGGCAACAGTTGATGGGATTTATGCAAGGGAAGGTAAAATAGAGGTTGATAGGTCAGGAAAAAAAATATAGGGTTATGGAATAGAGGCAGATTGGTGATAATTTCAGATGTTTTATAGGTTGCATTACCATTAGAAGACATGCTTTAGTTTATGGAGAGCAAGGGAATAAGTGCAGTATACAAAATAATAACCATAGACTTAGACTTTTGGGGATATTGTTGTCGTGCGGCTTGATCATTATGCCTTTTTAGCCAGGTAAATGTACTCTTTTATTTACTAAATCCCGACTTCTTTCTGGCGAAAAAATGTCACTTGACTTGGCAGATGGTTTACATAGTCAGCCAAGGATGATTGTGTGACTACTACTAGTATCAATTTCTCCAGTTTTGCAGAGATCTCCAATATCTTTTTGTTGAGTAGCACTTTTAGCAAATGGCGTATTCATATTATTGGACAAGGATCCCCTGCCCATTTTCCTACCATGCTTTGTACAAGGCTAAAATCGTAACCATTGAACTCCTCTTTCTCTCTCTATTCTCTCTTCAATGGCCAAGATTTTAGCCTTGTACAAAGCATGGTAGGGAAAATGGGTAGGGGATCCTTGTCTATATTATTGCATAATGTTTTGACTATTTTTTCTTTTCTGAAATGCAGAGATCATAATTTCAGTCGGTATGACAATGCCACAGGTGATTTCTCCAATTGAAAGGGTTCCTCGTCAAGCTGATAGGATTCCACTGAATAGAATGGTGTCCCTGTAGAAACAAATGATATGGAAGGCTTATAGGAGAGGTGTACTCGTACACGATACAGATGTTCTTATATTAACCACAGGTGTTGTACGCGATAAGAGAAGTGGCTTGCTCAGAGATTACAGCTAGTAATGAGTAAAGCTTTACTTTTGTTCTTGGACTCTTGACTGGGGTTTTCGATAGGATTTCGTTCTTGCAACCATATCATATGTATCAGTCATGTAGGTTATTGAGTGCTGTATATTAAGTATTCTTTTTCGATGCTATGATGCATGTTCAGTGTATTTTCACTTTGTGTTGAAAAGGAAATTTGCAATGCTGTTTCATTCTCAATGTATGCGACCTCCAACGTTCAATATGTACATTAATTATCAGCTGATGAGGAAGTCATTGAATAAATATGACTGATTTCTTTGTAATTGTAATGAGTAGCTGAGGCCCAAATTAGTAAATTAACATAATAAAGTGAATGATGAAAAATAAATAAATAAATAAAGGAAATATACTAAAGCCGACCATCTTAAGACTTTGACTATTTGGTTTGAACTTTCTATATGCCTATTTATATCCAACTTTTTTACAAAATTAGCGGTGAGCTGGAGTAGCTCAGCTGGTTAGAGCGTGTGGCTGTTAACCACAAGGTCGAAGGTTCAATCCCTTCCTCTAGCGAATTTGGGATTTTTTGTTTTTATTTTTTTAATGGGGCTTCAGTTGTAGACTTGTAGGATCCTAGATAGCCATTTATATGTGAGCTGCCATTATTTCTGATTCCTTTTGTAAGATCTAATCAATTCAGCCTTGTATGCCTGTTTAAGGGGGCAAGTGCATGCAATCTGCAATCAATCATCTCAAGCAATCTTCAACTCAAGTGGGTTTCATCACTAGAGAGAGTTAAGAGAGGGTGTTGTTATGGCCAAAAAATGTCTCAGCCACGTGCACAGCCGAGATTAACCATAACACGCCTCGCTGTAAGTGAGGCGAGGTTTCTGACTTTTAGTGTGAATGCGGACGTACCACTATTCGGCTTGAAATAGCCGAATAGAAAAAGATGATGGTCGATGCGGAAAATAAAATGTGTCAAATTAAAGAGCCAACTTGTAACCAACAATTGTGTCATAAGAAAAGGAACGGAAAACATATCTAGATTCTTTTCTTACCTAGAATTGACTATAACTTTGAATATGAACAACCAAAAAAATAACTAAAAGAGCAACAAAATTTGATTAAAAAGTAATGACAGATGGCATTAATTTAAAATTGGTACTAATAAAAAGTTCAATATTAGTAGATCAATAAAAGAAATACATAGGAAAACTATGTAGAAAATATTAAAAGGGCTAGGAACTTGACAAAAATATAAAAGGAAATTAATATAAAGAAAGCTTTAAAAGATAGTGAAAACTAAAATATTTTGAGCTTTTGACAACAAAGAGTTGTTGAGCTGAATTGATTTTGTCCTTTGTAAAATATGGGTTGTGTGTGTTGTGGAGAGGTTGTGAGCTTTCTTTTATAATGGTCCAATTGCTTTTCCCCCAAGTCTTTCAATAAGATGCAGCCTCATGCCTGACCAAAATGACTTGTACTTGAGTAGTGAACAGCTGTTTATAAGCTAGGGATGAGCTGTGAATGAATTGAGAATGATGAGTCACTTTTGAGTTGCAAACATGTCCAGCGGAAAGTCATCCAATATGGCCAATCGAGAGCATTATATTTGCATTTGGATTAATGCTTAATGATCATCCTTCTAATTTAACTCACTGACATCCAACTAGAATAGTATGGGGTAATTTTATTAAATAACCCCTTTTAATATACAATAAACTTTTTTGACCCTTCCTTTTCAAAATTTACTTTTCTAACCCTTTTACCTGTGAAATGTCGAATTTACCCTTGCAAAAAAAAACTCGACCCTATGTAGACTGTGCATTCCACAACGTACTAGACTAGAAATTCGACCATCTTCTTCTCCTCTTCCGGCGACCGCGTGTTTCACAACTGGACCAGAAAATTGACCAATTGCTTCTTCTCTTCTGACGACGATCGTACGTTGATGACGGCCGCAACTAATAGGAAAATGAGGAAGAATATAAAGGTTGAAGAAGATGAGGAAGAGCAAAAAGAGGTTGTTTAAGTTCAAGGGGATTATGGGTTTTCGAATCTGCTCAACAATCCTTTTTCATGTCAAAACAACCCACCACCACCACCATCCCAGCAGATTCAACCTACCACCATCTTCCACCTCCCCCACTGACCTCTCATCTCTGTCTCTCTCTCCCCTTCCCTCCCATCCCAACCCAACCCACTTAGAAAACACCCAGATATGGGAAAAAAAAAAGCTACTTTTTTTTTATTATTATTTTCATATTTGGCTTGGGAGAGAAGGGGAGAGGAGAGAGAGATAGAGAGAGGAGATAATGGGTCGCTAGCCAGTGAGGGAGGTGGGTCCGGCAAGTGGGGAGGGGAGGGTTTGGGTTGTCGCTCTCAGCGGCTTTCACCTTCTCTATGACTGCTGCAGGAAAAAGGTGGAGGAGAAGCAATTGGTGGATTTTTTGGTCGAATGTGCGGTCTACATATGATATATATGAAGGATATTTTGGTCTGAAAAAATATAAAAGGGTTAGAAATGTAAGTTTTGGGAGGGTGATGGTTAAAAAAGTTTATTGTATATTAAAAGGGGTTATTTAATAAAATTACCCAAAAGTATGGCAGCAAACTCTCTTTGAACCCAAAAACAATGTGGCCAAATTGAGCAAAATTTCACTTTGCACTCAAGTTTATTGAGCAAAAGGTGTACAAAAGGTGTATCTTATTAGGGATTAGGGCTTGAATTTGTGATCAAATTGTAGGTAAGATTTTGTCAAACCACGTTAACTTTATTTTTTTTTTGTTTTTTTTTTTTGTTTTTTTCATACAATGCTCTTGTGCTTTTGTGGTTTGTTTTCTTGACCTGTTTATTTCTTTCTCTTCTTTTTTATTACAACGACACTCCACCCCATTTCCCCTTCATGTAGTTAAACAAGTCTCCAATAACCATCCAAAGGGTCAACAACGCTAACTTAGCCAACAAGACTGACTTAGTCTTAGACAAAAGGACTGACTTGGTCTTAGACAAAAGGACTGACTTTGAGTCTTGGACATGCAGTTGTCTTGTTTGGTACCAAAGCTTGAGCATGTCAGCCCCGTTCTCCATGTCTGAACTCCTCACTGCCACCAATAACTTCTCCCCAGACACCATCGTCGGAGAAGCCAGCCGCTTCTTGGTCTACAAAGGCCAGCTCTCCAATGGTCTCACCGTCGCCATCAAGAAGTACGACCCTAGTTTGTTCTCTGGGTTTCGAGAATTTCGTGCTCAAGTGGAAACTCTAGGCAGGCTTCGACACCCAAATATCATCAAGCTTTTGGGGTACTGCGCGTGGGGCTCGGACCAGATTCTTGTTTACCAGTTCTTTGAGAAAGGTAAACTTTCTAGTTGGCCACACCCTGACGATAGAAACCAAGATAATTCTTCGCGGTTACTATTATCATGGGAAACCAGATTAAAGATTGTCCGAGGTGTAGCAGATGGGCTCGCATATTTGCATGGGTTGGAAAAGCCCATTATTCATAGGGACATTAAGCCCAGTAATGTGTTATTGGACTCGGAATTTGAGGCTCATATTGCTGATTTTGGGCTCGCTAGGACGATTGGCTCCTCCTCGCATTCGCATTTTACTACTACACAAGTTGGCGGCACCCTAGAGTACATGGCGCCGGAGTACGTAGAGGGGAGCACGAAGGCGAGAGTGAAGGGCGACGTGTATTGCTTCGGTATTTTGATGTTGGAGACATTGACCGGAAGGTCAGCTCTTTACTTGCGGGAGAAGGCATCGTACGGGGGAATGCATTTGGACAATAAGGTGATGGACATACTTGACCCGAAAATTTCATGGGAGAGTTTGGTTGAAGCAAATGTGAGAGAGTATTTTAGGATTGCTTTATTGTGTGCTAATAATAATCCACAAGACAGGCCTGCAATGAGGGAGGTTGTTCAAATTCTAAATCAAATTCCATTGTGAATACATTACAAATATATACTATTGTTATGAGGATGAGTTAATCGATAGGATTTGGATTCCGTTATCCTTTGTAATTGTGTTTTCTGGTTAAGAAAAATTTTAGTCAAAATTTGTAGTGATAAATCATAACACACCTGCCTAAAATTTAAGATTGAAGTTCAACCTTAGAGTTTCGGATTCAAGGTTTACATTTGAAAGATAATTGTGCATAAACTTGAAACGATGTAGTTTTTTACACAAGTATAATATAAGCAATAAAAAACATAAGCAAATTAAGGATATGAACTCAAGCTTTACCCGCATCATCTGTCTGAATCTGCATAACCATGAAGTTTATTGACAATTGTGACGTTTCTGGATGATTCATTCAATCAATACCAAGTAGCTGGAATGAAACAAGAATTTATATGTTCATATTTATATAGATATACTTTTCCTTTCGTGGGTGCAATTCGTTTCTGAAGTACACGTAAAACGATCGAGGAATGGACTAAGGAGCCTATATTAGCACACAACAGATAAATCATTGATAAGTCCATAAATATACTCATTTATGTACTCTTTTTACTTAGGTTTGTAGAAGAATTAGATTTAAAAAGAGCTTATTACTTCACTTTTCTGTGCTCTTAGAAGGTTTTTAAGGGAAAATCAACTTTTCGGAAGAATTTTAGCGTAAGGCCAATTGGAGAGGAAAGCTAACACCTTGAAGTTCAATCTGTGATTTTTCTAGAATTTATTACCGAGCCAATTGGTACAGTTTTACAAGTAAAGTTAGCCCATGTGCAGACAGGACAGTTTCGTACATGTTACGTGAATATGAAGAAACGGAAGCCTTCTCGAATTTTCCAAGTTACGTACGATATATGGTTGGAAAGATAGGACATTTATCTTTCTAAAATATATTTTTACTGATTTTTCTAGAAGGCCGAATATCCCCAAATCGTGTGACAATTGGGCTGAGCTGTATTTCCCTGTGGAGTTAGGAATTGTGATCTTTACTTTCCTATTTGGATTCCTTGTTTACCAAGACTTCTTGGATGACTTTTCAGTCAATTTTAGGGTTTAGGACTTTGATGTAAGTCATATAAAAAGCCAGCCAAGGCCCCATACAAGGGATTCACGTCCTAAGGAGATCAACGGCAAGAGGAGAAAGCGGCCAGCGAGTTCTTTCTTTTCCTTTCTTCTTTTAATTTTCAGTTCTTATATATTTATTTTTGAGTTCATCCAAGAACATGAGTAACTAATTTCTTGTTAGTTAGGGCTTAATCTTGAAGCCCTAAACATGATTTCAATTCTATAAACAAGTTTGAATGGATTTTTCAGTTTCTACAAGCGTGATGATTTCGGTTCCTCTATATTATGTGAATTCTGATATTTTGATTCTTTGAGTAGCTAACTTTGAAACATGTATCGGAATTAAATTGTTGTAAAACATAGGTCAATTGCCATATTGAATGTGTTCTTGTTTGCAACGAATAATTGGGTTAAAAACTAGTTATGAGAAATCGATTCTTGAATTCCTAATAACAAATGTCATGTTTTAGGGTTTTTGTGACACTCATATTCTCTTTGATCTTAATGGATTTTTGATTGTTAATTTGAGTAGATGCCATACTGGATTTCAATTAAGAACACTTACACCTTACATACACTTAAGAGAGAATCATACAACTTGAGTCAAATGCAATGCTCTTGTTGTGAGTGTCGTCATTATGTGCTTGCTAGAAATTAATTATCTATTGTTGTTTATGAATTGATTGATTGTTTGGAGGTGGATAGTGAATCCTAGCTATTGTTCTTGATTGATTTTAAACCAATTTCTCTTAAACTCTGATTTAAATTCTGTTTTGTTTTCTTTCCTTATTTTGTCTTATTTACAAAATCAAATCAAAACCTCTTTGGTGTTGGTGTGTATGTGAAAGTCCTTGTGATTTCAATCTTTATTTTGTTTTCGTGTTTAATTGTGTTCTAGTTTTCTTTGTGTGACATTGATAAACATCTCTTTAGATTACAATCTCTGTGGGAATGACCCTTGCTTGGTTACTATACTATCATTTGATTTGTGCACTTGCAAGGTTTTAATATTGTTGTTAAAAATTACCAACAAGTTTTTGGCGTCGTTGCTTACTATACTATACATCGAACTATACATTAAACTTAAGTATGATCAAAGAACATGGCTAGAAAAATTTGAATAAAAAGGAAAAACGTAAAATCAAGGTGACTAAAAAGTCTACAAACCACATCTACATAAATTTCAAATCTTTGTGTTCCTTCTTCCTTCTTTCTTGTTGCCGAACCTTATTATTTTCTTTAAAGATCTAACAAGAATTAGTTCCTTCGTCGAGCTGTAGGAGGCAGTTTCTCCGATGGACCACATGGAAGTTTTTGTCTAGTCTCCCGTTCAATCCTACTCTTGAGCTCTCGAAGTATTCTAATTTGCCCCAGCTTCTCAGGAGACAATTTGTCCCAGTAAATTCCTATAGTCAAAGAAATATTGGTATAAAAAATATCATCGGGAACTGTAGAAAAGGCAGATGGTATCATAATATCATCCCGTCATGAAATGGTATAAATGTAAAATGTGGATTTCCTGAGGAAGAGGAAGTGAAAACCCAAATGAACATAACAAGTCTATTATCTAGAATTCTAACCCAACCAGCCCTTGGATTGCCTTCTCCACTTTTGAAAATTAAAACCCCTAATGAAATTTAAAGTGTGTACTCAACTAAATCTTCAAGGAAACTTGCTTTCTAAAAAAATAAAAAAATGAAACAAATTGCAGAAGTTCACCAACCTTGAGGCTTTGGAATAGATGTGTTGGTAAAAATGACCTGGGTTGGAGTGCATATGATGTCAACTGGTACATCATGGATTAACAGCTTCTCACTTGGAATATCATCTACCAATTGACTGTCATGCACTGCAAGAAAAGTTCACATGTCACATTGGATGTAAACAGAAAAATTAACCAAAGTTGTACAAATTTCTTTAGAGTAGTTCAGTGAATGAAAGTAATTTACTAAAGCAACGTGTAAAGTAATATTGGGAAGAAGGGAAAAAACCAAAATGAGAATAAGGATAAGAAATATTTAAAACAAGAACAATCAAGTTCAATTGCGACCGCTTCATGCAAGCATAAAAACTAAATCCTTATTGAATACGCATTATACCAGGTAGAAGAAACATGAAGTTAGGAAGCAAAGAAACAACACTTACCAGTGGTGACTACTGGTGTTGAGTCATCAATGGCTCCCATGTACCTTAGCATCCCATATTCAAGTTCCGCAAATCCCTGCACACTTAAAGATGAAGAATTAAAGAAAAAAAATAGAGTTTTACCAAACTCATCACAATTATTACTACAATATGTCAATATCATGACATACCCAAGACAAAATTTCAAACTGACCAAGCTCAAACTTTATATATAAAACCTTCTACTGTTCATACTCCATACAAAGGTTAATGGCATTTAACATGCTAACCAAACTTTTACCTAGAATTCAAGGTTTGAATCCTTAATCCATTTTGTGTTTTTGATAAGAAAACATCATCCATTTCATTAGAGTAAGATAAAGCACGCTGATATTAAGAACAGAACCAAAATACTTTAAGTTAGTATAACAAGGTGCCCAGGACAAACAAACACATTCACTGTATAGTGATTGTGGAAGTGAAAGAGTAAGTAAGCAATCTATAGCATGCTTTCATGCAAACAGTGCTGACACAGTAAAGAGCTAGAACAAAAAATTCTTTTCCGTAAAACTAAAGCCTAATATCCCAAGGGTGTGCCTTTCTATGCATTTCTGTATAAAGATTACCTCACCCTTGCCAAGTCGAGCACCTGTCCTTGGATCAACAGCAACAGAGCCAATGACAATAAGATCAACCTTGATTTTCTCGTCTAATCCAATCGGCCACCCATACTTAGCGACCCCAACAGAGGTACAAGCCTCTTTGATGGTACTAGGAGTCAACATATGAGATTCAAGCAAAGAGAAAAACCCAGTCCTTAAACGGGGTTGAGGAGTTAACAACTTCTTCCCACCTGCACAAGATCAAGGGTCTGAAATTGGATTTAGAAGTAAACAATAGTAGCCACTAGCTGTTCCTGGTGTACGCTGAAACAATTTTTCAATTTTCATGAAATGCAACTCAAAATGCATTCGTACAACCATCCTTCACGGTGCTTTGATTCAAACATTGTGCTTATCATATCAACCAGTTTTGCTAGAAATAATAACCACCCAATTAGCTATTGTGCTCATGAAAATAATAACAATTTTCATCAGGTTTTGTGATAATATGGTAACATATCATCCACTTTTGCTAGGCATATGTCTATCATATTGTCCACTTTCACACTGATTCCAAATGTACTTTTGGCTATAAGATGCAAGTTCCTTTTTTTTTTCCGCCCAAAATAAGATGCAAGTTCCAAACCGATTAAAAATCTACCAGTTATTTACATCTTTTTTCGAACTAATTCAAATGACAAACATATAATTTTATAATAAACTCCACATAATATATATCTAGATAGATCATAGAAGGTTATAGGAATGTGATGAAGGATGCTTTCCTTTTCTTTGGTAATGTGATGCAGGATGCTTAGAAAGAGAAGGTGGGAGAATGTGGGGATCAAAGTGTATAGATATTTATACCATCACATTCCTACTATAACCTTCCAAAATGTATCTATACTATTATATCAAGCCAGAACTTCTGAGTTTCATGAAATTTTTGAAAATTTGATAAATCCAGAACTGCTGAGTTTCATGAAAGCCAGAATCACACTGTAACAGAATGGTTATAATGTGATAATGTGATAATATGATATATGAATTAAACATGGATACAACAATAAAATGAAAAAGACGTAATATTTTACTAAAAAAAATCAATTTATCCACCCTACTTCAACTTCTAACTGTAACTACGTAATATTAAACCTGCATTTCCTGTGCATGTTTTTATAGTAACAGACTAGTCATAATAATTATGTAAACAATCCACAAGTTCTCACCCAAGAAAATAAAATAAAATAACACATTCAATAAATAAGTAAATTTTGCCAGTCTAATAGACGGCAATCATGGCACTCAATCTCATGGACGACGGCAGTTATTGATCAAAACAAAATACATACGCAAATGTTAACCTTCACCCAAGAAAAAAAAAAAAAAAAAAAAAAAAAAAAAAAAAAAAAAAAAAACAACAACAACAACCAATAACTCAATGAGTACGTAAATGTTAAAACTGACCCGAGAGAGTGAGAAACCTGACTTGCTTCTGCGGTGAATCCGGGTTAACCTTCACGCAATTTCCGACCCGGAACACTTCCAACCCACCCAACTGCCCAAATCCACATAATTGAAAAAATAAAACAATATTCTTAATTTCTTGACAACCAAACAAAATAAAACAGAAAAAGAAAGAGAAAGTGAAAAAGTGCTTTTACTTTATCCGCAGCAGTCGAGGCTCCAACGAAGTTGGGGATGCGGTGGTGAACAGGCCGCGGGTTCTGGGCTATGTTCCGGGCCTCCATCATGTCCCAAATTCTCTTCCGGATGACCCATTTCCAAGCTTTCGGGTCTTCGGTAGGCCCGCTTTGGGTCTCAAACTTCGAGGTCTCAGCCATCGTTTGCCGAGCCTTGGCGTCAAGGCTGAGCCGCTCGGCCTCGTAAGCCGCCTCGTCGAAAGCGACGTCGTTTCGAGGTCCGCTGCTACTACTGCCACATTTCCGCATGAAGAGGAGTCTCCGACAATTCGTTGGGAGAGAGAGTGGAAAAAGAGAATGGCGGCATTTCTGGGTTTTGCTCAGATGGGTTGGTCCGAATATAAATGGGTTTGCTTTTCGGAGCAGATTTGAATCCATTAGCTGGATATTCGGGTTATAGCTTTCAACCATTGGAACTGTGATGTCTCTTTGCTTGCTTGAGCCTTGCACTTTGGATTTTGATAAAAATAGTAATTGGATTTGCATATTGATATTCTTCAACTTTTTTATTTTGATGAGATATTTTCAAATATTTTAGATGCATTAATAATAGTCTTTTTTTTAGAGAGATTATTGTGTAGCCTAACACTGTGGTGTATTAATAATTTACTCAAATGATAATATATGTATAATTATTAATATTTAAAACTCTAAACTCTCCTGACAAAAAAAAAAAACTCTAAACGATTACCCTTAAATTGTAAACATGTTATCATTTGAATAAATTGGTAACACTACATCAATATGTCACTTGGTATCGCTTCATTTCTATTTTTGAGTCGATTGCAATTTTTGTAGAGCATTTGTATGCCAAAACTTACACAATCATTTAAAATTTGCTTACCATCATTTGAAAACTCGAACTTAAAATTGGCCCAAATTGAAAGAAGTTTACAAAAAAAAAAAAAAAATCTCATCCTTTTACGACAAACACACTATTGTGACGGACTAATGGTTACATCTTACTTTGTTTGTAATTTATTAATGCTATAATCTATATACTTTAGATTGGGTCTAAATCTTTACCTCTGAACCATTATAAATTTCATACATTTTTCAACTCCAGTGTGATTGCATAGTAGCCACACCAATGCATGATTGTTGAGAAGTTACTTATATAGGAATTCCACCTCATGACTTGATGATGTTTGGTCCCAAACTAATAGTGTCAGTGACGGATTCAGAAATTTTATTCCAGGAGGTTAAACCATTCAGATATTTTGTCGAACATGTTATGGACGTGCTTGCAGATGGTCATTCCGGGGGGGTCAAACCAGCAATTTTTGCAACAGTTTTTTGGCAAGGGGTGGTTAGGCGACTACCCTTATCCTTTAGTGGATTTGTCCCTAATAGTGTGTCATTTATTGAGGATTTGACCTTAACAAAAAACAAAAAAAGGTATGTTGTGACAAAACTTACAACACATTGAAAAACATGATCAAACAAGCCACACGTTGAAAAACATGATAATTTAGTCCACTCTTAAGTTGAACATTCAAATGCTCTACGCAAAATTTCGAACATTTGCTTGAAACTATTTGATAGTTTCAACACATTGTTCGTTAGTTGCAACCCACAATTAAAATAGTCACTTTTTTTTTTTTTTCAAAAATGACTTACATGGTTTTTTTTTTAACATGTTACTTCCAGCATGTAAATATACAACTATAAGAAAATAATACACACATAAGTCCAAAGAATAAAAAGATTTTAACAAAATGAAAGATATGATTGAAACTATTGCCCAATTACAAGTTGTAATTGTCCAACAATTTCACTGGGTGTTCAAATGCCCAATAAAGAGCATTTGAATGCTCAAGAAAAAAATGTCAGCTCATGTCACACCTCGAACCCCGAGTATGCGACAAAGGCACTTTTCATGAATATTCTGAGGAATTAATACCAATAAACCGACATTAATTTTCCAAGACACCCAAAAAAGGTTGAGCATTTTTAGTTTAAATGGACCGGGTTGAATCATAGTATTCATTACACAACATGATCTTTTAAAGAAATAATAATAAGATCAAAATAAGTAAGTAGATAAATATTAACCAACCAGCTAGGGTGAAATAGTTAAATCAATACCCCAGAAAAGAGAATTACTAAAGTATAAGTAAAACTCACATAAGTTTACAAAATGATTAAACCAAAATATCATTGTTCAAAATAGATTCCCAATTGAAAACACCCATGGGAAAGCAAGAACCGCTGCACTAGCAACGTGTGACAAAAAAAAAGGTCATATCATCTCCCCTTCTTTATTATCGTCCCCTAACTGAGAATTTGTTTTCTCTTTTCAAAAAATACTTTTCTTGGATTTCCCAATTACCCAGTTGCCCAAATTATTAAGATGTTAAGGTTGCTGATTTGACTAGTTGCCAAGGTGTTGGTTCCAAATTGCCAAGATAGAACCGTGCACGTACGTTGGTTGTGAAAGAAAATACGTGAAGAGCATTGGATTCCAGGAAGTGAGGTTTATTCTACATTCATGATTATAGACTTTGTGTGTGTATGTGTAATTTTAAAACGGTTATAACATGCTATATTATGATTATGTTTATTATGATGAGTTTGAGAGTAAGGGTTACAAAAGTAACATTGGGTTCAAATCCCTAAATCTTCTAGAAGGGTTATCATTAAAGTTGTGAAGGGCCTAACTAAGGCATTGCGTTGCAACGTGTGTCTGTGCGAAGCAGATGCTCATAACTTATAGGTGGCAGGTGGTATGGTTATTCAATTGAGAGTTCCTATCTCTGTTGACCATGTTACTCTCACTATGGTAGCTATTTCTTTGATTATGATTGATCGTAGTAATACTTAATGTGTATCGACCATTAAGTATTTGTTATTTGTGGGTTTTTATGCATGTTTCTCATATAATGTTGCAGCTGAGGTGTTCAAATATTTTATGGAAATATTTTAGTGTTTTGGAAAACCATCTTTCACTGGAAAATGTTTTAAAGGCTTTCAAACCTAGTAGGGTCCCCCGAGGGAAGCTATGATTGTATGTGATGCTTACCCCCTACTTTCTTTGTCTTGTTTTCTTTTCTATTGCTTATGCAGATTTGCATGTTGGAGCTCTTGGAGGATATCTTGATTGAGAGGTGTGCAGCGTTGGAACTTGTCTTGCAACCGTTCCTACCCTACATGAGTTATCTTATGTTTATTTCCCTTGGAAACTTGTTTAAACAATTATCTTTAAGATTTTTCAAATTTTAATCAGTTTGTAAACTTATTTGGGTTTTGTCTATACTTTGGTAATTCCCTTTTTGGGTGTTGATTTAACTATTCAACCCTAGTGGGTTGGTTGATTTTATCTATTTATTTTGACCATATAATTTTCTTAAAAGATCCTATTGTGTAATGGGTATTCTGATCCAACCTAGTCTATTTAAACAAGAAGGCTTAACCCACCTTGAGTATCTTGGGAATTAATACTGGTTTATTAGTATTAATTTCTTGGGGCACTCAAGGTAGGTGTCTCTGCCGCATACCTAGAGTTTGGGGTGCGACACTGTGCTTGTGCCTTGCAGTGCCTAATGGGCAAAAAACTTGGCCCGACCTTGCCCATTTACTCGTATCGTGCCATGTTGTGCCTTTTTTTAATCTTGTTGCGCTTGTGCAGACTCCGTCCTTTTGACACATCTATATCAGAGAGAGTGAGTGTAGTATTGTCTTGTTACCTGTTGGGTGGAGTGTGAATCAAACATCCATAAAGTTAGTTAAAATGTCTGGCTACAATGTATTTTCCTAAATAAAACATTGTAATATCATTTGGTGAACGATATAAAAGAAAAAAAAAATTAGTGAAATGCATCAGATAGAGTGAGTGTTGTATTGTCTTTGTCATCCGTTGAGTGGAGTGTGAATCAGACATGTATTAAAGTTAGTAAAAGTATTTGACTAAAAAGTATTTTCATAAATTAAACATTGTAAAATTATTATTTGGTAAACAAAATAAAAAAAATTAGTAAAAAGTATTTGATGAATAAATTTGGTGAGTGTAGCAATACTCCTTAAATTAATATTGTTATACTCATTTTTTTTTTGGCCAATTGTTATACTCATTATTTATTTAATTATTTCCTATATCATTTCCATACTTTTTATAAACAATTTTTTGTTGAACTAACTTTTACCATTTCAAGGGTTGGTGAACTTGGTGGTGTTTATATCTTAATTTACATTTGAGTTTGTAGAGTTTATGGTCAAATTCGTGGAAGATGTGCATGTGTTGAGTGAACTCGCAAGTTGTTTGGTAGAACAAGCCCGAAGGTATACTGTACATGTTGTTCAATATAAACAATGTTTGATAGCAAACTATTGAACGTATAAAGAGTATTTGATACCGGTCTACTGAACAAAAAAAAAAAAAAAAAAAAAAAAAAAAAAAACCTCACTTAAATCCAAAAACATTTCAACCCAAGCCTCATTCAAAGGTTCTTAGAGGACAATTTGAGCATCCATTTATCAAAAACAATTTATTTGGATTAATGTGAGAGCTTCGAGACTATACTTATTTAAGGGTTTACTTAAGACTTTGGTTGAAGAATATGAATAAGTTGAAGAAAGATGAGTGAGTCTGATGTATTTGTTAATGTGAGCATATAAAGATGAATTTTTAAATTTTCTTTTTATTTTTTTTGGTAACGAATGGTGTTCTGGACCAGTTTTTGCGCACTAAACTAATTACTTAGGCCGGTCAAAGATAGACAATTTACGACAGGCGTAGAGAATTCACAAGGAATTTTACCTCCCTTGTTGTCTGGCTCTAAGGGTCAAATTGGAAACTCGAACTCGGGTGCATGGATTTACAACTACACATCTGAATCAACTCCTCCAACACCTTGGAGTTAATTTTACAAATGGACAAACTAGTTTTTCCATTTAATTATTGAGATATATAATGAGCTAAAAGGTGGGTATCAATATAACCACCATGTCCAAATATGCTCCCCCGTTTGTCTCATAAAGCCTTTAATAAAGGTTACAGACAGTACCCTTGTATTTCATAACATTTTGAAGAAATCTAGATGCACCAAAGGATTGGGTCAAGCACATCTAAGATATATATTTATATGTAAGAAGGATGTAATAATGGAAACTTAAAAGGCCACAAGTTCACTTTTGGTTTGAGCTAAGTTTCACTTTAATCCTTGTAGTTTCAATTATTAAGATTTTATTCAAGTAGTTTATAAATTATTGCAATTCAAAAACATCTTAGCATTTTCATTCATCAAATCGTCAAATTTGTTGTGCTTTTGATTATATACTTTACATAACATTTCGATTTTGGTTATGTACTTTACATATTGTTAGTTGTTCAATGACCAATTTAACGAATTAATGAACAAAAATACTAACGTGTCTTTGAATTGTAACGATTTCTAAACTATATGACCAAAATCAAAACAATTAAAACTACATAGACCAAAATAAAACCTAATTCAAACTACAGGAACCAAAAGGAGAGAGAAGAGAAGAGAAGAGATAGGAGAGAAGAGAGGAGAGAAGATAGATGAGAGAAGAGAGAAGAGAGAAGTGGGAGGAAGAGGATGGACCATACATACATTTTCTAAACATTTGGTCAATGTGAGAGAGAGAGAGAGAGAGAGAGAGAGAGAGAGAGAGAGAGAGAGAGAGAGAGAGAGAGAGAGAGAGAGAGAGAGAGAGAGAGA
>QANW01000298.1:337788-408139 GCA_003254865.1 Dryas drummondii
AGAGAGAGAGAGAGAGAGAGAGAGAGAGAGAGAGAGAGAGAGAGGAGGAAGAAGAATGTGGGAGACAATTACAAAGAGTAGCACATCAACCAATTGGGTGCGACAAAAATGACTATGGATTGAGAATACAACAAAGATGACCAGATTGGCCCGAATTACAAGAGATATACACATACGAGATGCCTCTTCTCAAAAAAAAAAAAAAAAAGGTAATTTTACCTCTTCCTATGCTTCAAAATTTTGCATCTCTACGAAATCACACCTAGCCTCGATATTTAAGAACCTGATAAATAATTTGATACAAGCACTGGAGATAAATAAGACCATAAAAGATAAAAAAGCAGATCCCTCCAATACAATTGCAAGCAAACACCATTACAAAGAAAAAAGACAGCAAAGAAGACCATCAGCTCCACAAATTTTTTTTTTTTTTTTTCCAATTATAAAGCCTTACCCCTGCTCTGCTTTAGAATCCCCGTCCCCGTTATTTCTGAAGCTATAATGTTATCATATTGCCTGTAACTGGGAAAAGGAGATCCGGATTATTGACCCACCAAGCGAGGTAGCATGCTTGCACACAAGGGTTTCAGTAGCCTGCTCCTCAGTTTCATACAGAACTAAGGCCTGCTTCTTCCCATTCATCTCAAAGAGCTTCGTGCTGACAATGGTACCATGTTCCTCTAAGTGGTTCACAATCTCCTCTTCAGTGACTTCCTGAGGAAGAGAGGACAAGTGGATCATCTTCGTAGGGGAGCAGCAATAGCGATAGTTCTTTGCTGCATTACGGTTGAAGCGGTTGAGATTTGAGTTCATGTATTCATGTGTGTCGGCACCTTGGGTTATATTCGAATGCTTTGAGAAGTTGACCTCCAATCGCTTCCCAAACAGGATTGCACCCTATTTTACGAATTTGAAAAGGTATTGGTATCCAAAAAAGAGGACAACTTTTGTCACAATATAAGCTAAAGTTATACTACTGAAAACCAACGTTTACTTGCGCCAAAGATTATATGAATTAATCAACTTCTACACAATGCTTTCAAGAGACTCAGTCAAACATCAAGAACCATTATGATGCATCATCCAGAATAATATAGGTCATGATGCAACTATCCAAATGAAAAAAATAAAATAAAACAAAATAATAATAATAATAATAATAATAATAATAATAATAATAATAATAATAATAATAGCTACTTTCAAACTTAGCTGCCAAACTTCCAGTTCGCTTTCTTGTGAGTTCATTCCACCAATTAAACTTTTAGACATATGTTCCCTCCAATCCCAATATCATATAGAAAATTTCAACTGTAAATCGACTATCTAAAAGGAAAAAAAATCTGCTCAACCCCAGAAAGAAAGAAAATTGTATGATCAGCAAATTGAAAATGTTAAGTCTCGACACCTTCCCTACCAACTCATAACTCCACTAACTGAAACTCCTTTGCTCTATCCACTGACTGGCTAAAAGCATCAACTACCAAGGTCAATAAGAAGGTGACAGTGGGTCACCATGCGGAATATCAAGTACATATATCATATAGACCCACCAAAAGACTCGAGTTACATATCACGCACTGAGAATTTCATTCCCTAGTGAGATTGACATGCCGTCACAATTTAATGACAAAATCATAATTGCTATTGTGAAATCATAAATGTAAACAAGTATATCATATATCATATATATATATATATGAGAAGTTTAAGCAAATCACACCTTTAAAAAGTGCACTGCCAATTCAGCCTGGAAGCCATCACCCATCTGCACAAGTGCATGGTCCGGTTTGTTCCGAAGAAGTTTAATTCTCACAATGTTTCCATAGATGGAGAACAGGTTAAAAAGCTTATCCTCATCTATTCTCTGAAGAAAAAAATGCCAGCATGTCAAACATCTAAACCATAAGAGCAAGGATGAGGAACGGGAGAAGGGGAGGACTTACATCAGGATTTAGATTTGAGACAAGGACTGTACACCTGTCATTTGTCCCACTTATGCCAGGAGGCAAACCTCCACCAAAGGCGGCCGCAATTGCAGCCGCATTAGCCATCTAGATACAAGGGGAAAAAGATAATTCAACTATTTATTATTTGCATTATTATATGAATATAAACACAGATACATTTAAGGTTCCACATATTAGAGATGGAGAGAATATCATAAAGTAGAAGCTATAATATTTCTTCAAAAACTGCATAGCGTTCAAACCGAAACAATCATTATCTCAATCGAAAGTAATGAGCCTCCCAGTACTGGAAAGCTCCTTGCTTCAACTAGTTCTAGTGTTTCCTCAAATGTATCTCTTACTAGCTCTGATTGCCCAAAAACAGTATACAAGGCATACCCAGTAAACTTACTACCATAAATAAAAACTGAAACCACAGTTGCAATCCTCTTTATAAGGACAAATATAGGACAAGGAGATGCAAAGAGATCTCTGAGCAACATCCCATCTTATGCCCCTAATAGTGTAATTTTAAATAACACAATCCCCCCCTCCTACTCCCTCCCTAAAAAAAAGGAAACCCAGAACACAATAAGACAGAAAATGAACCAAACATGAGCTAGTGGACACACACAACAGGGCTCCAGGAATGTTAGCACCAATCAGTCTAATAATAATCAAGCAACAAGGAAAGAAGTCATCCACTAGACATTAAATATTTCCCACAATTGTGCAGGTAACATCCTCCGGTTCATGATTATCTAATACACATATCCAAGACGGCCTGAACAATACCAACCTGTGGAAATCCAACTGAGACACAAAAAAGAACGTACATATCAGTAAATAATTGTAGATCACAAGATTGCATTGAGCAAATAACTAACTAATATTCCTTAGACAAACAAATCACCTGCTCTAGCTCCAGTAGCTTGAAGACCATACATGCCTCCTGCATCACCATACCCAGGCTGTAGCACAAGAGAATAAGAATTTAAAATGGATGGGCTAGGGACAACTAGAGAGAAAATAACACGTGAATTAGAGATAACAACAAATTGCAATGGAACGCACCTGGGGGGATCTTCCTTTCTGTTCTGAAGGCAAATTGGGATTTGTGAAATCCCTGGGGAAAGGAAGAAAGAAAAAATGATTCAGCACTAACAGCAGGAATAATGTTAAAAAGATAAAAGGAAATAAAATTGCGAGTCCATTAGGTTCTAACCCACCTTGAACGCTCATTATTGTAGTTCACTTGTAACTCGTCAAGGCTGGATAATGAATGAAGATGAATAAATTAATATCCAGAATAGTTACTGAGGAACAAAAAAAAAATGATGACCAGTATCTGCATACAAATGCAAATTACAGAAAAAATAATAATAATAATAATAATAATAGAAGCTTTGAAACCTACTTTGAGAACTGAATGTCCAGTTGACAGCAACCATCATAAATATTACGTCCCTATAAAGAGCCAATGTGTTAACCCATGCTCAAAAATTAATAGAAAACCAGGATGCAGACCACAAAATAAGCTGCAGATCCAAAATGACAGGCAATATGAGTGTTTGATAATACCTGCAGCGCAGTTCTAGCTGCAACAGCGCTCTGGCGTGACTGATACTGAATTAGGGCCTGAAAACCTACATAGTTGCACAAACAGGATGAAAATATATCACAACAAATAAAACATTTTGTTCATTGATCTGTTAGACTATGTTTTTTTTTCTCAATTACAAGGCATAAGGCATGTATACAGTAGCACTTCTGTAGATATTGTAAAAATAAAAATGCAAGCATCTTGCATTTTAGGAGTCGTTTATAATTACTATACCATTGAATGGAAAATTAGAGAAAATATGACCTTTCCCACAAAAACAAGCACATATGAATCCAGCTAGGGATCAAGAGTCAACTTGAGAGTTGTAATCTAAAATAAAAGAGGCATAGACTGAGAAAGAAAGAGGAAGAAAACTTGTAGAAGCTGACCAGCTGACTTCTGGAATGTGACGATCTTCTCTACAAATCCATGAGGGAAAAACACTTGATGCAGCACTTCCACTGTTATAGGATAGAGCATGTGGTGAATTGTAACTAAGAGAATTCGGTTTGGCTGTGCATCCAGAGAGTGCCCGACAGCAGACCAGCATAGAGACAGAGGAGAGAGGAGAATAAATAGAAAAGTACAGATAGAGAAAGACGAAATTACAAGGCATATAAAATATTTAATTAATATGGAAAGCGTATAAAATATTTAACCTCAAAAAGATAGAAAGCGTATAAAATATGGAAAAGACGAAAGGATTAAGATAAGAATTGAATATAGGTGCCTGTAAGGAAATTCAGAACAAGCTAGACTTATGTAATCCTATACTTTTGGATACATCATCGAATCTAGAAAACCCCTGTTAACCAAGGATTGGGCGATCTTCTAAATTTGAACAATAATCATCAGATCAAACTGGACAACCAAAGATTAATAACCATTTTAAAACGTGGAAAAAATTAAATTTTAAGAATTCGCAATGCTCAATTAGAAGGCGCCATTTAGACATAATAAAGAGATTAGGTTATATGCTTCATAAAGAAAAGGAAGAAAAAAGAAAGAAAGAAAATTCTCTTACTCAGGTTAAATACACACACAGTCCAGTAATCCAGCTATTCTAAGGCAAGCATGCAGATGAGGCACTGGAATTACACATCATCAATAAAATTAAAAAAACTATTGCAGCCTTCATGAGCAACTAAACCTATCTTGTATCATGTGATTTATATGGAATTTCTCTCGACTACTCTTGAAAACTCATTTGGCTGAAATGCTATAACTTGCTAAAGAAACTAGAAGAAACACAGAAGTGGAAAAAAGAACTGAATGTAACTGATGAGTCTTCACAAGGGCACAGATGAAGAAGGAAACAAATTAAATTTTGAGCAAAGAGAATAATTACAATCATAATAATTATGCAGTACATAGAATACTTTTTTGAGTAAATATACCAAGCTGTTTTTTCTCTACCAAAATATATAACCCCACTAGCCCACATGCCACTTCCATCTCCATTGGAAAATACAAGCCCACTATTTCCTCATTAATTACACCAGATTTTGTATTACAAGTCATTAGTTACACCACATGCCACTTCCATCTCCATTGGATAATACAAGCCCACTATTTCCTCATTAATTACACCAGATTTTGTATTAAATTAAAAACCATTCACAAAGGCACAAATGAAGGAAACACTATTCTATTTGAGTGGAGAGAATAATTATAATAGTAATAATGAATTATGCAGTAGATAGAATACTTTTTTTGAGTAAATATACCAGGTTGTTTTTTCTCTACCAAAATATATAACCTCACTACCCCACATGCCACTTCCACCTCCATTGGATAATACAAGCCCACTATTTCCTCATTCCAGCTTTTTTTATTACATTAAAACCCTTCTACTCGGTACTACCTTACCCATTAATTACACCACTAAACCCCTCTCCATTTTCGTCGTTTAGAAGCCCAAGCCCCTCTCTCACTCCCCAGACCATTCAACTCTCTCTTTCATTTGCAGGAGGTACAACAGCAGCAATCCCACCCTTTTTCTCACACTTGTTTTTCTCTCTTCTACAAACCCATATTTGAAACTTCCATTAGCATTCAAAGCCGATCCAGATCTAGTGGTAGCTGGTGCTTGGGTGTTTGAGTTTCTATAACAAAAACGGAAGAAACCAGTTTGCTCTGTAAAATACGAACATCTGCAAATGTTGCCGAAATTTCCACCAAATGTTGGCAATAGGTCAACGAATATCCATGATTCTCTCCAGTTTCCTCTGAATAAAATAATTTAATGGGTACGTCGCCAAAATTTTGGTGACATCTTGGAAGAAACTTTCTTACTCCCACATCTATATTGAGGTAACCAAGATCTTGATACCGGCAAAATAGCTGATCGATATGTCAATATTTTTGAGGTAACCAAGATCTCGATACCAGCAAAATATCAGATTGATATGTCAATATTTTCATCACTGGCTGTATTCAACTCATTTCTACTAGAAATACAGTAAAAAGTACTATTATCACAAGAAGGTGCTCAATTCTAAAGTTTAATAACTTTCCTACAGAAATATCAGGCATACAAGGTACCAACCTCATCTCCTCGTCCTTGGGCATTCTGATACATTGTCGTTAGTTCTTGATGTGATGAGAACTGGACATAAACATTCCTCCCCCTAGGAAAGTATAAATAAAGATTAGAAACACATGGCATATTGAAGACTAAACCAAAAATATGGAAACAAACTGTTATTTTGACTACTCTGCAAATCACAATGATATTTATGGAGTTTGCTTGCCAGGGTGCTCTAAATAGAAAACCAAGAAACATCTTCATACCTTATGGCAGGTTGAACATTTGCATAGAATTGCAGCGCACTCACTGCAGCAGCAGTATCTTGCATTTGGATAAGAGCCTGCACACAAAGCAGCATGACACATCAAATATTAGCTTTGTCTTAAATTTAAAACATAAACCGGTGTCTCTACCATGGGTGAATGATATTTTAACAATAAAAATAAAAAACCTGATTTTTTGCACGGAGCATCACAAGCTTAGTTATGACTCCAAATGGCTGAAATAGCTGAAGCAAATCATTCTGGTATGAACAAAATAAGATACATCAGAAAATATATTGATAGTAATGAAAGTACAATAAATCCAAAAGATATCATAACATGTAAAAATGACAAAATTAAACTCCTTTAAAGAGAAAAGTACTTCTCTACAACAGCGATTCCTAAAACATGTCAGGTCAATTCTCTTGTCATTTAGTTTTTCTTTGCATTTTGCACTTAACTCCATTTATATAATTCCCTCCTTACTATAAAAAATTTCACACTTATTGCACTGCTAATTCTGATTACGTAGTACAACTGTACTTCTCAAAGTTAAACAACGTAAATATACAATGATTTCACAACGTATTGACTCACAAAGCTGGATAAATTCATAATCTAAGATGACCCTCCTCCATTTCTGAGACCCTTTCTTACCTTTTGAGCAAAAAATATTGTTTTAGATTTTATTAACTTTCCAGGATCCAACCTTGCTAGATTAGTGAAACATCAATTTCAGAAACATAATTTTCTTCTCAATTCCAACCTTCTTTTGTGAGTGTCTCTAAATTATTCGCTTTTTCTAATAAGAGCTCTCTAAATTATTTGATCGATCTCAACATTGGCAACAAGGTCAAAAGTCAAAACTCGAACCTACCCCTTATTTTTATAAGCTCAACCCACACTAAGACAAAAGGAACGATCATCATGTTAGTGTTTATTCCCTTGTCTTGTGTTGGCATAAGACGGTCTAAAGTGAATTGACTTGTTTTCTGGTTTCTATTACACAAAGAACATCTCTTTAAACATAAACAAACCAATATATAGTCATGTTAGTCATGCAGGACAAGAACTATGGGTCAAATATAATCAACAAATTAAAATTTCTGTATAAATATTATTGCAAAATTCAGAATTTTAGAGTTTAGGACTATTGCTTTAGGTATTATAGTTTGATTAACTAAACTTCAGTCCTAATGGGGTGTGTTGTTCCTTTTTTTCTAATCAAGTAAACAATCGTGCTAATAAGAACCAAGGGCTAAAACCCCTCACAAGATATAAATTTACAACTGTAGTAAAATTTTATTCCTTTTGAAAAGACAAGTGAAGTAAATCTTGAACTCTGTGAATCTAGCTCAACTGCATTCCGCGTGTTTCTTTAAAAAAAATAAAAAACCTCTACCGCTTACATTTGTAGCATTGAACCACCCAAAAAGAAGACTAATAAAAAAACAGTCTTTGACTACAAAACTGTAACTTCTTTGTCCTAAAATGCATCTATTTCTCTCTGAAAGTTTATTGGAAGAGCAAACTTTCCAGTTGCCACCAACCCAAGGCAAGGCAACTGAGCATGGCACCACTCATCAAATACCAATAGGCAGTACTCGCACACTTCTTGAGCAACAGGAAAATTTATTCTGCCTTTTAGCACGTGATGCAACACGGTTTGGTAAAACAATTCCTCTACTCACTAATTGATACATCATTAAACACTTATTTAGAAATGTTGTCCATACCCGGGACAGGGAAGGGAGGAGGGAGGTGGAATATACTACTGTAGGTATACCCGCCAAAACAAAAATCAGCTTTATCAGCTGCTCAAAATAAAGACACCAAAGAAGCAAGCAATTTCCTCCAACTCTCGGTCATGGAAGTTCTTAACAAAAACAAACAGTCCACAACTCGGCTCCTTGCTGCTAGGACAAGTAGTGACTTACCCAGGCATTCTTGTTCCCCACCAAAACAAAGAGAGAAGGGAATGCGTCACGCAAAAGATTCCTCACCACACCAGCCATCAAGCCAAAACTTTACTCAGCTTCCTAAGAAAACCTTGAATCTCACTTTCTTCAAAAAAGAATCCAAACCTTCCATAGTTTGAAACCATGACTCTTAACATCCCCTCTCTGTCTACTAGACAATCATACTTCTACTACACCACCTCCCTCCACAACCATTTCCCTAAGAAAGCTTGGTTAAGACCACCAAGCTCCCTAGGAAGCAAACTTTCCTCCACTCCACAGGACGGAATTTAAATTCTTCCCTCTTTCGATAGGAAGCTCCTCTCCCAAACCCCAAGTCTCTCTTTCAAACACTCCAAAATTGAATCCTGAACCAACCGTTCGTTAAAGGAAGCTCTCATTGGTAGTTCAAGATAGGAAATCGATATGCTTTTATGCTTATAAAATAAACCTCTAAGTCGTTAAATAAAATGATGAAATTGGGTGTGTTAATGTTATTCTTTGAAATTAAGGTTTTATTTTATACCGATAAGTACGCGTCTAAGTTTGTAAATGAAATGAGCCTCTTTGATGAATAAAATTTATCTCTATCTCTTTGAGACTTTTCTCCCTATGGTGGATGGCATAGCCTCACCTGGAGGATTCAAAAGCTTTTCTTTGTCACTTCCGCAACGTCAATTAGACAGACGGGTACTAGTTAACATAATGGTTCGAATACGAAAAGTTAAAAAAAGAAAAAAGGAAGATTGAGAGAAGGAGGCATGTTTGAACACCTCATCATGTGTACATTTACATATCAATTCACTCTATGCTTCTGGGTGCCCGTGAATTCGACCCAATTAGAAGATTTTGACAATTAGACAACTTTTGTTGAGCCAATAAAGGAAATCTTAAATTTAAAAGCAACTGAATCTAGGCATTCACATAAGAAGGGTGAGGGAGGCATTCACAGAGGCAGACTGAAGGATAGAAACATACTTCAGAAATTTCATGCCCCACGTTTCGAACGTGAATAACCTTAGATGGTTCTGTCATTGTAGAAAACCCTGCAACAAACCCAATCACATATTAGCATTTTTAGGAATACAAGCCCAAAATGAATTGTTTGCTTGACTTCCTATGCATAGCAAGGCACATTCTAAATTTCAATAACACCACCAAATGTACCAGATGAAATGGCTTTAAATTCATAAGTCCCTCCAAATAAGAAAAATAAACCCTTAAGACAGTAACAAAATTTGAAAATAAACACCAAAAAAAAAAAACAAACAAAAAAAGTGTTGGATTTGTTGAACAAAGCGCAGCTGACCAAATGAAAGAGAGCGTGTACAACTCAAAACCCTAAAGACCAGTTTGGTTGCCGAGAAATCAAAGGAGAGAACAAGCTGAAATATCAAACACGTCTGTCCAGTGACAGATCCCAGCTATAACTTTTCCCTCGCTATTTCTCCGCAACCAAACGCTCTGTACCTTCACTCAAAGTAAATGCTTAACGATATCGAAAACGAAAAGTGAGAGAAAAGAGAGGGCTTGCCTGTGAGAGAGAGAGAGCGAGAGAGAGAGAGAGAGAGAGAGAGAGAGAGAGAGAGAGAGAGAGAGAGAGAGAGAGAGATCGAAGGAGTTGAGAGGAACTCAGTCAGGGCTGCAGAGATCGAGTGCTTGACATGTAAATTGCGAATGTTGTTTACAGATGATTAGATTCCAAATTTCCAAGTACACAAAAAGAGTACAAACACCCACCCAATATACCCTAAACTTGGAGTTTCCGCACGTGCGAATCCAGTTTGTAGAACTGGGACCCCTTGGCATTGGGCCCAATTATCCAAATTCTACAAAAAAAAAAAAAAAAAAGTTTCTATGCATTTATAGAAACATCCACAAAAATTTCATCTCTTAAACTAATGATCCAAAAAAATTTCTTTAATTTTAGTTAATCATGTTAATTTAATTTAGGTTAAACAATTTTAGGCATTCTACACCACCCGATATGGTGGTATACATTAGGATGTAAAATTGTCAATTTTTTAGTTTAGGGTTTTGGATTTTAGTTATGTCCAAATCAAAAAATTAAATCCTAAACTTTAAGCGATAAATGCTGTCGATCAGCCCGAAATAAAATGTTTTTAAATTTTTTCTTGGTAGATCAATTGACATAAATCTGTCAACTAATCCATTGCATGCTAAGTTTAATAATATGATCAATTAATTGTAACTTTTCACTCAATTGTATGTTATAACTGTCACTTAATTACATGTTGTAACTGATTAGTAGTAATTTTTCATATGTTCTAATTTTTTTACTTGTTTTGTATTGGTGTATTAATTTCACAAGTATATGGGATTGCCTCCCTTTTTTCTCTCTTCACTCTCCTCAAATCTCCTTCCATCGACGTCGAGCAATCCAGGGGGAGGGGGGCACTGGCCCTCTCCTCTCCCCATGCCTCTCCCATTTTGTTGCTTTAGTGTTGTTGCATTTTTCCCTCTCTAGCCCCTTCACCCACCCCACCTCCCTTGTACTCACGACTTTTCTTCATGTTTGTTTCTTTCCCTTTTTCTCTTAGGTTGTTCTGTTTTGAGTTTAGATGCTCAGTTTTAAAGAGTTTTCTCCAGTTTTCTCAGTCTCTGGTTCTCATTACTTTGTATTTGGAAGTCACTATTACCACTGGAACCGGTCCTTTTTCCACCACTACCTTTCGGTCTGTCATCAAGATCAGATCTTTAGTGATGTTGGTTGGTTCATGGCTTGTTCTTTGATGCCTCACTGGCTTCGGTGTTTGCTCGATGCCAATGATTTGAGATCTGGGAGTTTATGTGGGCTTCTCTGCTCTATAATTTCCCACGGTGGTCCTTCCTTTCGATCTAGGTGGCGAGGTCTCCCTAACCTATCCTGTATACTTAGGGTTAGAATCTGTTGTGTGTTGGACCTACTTGTATGGGCTTTGTTTGGTTGTAAGATTTCAGTTGGTTGGGTCCACTTGGTTAGGTATTGTCCTTTTTCATGTTGTAAGCCTTTGGGCTTTCATTTTGTATTTTCTCTGCCTTTTTGGCTGTTTTAATGCAATGACTGCGATTACTAAAAAAAAATATATTTCACAAGTATTTGTATCTGAGCTCTCATCTTCTTCTTTCTTGCTCATTTCTTTGCTCTTTAGTGTTTGGAGCTTTTCTTGCTTCTTCTTGTTTCTGAATCTTTGTTGATATGACCAGTTGATCATGATTTTGGTGGTGGGTTTGCAGTTTTCTGGAGTGAGTTTGGGGGGGGGGGGGTTTGCAGGTTCAATTTAGTAAAGCAAATTATGATTTTTTGTTTGAGTGAATTAAAAATAACAAACATGTGTCTGTTGATGGTATCTTCATAAATAATGTGAAGTTGGTGTAGAATGACAAAGGTGTAACACGGTGGCTTGCTTTGTAAATAAAATGAAATTAGCGCATTTTTTGTCCATTTGAGGCATACCTATTTTAGATTTGACATAGCCGTAAGGCCTTTCACAATAGTTAGAGTGAGAGTGATATAAGGGTCATGTATGGCTTTGGCTCTCATGTAGTGGGCCGGAATATTGAGAGTACTGCAATGTGAAGGCAATACGTGAGACCTAAGCATGGGTCCAAGTGAGTGCAATGGAGGCTAAAAGTCATGGGTGGTGGGGTCCACCCATGTAGAATAAAAGGTAGCCTTCACTAGCAGATGAGTGGCCTACAACATGGGCCCGCATGACAGCACCCAGCTAGCCACTCCCTTAGGCACGTGTGTGTAAGATCCATGGTCCAGATTGTTGTGACCGTTGCTGATCAACGGTCCAGATTTGTTGACTATTATTTTTTTATCACATCGACTGTTGTGGGCTGGTGATGTGACGTCATTTGGGCGCTCCGAAAAAATGATTGTTGCTCATCCAACAGCTCACATTGTTTGTCTGTTAATTTCAAATATAAGATTCATTAAAAATCCTAAACAAATCATAAAAATTCTGAAAAATTGCAAAAAAAAAAAAAAATTCTAACGGCTAGTTTAACATTTTTTTTTTCTATAAATTGGTCATTCTTACCCCATATTTTCACTCACTTACCTATATTTTGCATACTAAATTGTTGTGAATTTCAAATATTAAAAAATACCAAACAACTAGAAAGACTATTTGGTGGAGATAAAATAGAGAAATTAAAATTTAGGTAATAAAATAAAATATTCAATATTGACCTTATATTAAAGATCTCTTTATAATAAAACTAATGGTATATTTTTTTATAAATATTTAAGTTCTAAATTATAACTTAACCATCACTTAATCTCAATTAGACTGAATTTAATTAAGTACACAGATATGAGTCTCAGCACATATGATTATCACTCTCCAATCACAAAATCACTTTTCAAACTACTGTCTAGCTATCATATTCACCCAACCACTGTGGAAGGCGTAAGTGATACCGGTTGTCCTTCTCATTAATATTATTAATAGTCCGGCCCTAGAAGTCAGTGCGCTTATTTTCTTAAATTGGGCACTTTCTACTTTAAAAAAGTTGAAAAACTAGCCAATTTTGAATCATAGGTGAACACTTACCTTAAACAAAGTTGAAAACTACCAAGTTTTGAATAATATAAAAGCCATACAATAGGATAGGCATGGGCATCGGGCGGGTGGGTTGGCTTGGAGCCCAACCCTTCTTCGACTAAACGGGTCGATGAGAGTCGGCTCGGGTCTTTGTCGGGGACGGGTCGGAAGCAGTCGGAAACGGCTTGGCCGAGAATGAGAACGAGAAGACTGAGGAGAAGAGAAAAGAGAAGGGAGAAGGGAGAAGAGAAGAGAAGAGAAGAGAGAAGGGATAAGGGAGAAGAGAGAAGAGAGAGGTTTCCCTAAGTTCAAACCTCCTGCAACTCTTTCGTGCAACTCTCTCTCTCGCCTGTCATTCTCTCTCGCGGCTCGGCTCAGCTTCGATGGGCAGTAGAGGACGGAACCCGCCACCCGAGCCGCCTCTATCGGGGTGGGTCGGCTTGAGGCTAAATGGTCGGCGGTGCGGTCAGAGCCGCGGGTCGGACGGGTTGATGCCCACCCCTACAATAGGAAGATAAAAAAATTGAGATGTGAATTGAAACATTAGTTCATATGTCAATCCTATGCTGGTGCTTTGAGCTTATATAATGAACATAGAGCAAATTACAATTTAATATGTCAACTTTACATATTGTTTCAATTTAGTACCACAACTTTGAAAACTTGTAAAAAAATACCTCAACTTTCAATTTGTGTCAAAATAGCACCTCCGTTAGTTTTTCTGTCAAATAAACCGTTATCTGCTGATGTGGCAGAAGTATTTTCGTTTTTTATCCATATTTAAAAATTAATAATATTTTTAAAACTTTTAAATAAAAATATTTCCTAAAAATATTTCTTAAAATAAATTAAAATAAAAAATTATTTTTCCCCCTTCCTCTTCCCCAGCCCGCCCCCATCCTCCTCCCTCTCCCAGCCCGACGTTGCTCCCTTCCCCCCACCCCCAGCCCCTCCTCTCCCTCTCCCTCCCAACCCATTCCCCTCCCCAGCATGCCTTCTCATCCTCCCCTCTCTCCCTGCCCNACCCGACCCTCCAAAATTTTTTTTATTTTTAAAAGTTTTTCTTTATTTTTAAATTTTTTTTATTCAAAAGTTTTAAAAAAATGAAAATACTTATGTCATATCAGTAAATAACGGTTTATTTAACAGAAAAACTAACGGAGACACTATTTTGACATAAAATAAAAGTTGAGATACTTTTTTGCAAGTTTTCAAAGTTGAGTTACTAAATTAAAATAACATATACAATTAAAGTACTAAATTGTAATTTGCTCATGAACATATTATTATGAAGGGATTGCTTTTAAAATGCCAGTTATTGTAATCAAGAATTTTGATACCACCTCTCCTTTGTTTCAGGCTACTCGCAAAAAAAGAAAATAAATAAACAAAATAAAAACATGGTAATGGTTAAGCCATGACTGAACAAAAAACAATTGGTGGAGCCATCAATCGTTCAAGGAATTTATAAAAAATCCAAAATTTTGCAGCAAAGATGAGGAAATCAATCATTAAGGAAATGAAGTAAAGACCAAGGAATGAAATTTCGCCGAAAATTTCGTTTTTTTTTGTCACCGAAATTTTATCACATACCCAATTATTTTCGGTAATTATTTCGGCGAAATTTCGGCTGGGTTTGGGGGCTGGTTTCGGGTAAATTGGCAAAATCTTCGATCCGCCGCCGTGCGGGGTCGTCGGAGCCAGGGAAGCACATGGGCAGACTCACCGTTACGAGAGGAAGACAACCTAGGTGATGGGAGGTCGCGTCGTCGCCGGAAAAGTGAGATCGCCGCCGGAGCTCCAAGGATCGGCCTCAGCTGGTTCGCGACTCGGGGGAGGTTTCTGGGCTGCGCCGCCACCAGGGGGAGGAAGAAGGAAGAACGGCGAGGAGATCTGGGCCGGTCCCGTTGCCAGCCATGGCTGGACGCGCCACCACGCGCCGGTGGCAGGCGCGGCGAAGGTGAGGCACGCGAGAGAGAGAGAGAGAGAGAGAGAGAGAGAGAGAGAGAGAGAGAGAGAGAGAGAGAGAACCAGGAGAGAGGAGAGAGAATGGGATAAAAATCTGGTTTTTGGGTTTTAAAACCCCTTTTGTAAAAATTACAAAATTGCCCTTTACTTCAAATGTCCGTAACTTTCAAACCATAACTCCGATCGACGCGTGCTACGTGTCTACGAACTCGTGAACTCGAGACCTATCCAACGTGCCCAAAGTCCGAATCAAAAGTCCACTAAATTTAAAAGTTAACTTTGGGTCAAGCCTAATTTAAAACAAAAATAATTAAATAATTAAAATTAAATTAAAACCTTTTTAAATTCCAAATAAATTCTCAAAATCCTTAAAATAAATTCTCAAAATATTTAAAATAATTATTTGGAAAATACAGGGTCTCACAGAAAAGGGGCTGGGAGGGGCTGGGTGAGGGGGGGTGTGTCGGGGATGGACTGGGTTGGGGGGAGAGAGGCAGGGGGCTGGTGCTTGGTGGGGAAGAATACCCTAAAGGGCCTAAATCATAATATCTTATACCATATGGTCCATATCTTAAAGAACATACAGTATATAGAGTTTAGTGCATAGATTATAGAGTATAAAGAGTATTAGAATATATAGAGTATATAGGGTTTAGTATTAGGGTTAGTGTATAAATTATAGAGTATAAAGAATATACTGATTTTATTATTCATTATACTAATTTTGTTTAACAATTTTTGCCTACAACGCGCATTATATTTATCTTATATCACATGAAACCTATTATATAATTTGGTTTCTTCAATGTTTTTTATTAATATAGTAGATAATATGTTAAATAAACATATAGTCAAGTTTCATTCAAAATTTCCATATTTTGATAACAATTTCCGTCGTTTTTATCTAATTTTATCGAAATCGAAATTTTAATCGAAATTTCCACGAAAATTTCCGTCGAAATTTCCATCGAAAATTTCTTCGAAACCGAAATTTTACTCCTTGGTAAAGACAACTATATTAGAAAACAAAAACAAAAACAAAATAGGAATTATGCTATGAATCTGTCTTCCACAGAAGAATAAATCCGAAAGTTATTTTGGAGATGTAATCATTCATATATCAATTTACCTCCAACAAAACTAAACTGAATGGTGTTCAAAATCTTTTCCAAACCAAAATAAAAACAAAACTGTCACAACATGATCTCATTGAAATAAAAACCAAAAAGTTGCCTAATCTTTTGATAGCTAAAAGCACTTGACCAGTTCTCATCCTTATGCCTTGAGTCGTCCATAGAATTTCTGTTTCTCCTGTGTTGTCTGGAAGCGACCATGGCCGAACTTTGAGGAGGTATCAATGAACTTGAGTTTGATATCCTCAAGAGCAACACGAGAGGTCTGCTTGAGCAGGGACTGGCGAAGAGTAACCACCCTCTTCTTAGGTCCAACACAGCATCCCTTGATCAGAATATAGTCATCCTTCACCACACCATAGTGAGGGAAGCCACCCAGCGGAGTAATGTCTTTCTCAGTCCTGAATCATCATCAATGTCAGAATCTTTATAAAAAAAAACATTATAAAACATACATCCTATAAACCCATCCAGGAACCCAACTAAATGGAAAGAGACAGAGACAAAGACAGAGAGGCAGAGAGAGAGAGACAGAGAGAGAGACGGAGACAGAGAGGTTGAGAACTTTGACAGAACAAAATTACAGAAGAACCTAACTAAAATTATATTTCAAGCCAAACAGGGCACGCCAAAAGGCTGTACCACAGAACAAAAATTACACAGGTTTATTGAGTGAAGTTACTAACCTGTCAAAATCAGTGACAGCAGTGTGAGACTCCTGCCCAGCCTTTCCAAGCTTATATATTTTCTTGTTCATTTCAGTACGGTGGTGGTATCCATTCTGACCAGCCCTGGCAACCGTAAATGAAACTCTCGCAGGATGCCAGGCACCAATACAAGCCACCTTCCGCAAACCCCTATGGGTCTTACGGGGAAGTCGGGTAACACCCCAACGAGTAACAACACCTTCATAACCTTTACCCTTTGTCACACCAATGATATCAATCATCTCATCTTTCTGGAAAACAGCATCAATAGGGATTTGCTTCTCAAAGAAGCTTTTTGCAAATTCCACTTTTTGAGCAATAGTCCCTCCATTCACCTGGATCTCCATAAGATGTGCTTTCTTCTGCTTCAATCCCTTCATCTTCCTAATCTGCATACGTAGAATACAATAAAAAATACATCATTGAGGGACCATAAGGAGGTCTGAAAAGCAAGAAATATAAATTAAGAGAAGTTACATAAGACAAGGTTTGTTACTGAACATAGGCAACATCGATCAGAAGCCTACATGAGATGTGTTATTACTTATTTCAATGCATGCCACACTGAAATAAATGGGAAACCTTATATGCATCATATGACAAATGCAATAAGCTTGCAGCTAATTTTTAAGAACTGTATATTGGAATAACATTTTTAAAGAGTCAAGAGAAAAGTCATGTTGGGAGAACATTTACCTCCACACAATTAATTCTATCTATCTGAACAGATGAAACCATCACAGAACAGATCTATATATTTCAAAAGTGAATTTTCTATCCACTAAAAGATGTACCATTAATCATAGCTGAAAGTATTAGGAAAATGCATAGAGAATTTCAAGACAAAATGCACTGGCCATATATGCACAGAATCAATTTGATAACTGAAGTGTTATCAATACCTGAGTGTGAGCCAAAACCCGAATAACAGTAGCATATTTAATCATTTTCTCAAATTGGGATTCGATACTCTTCTTTCCCTCCTCAGTTTCATAGTGCTTTGAGTATGTTGCAAAGGCCTTCTTCTTGGACTTACACCAATTCTTGTAGAACCTCCTCTTCACCTCCTCACTGAGATGCTGAGCCCACACTGTGTTCAGAGAACGAAGGCCACGTGGGGTCTTCACATAACCCACAACTCCAACAACAACCATTGGAGGAGCCTCGATAATAGTGACAGCCTCGCATGTCTCCTTCTTGTGAAGCTCTAAAGAAATAAGAAAAAACCAAAAGAATTGATAACTCAATCCTGAACGTTTCATCATGCTAAACTTCTTACAATATGAATTTCAATAATATGCATCAATATGGAACACTTTCAACAACACTGTTAACCCATCAATAAAATGGGAAACCTAAAGAGACAATGATTACAAAGTTGCTTACTTGATCCAGGCTTCTCGACATCTCTGACAATGTGAGTCATCCCAGCCTTGTAACCCAGAAAAGCAGTCAGCTTGCAGGGTTTGGTTGGGTCATCCTTGGGGAATGCCTTCACTGCACGTCCACGACATTGACAGAGGAGTTAGAATAACACAATGTACAAATTAAAATTTGAGTAATGCAAAACACAAACAAGCAAATGAAAAATGATGTATATACCCTTTCCCCTGTGACGAGCAGCTCGCTTCCTTGGAAGAAACCCAAGGGATCCATGCCTGGGGTGCTCAAACTTCCTGTGAGACATTCTCCTCCTCCTTCATTCCAAAAAAAAAAAAGGGCAATAGAAATGAATATAAATAAAACCCAGATGTCCTACATGTATATCATAATTGTTACAGGATCTGGCATTTAAATTTATATCGATACAAGAACAGATCTATAAGTATAATATACATGAACCAAAATCGCAATATGAGATTTCAACATTTTTTTTTCTTTTTTGTATCAAACAAGCTCCATATATTCAGATCAATTCAGAAACAAATAATGAAAAGAAATGAAAACATAGCTATCCAAATTCAACCACAAAACGAGATAGAAACAGATGAGCAAAAACACTAGAAATTAGCGGAAGCAAATGAGTTTTTTAGTTTTAGAACAAAAGATAATGTCATGGAATTTACGCAAAATCAAGCGAATCTCATTTTCTCGGCAGACAAACAAACACTATAGCGAGAGCGAGTGTGTGAGAGAGAGAACCTGAGTTTCTAGCTGCGGCGAAGTATACCCGCTCTTGAGCGTTATGGATAAACCCTAGTTGCTGTTTAAATAACAATCCATTTTACGAGTGATGCCCTAAACTTTGCTTAAATTAAAAAAAAAAAACCCCAGTTTTTATTCTTGTTTATATTGTTTAATACTTTCTGACCAAAAATTATTGTTTATTTTTTTGTCTGAGAAAAATATACAAAATAAACACACAAAAAAAGGGATTAGTACTTAGGCCTCGTTTGATATTGTTTTTAGGTTCGTTGATTTTAGGTACCAAATTGCAATGTTTTTTCATTTTAATTATCAAAATGTTTATGTCATTTCAGTTTAGATACTAAATTTCAGTTTAGGTACAAACTTTAAAAAACATGATTATGCTGAGTTAGGTACAAATTTCAGTTATAACTTTTTTATTGATTTTTTGTTTTCTAAATATTTGTAAGGCTTAAACTTTAATATTTAGTCTCTGGGTTATAGGACTTCATCCCCCAAACCTAAATCAAAAGTTTTAAATCCTTATAAATTTTGAATTTTTATGAATTCGAAACAGTCATAACTACGATGGTTCGACATTCACAACTGTATAGCAAATCAATTTGTAACCTAATTCAAAATGTCTTGCTCTATGTTAGTACTTAAACTAAAAAAAAATTAATGTCTTATTGCTTTGCTGAAAAACTATTGATATTTGGTATTTAATCATAATTTTCTATTTGCTTTTTTAGGGTCAAAAATCACTTATTTTCAAAATTTTAGCTACACAACCTGTTTAGTAAAAGACGAAAAAATCTACTTTTTTAGAAAAATCACTGCCAATGACAGCCATTTGGGGAAGTAGCCGAGTAAGGGTATTTTTCGGGTTCGGACTTGAATTATAGAAGCCCAATAGGGTTTTCGGGCCGGGCCGGGCTTGGGCTTTAATACACAAGCCCAAGGCCCGCCTATCGGGCTTTGGCTTGCGGGCTTGGAGGGCCGGGTCGGGCTAGGCCCAAAATGGGCCCAAAGCCTATTTAGACACATATATATATCTTCAAAAAAAATATAGGATTTTGGTTATGTTGTGATTTAAACATGAGACCTCACATAGCAAGCTTCAACTCTCAACCAACTGAGCTGACTAGTTTATTTGTTAAGTTTGTGGATCATAACATATTTAGTAGCTCTTTCTTTTATTTACTTCAATAAATTATTAATATGCTTATTAAGTTATTATGTTAGTAATAGTGTAATACCATAAATAATAAACTTTTAAAATTATATACAACATTACAACTATAATAAAACATAAATGTACATATGTTTTATTATATATTTTATTACATATTTTTATAAACAAACGATGCAATTGTGTTGTCAACAATCCAAACCGTTCAAATTTTAGTTCCTCACTCAAAGATAATTCGTGCAAAAAATTAGCTCAATCGGAGATGTAAAAGTGACATAATGGTGGTCGAATTAATGAACGATCGTGGTTTTTCTAATGTTGATCGAATGGGTAGATGAATTTCGATTTAGCCGATTTTTTGTATGGATGATCTTTGACTATGAACATAGAAAATGAATGGGTCAGATTGTTGAAATCACGTTGTGGTCTTCATAATTATGGAAACAACAAGGTTTCAACGAGAAAGTTATTAGAATTATACTCTTTAAGTATATTTATATGTAGAAGCTCACGTATCGATCGTGTTTTCAACGATCCGAACCATTCAAGTTTTAGTTCCCCACTCAAAGAGAATTCTTGCAAAAAATTAGCTTAATCGGAGATGTAAAACTGACGTAACAGTGGTCGAATTAATGAACGATCGTGGTTTTTCTAATGATAATCGAATGGGTGGATGAATTCCGATTTAGCCGATTTTTTGTAAGGATGATCTTTGACTATGAAAATAGAAAATCAACGGTTCAGATCGTTGAATTAATAAATTGACGATCGTGGTTTAATAACTTTAATTATAGTTGTATTATAAAAGTTGTATATATACACATATACATTTATGTTTTATTATACTTGTAATGTTGTATATAATTTTAAAAGTTTATTACTTTATTATTTATGGTATTACATAGTTTACACTATTACTATTTACTAATATTATAGTATTATATAATAACTTAATAAGCATATTAATAATTTATTAGGGTAAACAAACGAAAAACCTATTAAATATGTTATGATTCCCAAATTGGGCTTGGGTCGGGCCTAAACGGGCTGGGCTTCGGGCGGCCCATGGTCTTCAAGGGGATGGCCCAAGCCCAACCCAAGAGACTTTCGGGCCGGGTCAGCCCAAATTTCGGGCTTTATCGGGCATCGGGCCTTGGGCTTTTTGGTGAGGCCTACAGCCGAGAGCCTGTTTTTCATTTCCACTTTTATTGAAAGCGGGTGAGGAACTGGTGAGGGTTTAATGAATTTTTCTAAAGTACCCAAAATATCCTTTATTATTTTTTCAATTTACATGGCATAACCCTTCTAATTTTTATGTGTTTACCACCTTTTCTTCATTCTCCTCTTTCTTCTTTCACTGGTTTACTCTTTTTCTCCTTTTGATCTCCACTTTGTTGCCTTCATTGTTTTAATTTTTAGGGTTTAATATGCTTATGTTCAGTTCAATATATTCACAAATGCCACAACATATTTATCGTCTCCCTTCTCTAACAGGTATTTCCTTGATTTTATAATTGAATTATTCTTGATTTTAATTTATTTTTTTTTTCAGTCATAGAAATGAAAAAGGTCAAAATTTGTTATCTGTATGTGTGTTATTGTCTCTTTGCTGGTGGGAAATCATTCAATTTGTGAAAATATGTGGAAAATGTTGAGATATGTTTGTATGACTGTGTAGCTGGAATGAGGTTTTCCTTTTTTCTTATTCTGAATTTGATTGTCCTTTGGGTTTTTCCATTGGTTTGCAATTGGACTAGCTGTGGTTCAAGTTTGATATAGAAAAATACAAAATTGATTATTATAGATATTTATCCTAATGTTGATGATCCTTGAATCTTCTTAGTTCTCATTCTCTGTGGATTTGTTACAAGTAATTGTTAGGCCTTTTTATTCTAAATTTTCTCTTATTCAATAAGTTCTCAATTGGCCCAAAAAGATATTGTTCATCAATATAATTCTGGTTTGGTTTGTGCTCCCTTATTATATATTGATTTTCTTTGTGTTGCCTTTGGATTTTTTGGTTTTTCTTTTCTTTTTGTTTTTCTTATTCCTGAGGACTACAATGCTAGTGCAACCTCTGCTTCATAGCTTGACTCAGGAAATAACTCCCTTTGCATGAAGCTTCTGTTGTTCAAAAACTATGAAGAAACATTCCCAACATTATCTCCATACTTGAGATGATCTTCAATGCAGCAAGTACGGTTACTTGTGATAAACATCAAATACATCATCTTGATAACAGATGCTGCTTTCTCCACACAGATAGCTCCCTCTTGTGAGCAAAACAAGTAGTTCCCTCCTGTTCAATCGTTTCATTTAAAAAATTTACTTCATTGTTCTTGATCATGCCTCTTCCAATTTAATCTTAGTCAATAAATTTTCTTATGGCAATCACTGTTATTTCACCTTTTATCCCACCCATTTTTGTGTGCAGGATTTGGTGATGGGGTAGATCCTTTTCCGAGGGCGGAGTGAGAATGGTCTCTACTCATTTCCTCTTGAGTCAAGCTCTAAATCTTTAGTTGGTCCTATTGTTTTCATTGGTGTACGAGTGAATGAACAAGTTTGGCATGCTAGACTTGGTCACCCGTCTCTTCCAACTCTGAAGCACTTAGTTTCTAGGAATAAAATACCGATTTCTGGTGTTGGGTTTTCTAATATTTATCATTCTTGTTCTATTGGTAAAAACATCAAATTACATTTTGGTTTGTCTGAGTCTATTTCAAATTTTCTATTGGAGCTTGTACATTCAGGTGTTTGGTATTCCCTTTATTTATCTAATTCAGGATTTCAATATTCTGTTTTGTTTGTTTATAATTATTCTAGATACTCCTGGTTATATGTTATGAAAACTAAATCTGAAGTCTTTAATCTCTTTGACATTTTTAAAAACTTGGTTGAAAATTTGTTTGTAGAAAAATAAAAAATCAAATTGATGGGGGTGGTGAATATTTAAAGAATGCCTTTAAACAATTTTTACTTCAACATGGCATTAATCATAAGTACACTTGTCCCATCATCCGGAGCAAAATGAGCTTGTCGAACGCAAGCACCGCCACATTGTTGATACGGGTTTGACTCTTGTGACTCATGCCTTCATGCCTTCGTCATATTGGGCTAAAGCTTTTCCTACCGCCACTTATCTCATTAATCAGCTTCCTTCTTGTGTGTTAAACTCTATATCACCTTATGAGAAATTGTTTTCCAAAAAGCCTAATTGTGATTTTTTCAAAGTGTTTGGCTGCACATGTTTTCCTTATCTTCCGACTTATAACACTAATAAACTTCAGCCCAAATTCGCTAAACGTGTTTTCTTGGGGTATTCTCTAAATCAAAAGGGTTATAGATGTTTAAATCTTGTTACAGGTCAAGTCTTTTTATCCCACCATGTTATTTTTGATGAACAAACCTTTCTATTTCATAAGACTGGGCTTACTTCATCTACGAGGGCATCTTCGTCTTCGCAAAATACTGCACAAAATTTGTTATTTCTGGACCTTGCTTCTTCCAACCCAGCTCTGGCGCTCACTGCTCCACAACCCATTGCGCTTGTGTCACACAGCCCACCTAGTTGGGTCTCTATCATCAGCAGCACTGTCCTCTACTTCTTTGTCCCCACAGGTTCAATCTAGCCCGCAAGCTCCATCTTGTGAGCCATATGTATCTCATTTATCCTCTCCATCATCTCTTGCACTTGTGCCCTTTTCCTCTAACTTGTAGGGAACTCCAACTGATATTATGCAAACTTCATCACCAAGACCTTCATTACTAGTCACTGTTGCTACAGTTTCTATGGGCCCACTAAATACTCATTCAATGGTAACACGAAGAAAGGATGGTATTGTGAAACCTAACTCTAAGTATGCTAAACATGTGAATTTGGCTGATATTTCTTTAGAACCCACTTGTTTTTCTCAGACTAATAAAGATGACAAATGGCGACGGGCCATGGCAGATGAATATAATGCACTTCAACGGGCCAACACCTGGGTTTTGGTTACTTCAACCCAGTCCATGAATATTTTGCCCAAAAATTGGGTATTTCGCATTAAAAAGAAGTCTGATGGATCAGTTGAACGGTACAAGGCCCACCTTGTTGCAAATGGATTTCATCAACAACCCAGTTTGGATTTTGGAGAGACATTCAGCCTCGTAGTGAATCATAGCACTATCAGGCTTATTTTGGCTATTTCAATGCATCACAATTGGCCCATTCGCCAACTTGATGTCCAAAATGCATTTCTACATGGTTATTTAGCAGAGGAAGTATACATATTATCCCACTGGCTTTGTGGACCCACAGTATCCAAATTTTGTCTGTAAGCTACGTCGATCTTTATATGGGCTTAAGCAAGCTCTCAGGGCTTGGTTTAAGTGTTTCTCTCAACATCTCGAACACTTGGGTTTTCAGGCTTCTCATGCAGACTATTCCTTATTTACATATATTCATATGCCTTGTATTATTTATCCGTTAATTTATATTGATAATATTATTATTACTGGTGATAATGTTCAACATATTAACACTTTTATTCAGAATTTGGGCCATATGTTTTCCATGAAAGATCTTGGCCCACTAAATTATTTTTTGGGTATGGAAGTCACTCGTGTACCTAATGGGCTTCATTTATCTTAAGCAAAGTATGTTCAGGATTTATTACAAAGAACAAAAATGTTGGATGCCAAGCCTGTTTCCACACCTTCTATAGGGGGTTGCCGACTTAGTCTTCATGACGGTGACCCACTCGCCGATCCCACTGAGTATCGTAGTGTGGTCGGGGCACTTCAATATCTAACTTTGACTCGTCCGAATATAACATTTGCGGTCAATCAAGTTTGTTAGTTTATGCATAATCCAACCTAATTTAAATTCAGCAAACCCCTACAATATTGTTTTAATATTATTTAATACTTTCAGACCAAAAAATAAAAAATTATTTTTTTAGTTGAAAAAAAAACTTAGGGCCAATTACCAAAAAATAAATAAATAAATATTTTCAAATTACAAATTAGTCAATAAACTTTTTCAAAATAATAGTCACTATTGACCAAAATAAAATTAAGAGAAACTATGTGAATTAACAATCAGACTAAAGAAAAAAGGAATTTACAGATCTTGCCATTATGCTGACATGATGCAGACATCACCAATGTTCAATTTTTAAAATTACATATAAGTCAATAACAACAACATACTTTTTTTAATTGGTAAATGTGTGACAGTTTTCGTATTTAATTGGTAACTGTCACACAATTATCGTTTTTATGTTTTTTAATTGGTAATTGTCAAACAATTTTTTTTAAATTGGTAACTATCACACAGTTACCGTTTTATAATTGAAAACTGTCACACAATTATTGTTTTTAGACTTGGTGACTGTGACAATTACCATTTTTAAAATTGAGTCAAAATATTTTTGAAGGGAATGATAGTAATTTAACACTAGGAATAGTATAGGGCCACCCAAATTGGGCCAAGCCCATTGACTATTATGTAATTAACAAATAATTGTTAAAATATTTAATCCAAATTTTTTCTTAAAATATTTGTTAAGTTTATTTATAGATTTTGCATTAATATTTCTATTGACTAGTTTTGCTTTAGTTGTTCTAACTTAATATTTTTTGACATATTTATAAGTAAATCAACTATACTATTTTCTATGTGTTGTTCTTTACTGTGTAATATATGCTTATATTCTTTGTTATGAAAATGACAAATTAAAGTATTATTATCTAAAGTAAGTATTCTCTTCTTATGCTCACTTATTTCTAAATTAAAGTAATCTATCATAACCTTTATTTTTCTAGCTTAATTGTTAAGGTATTTTTTTATGTTTCTTTAATAGTCTCTAAGTTTTCTATTGCTTTATGATTGATTTTTATAATTGGTTATAACTTGTTCATTAAGATTAAGTAATTGCAAGACTCCTAAATAATATGTTATCCTTGATTTATGAAACTTAATAGTCTGTTTTATTGTTTCTAATCTAGCTTTTATTCTAGTAATAGTACGATTTTGCATATAAATTAACTTTATAACCAAAGATAATTCTTATAGATGACTATTCAACAAGAACACATATAATCACTTCTCAATAATATGTAGAGATAACTTCAATCCTTAAGATACCTTACTATCTAACAATATTGTTATAATGATAAATAAGGCTCAAATACCAATTTTAAGGTGGTTTTTAAAATTAAAGAAATAAAAAAAGAGAAGTTAAAAGAAACCTACTAAATATTATTGCTTGAATGCTTGAGTACATATAAATTGTTTACAGGAAACAAAGAAAGGAAAGAAGGGACAGGGCAGTAAGTACGAGAGATTTTGGCTTCTCAAATTGTCATGCTTATTCCTTTACAAAACTTGCCTATATATAGATACATTCTTGTTGGATGGTTACAAAAGCAATACCGTGGAAGCAAGACATAATACTAATGTCTATTAAGTTGTAGTAGGTGCATGAGTAAGTGGAAGACAAATGTAAGTGCTACATTTTGCATGATGCTGACTGGGTGGAAAAGTATTGATGGCTATTTTGGGCAATTTGAAAGATTGTAATAGTGAAAAAGAAAAGAGAGAAGGAGAGAGAGAGAAGGCAATAAACATGAGAGATTTTTGTTTCTGTGCTTATTTCTTTACAAAGCTTGCCTATATATTCATACATTCTTGTTTTGCATGATGCTGACTTGGTTGAAAAAGATTGATGGCTATTTTGGGCATTTGAAAGATTTTAGTAGTGAATTCTAAATGTGTCCACTTTTTAGTATTTAATCTGAATTTTCCCTAAAATCATTCATTCTTTAGTGCATGTGTATGAAAAAGTTTTTAATTCCTTACCTTTAATTTAAAATTGTAAAAAAACAATAAATTAAAGGGTCTTGGTGCAATAATTATGAAGTTTAGCACATAAGTCAGGAGGAAAAATGTGTTGTGGGCTTGTTATTGCCTTCTTTTGCTTTTCAATTTCGACCTAAATCTTGTAGTAGAGCAGGCTTTCGATTACAGATACTATAGTCCTCTACCCTTGAGTACAGAGTTTTTCTTGGCTTACCATCATGATAGTTCATCAAAGAGAAAAAAATATCAACAAGGTCAAGTAGCAATGCGTGCATTCTAATTCAAAATAGTTGAGTTCTCTAAATCTTACCAAAATAAAATAGATATTTAGAACGGTAGGAATTGTAATGAAGAAGTTTCAAACTTTCCCCTTCCCCAAAGAAAACAAAAACAATGGTGAAGCCATCAATGATTAAGGGGAATTATTAAAAATCCAAAAATGTGAAAGATGTAAGGACAACAACATAAGAAAAGCAAAAATATAAGCCAGGCTATGATACTGTCTTCCACAGAACACTAAATCTGAAAGTTGTTCTCGATAAATAACGATTCCAATATTAAATTATCTCCAACAAAACAAAACTGAATGAATAACGTTCAAAATCCTCAGCACTAGGAACCAAAATAAAAATAAACTGTCCGCAACATAATCTCATTGGCATAGAAACTAACAAGTTGCCTAATATTTTGATAGCTAAAAACTCTGGACCAGTTCTCATCCTTATGCCTTGAGTCGTCCATAGAACTTCTGTTTCTCCTGTGTTGTCTGAAAGCGACCATGGCCAAACTTGGAGGAGGTATCAATGAACTTTAGTTTGATGTCCTCAAGAGCAACACGAGAGGTCTGCTTGAGCAGGGACTGGCGTAGAGTAACCACCCTCTTCTTAGGTCCAACACAGCATCCCTTAATGAGGATATAGTCATCCTTCACCACACCATAGTGAGGGAAGCCACCTAGTGGAGTAATGTCTTTCTCAGTCCTGGATCAGCATTCATGTCAGAATCTTTCTAAAAGAAATATAAAACAGACGTCCTATAAAACCACAAATACCGGAACCCAACATAACAAAGGGAGAAAGAAATAAAGAGAGGAACCTTGCTACAAAATTTTTTTTCGATTTCAACAGGGAATGCCAATTGGCTACCACAGCACTAAAATTACTCAAGTATTTAGTGAAGTTACTGACCTGTCGAAATCAGTGACAGCAGTGTGTGACTCCTGCCCAGCCTTTCCAAGCTTATAAATTTTCTTGTTCATTTCAGTCCGGTGGTGGTATCCATTCTGACCAGCCCTGGCAACCGTAAATGAAACTCTCGCAGGATGCCAGGCACCAATACAAGCCACCTTACGCAAACCCCTATGGGTCTTACGGGGAAGCCGGGTAACACCCCAACGAGTAACAACACCTTCGTAACCTTTACCCTTTGTCACACCAATGATATCAATCATCTCATCTTTCTGGAAAACAGCATCAATAGGGATTTGCTTCTCAAAGAAGCTTTTGGCAAATTCCACTTTTTGAGCAATAGTCCCTCCATTCACCTGGATCTCCATAAGATGTGCTTTCTTCTGCTTCAATCCCTTCATCTTCCTAATCTGCATACGTAGAATACAATCACAAATACATCATTAAGAGAAACAAGTTACATAAGACAAGGTTTGTTAATGAACATAGGCAACATCAATCAGAAGCTTACATGAGATGTGTTATTACTTATTTCAATGCATGCCACACTGAAATAAAAGGGGAAACTTTATATGCATCATATGACTACTGCAATAAGCTTGCAGCTAATTTATAAGAACTGCATATTGGAATAACATTTTGAAAGAGTCAAGAGGAAAGTCATGTTGGGAGAACATTTACCTCCAAACAATTAATTCTTTCTATTTTAACAGATGAAACCATCACAGAACAGAACTACATATTTCAAAAATGAATTTTCTATCCACCAAAAGATGTACCATCAATCATAGAGAATTTCAAGACAAAATGCACAGAATCAATTTGATAACTGAAGTGTTATCAATACCTGAGTGTGAGCCAAAACCCGAATAACAGTAGCATATTTAATCATTTTCTCAAACTGGGATTCAATACTCTTCTTCCCCTCCTCAGTTTCATAGTGCTTTGAGTATGTTGCAAAGGCCTTCTTCTTGGACTTGCACCAATTCTTGTAGAACCTCCTCTTCACCTCCTCACTGAGATGCTGCGCCCACACTGTGTTCAAAGAACGAAGGCCCCGTGGGGTCTTCACATAACCCACTACTCCAACAACAACCATTGGAGGAGCCTCAATAATAGTTACAGCTTCGCATGTCTCCTTCTTGTGAAGCTCTAAAGAAATATTTCAAAGTTCAGTAACAAAAAAAAGAATTTACTTATTACACATTTTACTTTAGGAATAAATGTATCAATCAAAAACATTTTGAACAATACTATACTTGAGTATCATATGGATTGCAATCCAAGAAAAATCATGACATGACATGAAATGAAAATAGTACAAAAGGCAGTGACACCATCACGTGTTTGACTTCAAATTTTTGTGGGCACATCATATCATTTTGTATTCATAACAGCATTTAAGACAGAATTGATATAACAAAATTGATAGAAAACAGGAACCAATTGACATGAAATAACAAAGTAAATGCAATAATAACCCTCCCAAAATATAATACAAGAGTGATTCATGCTGTGCTGTCTTCACCCATTTAACAAATGAATTGTGTTTGTGCAAGGAAAATATAACAAAAATGAGTGCCGTATCACATTTCTGTCTTTGTTTCTTTTAACCAAAAACATGAATCTCCACCACTATCATCTATGACTTCACTAACTTCTCTATTGTACAAACCTATAGCCTATGCAACCTATGAATAGCTGTGTTACCGTTCACATTAATGCTTAATTATTTTAATCAACTTTTACTTCCCTCATGAAATCATTTATTGGAAGGAAAGAAAGGAAGCCTGGATTCAGAAATTATATAAAATGCTGAAAACCCATCAATAAAATGGGAAACCTAGAGAGACATTAATTAGAAAGCTGCTTACTTGATCCAGGCTTCTCGACATCCCTGACAATGTGAGTCATCCCAGCCTTGTAACCCAGAAAAGCAGTCAGCTTGCAGGGTTTGGTTGGGTCATCCTTGGGGAAAGCCTTCACTGCAAGTCCACAACATTGACAGAGCAGTTGGAATAATAGAAAATACACATTAATTTTGAATAATGCAAAATCCATAGAACACATACAAACAGAAATGAAAAAGGAGTTATATACCTTTTCCCCTGTGACGAGCAGCTCGCTTCCTTGGAAGAAACCCAAGGGATCCATGCCTGGGGTGCTCAAACTTCCTGTGAGACATTCTCCTCCTCCTTCATTCCAAAAAAAGGGCAATAGAAATGAATATAAATAAAACCCAGATGTCCTACATGCATATCATAATTGTTACAGGATCTAGCATTTAAATTTATATCGATACAAGAACAGATCTTTATGTATAATAATCAACCAAAATTGCAATATGAGATTTCAACATTTTTTTTTCTTTTTTGTATCAAACAAGCTCCATATATTCAGATCAATTCAGAAACAAATAATGAAAAGAAATGAAAACATAGCTATCCAAATTCAACCACAAAACGAGATAGAAACAGATGAGCAAAAACACTAGAAATTAGCGGAAGCAAATGAGTTTTTTAGTTTTAGAACAAAAGATAATGTCATGGAATTTACGCAAAATCAAGCGAATCTCATTTTCTAGGCAGACAAACAAACACACTATAGCGAGAGAGAGAGAGAGAGAGAGAGAGAGAGAGAGAGAGAGAGAGAGAGAGAGAACCTAAGTTTCTAGCTGCGGCGAAGTATACCCGCTCCCAAGAGGCAAGACCGCAAGAGTTATGAAAAACCCTAGTTGCTGTTTAAAAAACAATCCATTTTACGAGTGATGCCCTAAACTTTGCTTAAATTCAAAAGAACCCCAGTTTTTTTTATTTTTTATTTTTTATAATGTTGTTTAATACTTTCTGACCAAAAAATATTGTTTATTTTGTTGTCCGAGAAAAATATACAAAATAGACGCACAAAAAAAAGGGGATTAATACTTAGCATCTATCCAATATTGACATCTATTTCATTCATTTACCCAAAAAAGAGTTGACATTGTTGAATTTGGTTATTGACTCATGGAAATTTAGATAAGGCTTAAATTACCAATTTATTACTCAAAATTGTAACTCATTTCTATATTGTCACATGAAAATTTTTTTGCCCCAGATTATCTCCTACAACTTACATTTGTGTCCTATTTTACCTTGTTCCGTCAACAGCTCTGTTAAAAATGCTAACCTAGCCGTTTATGCTAACGTGGCGCACTGGATGTGTGACACGTGTTACATCTTTTTTTGTATTTTCTGATTTTTTTATTTTCCTATTTTTATAAACTTTGAAAATTAATTAAAAATAGCTTCAAACTTAGAAAAATTCTTACAAACTCGTCTTGACTAGTACTAATTTACTATGGGGTCAAAATACCAATTTTCTCTCTAAAAATTTTCAAAAAATTTGGGAAGTCCAAATTTATTTTTAGAAAACTAAAATACTCTAGACTCTTTGGAAATTCATAAAATAATCTCCCAAACTCCAAAAGATACGAGATCTGTACCGTTAGTCTTCTAAAAACTAACAATACCTTTCTTGTGAACACTTGTTGCCCAAAAGAGCTCTTGGTCTTAGAGAAAAATAAATTTCTCTCTATAAAATAAATTCTAGAATTTCTGTAAAGTCTCAAAATAATTTTCTAAAACAGGTTTTTGGTAATTTCCAAAATATTTTTTAGAATTCGTCCGAGAGTTTACAAAAATTCTAGAATTTATTTAATTGAGGAAAATTTATCTTAATTTTTTAGAAATAAATTTGGACTTTTTAGTTTTTTGAAAATTTTTAGAAGGCAAATTAGTAATTTAAACTTTTAGTAAATTAGTGCTACTCAAGACGAGTCCGTAGGAATTTTTTCGTGTATTTTTTTGAGTTCGGAGCTATTTTTAATTAATTTTTAAAGTTTATAAAAATAGGAAAATAAAAAAATCCGAAAATAAAAAGCAAAGATGTGACACGTGACGCACATCCAACGTACCACGTTAGCATTAACGGCCACGTCAGCATTTTTAACAGAGTTGTTAACGGAACAAGGTAAAATGGGACACAGATGTAAGTTACAGATAGTAATCTGAAACAAAAAATCATTCAGGTGGCAATGTGAGAATGAGTTACAGTTTTGAGTGGTAAATCAATAATTAAGGTTTAAGATAATAAAAAATTCTATGTGCGAAAAGTGAGCATATACATGAAAAGAATGAGATGATTCAACTTTTGCATAATACACAAGCATGCAATATATATTGGAATTAAGACTTACAAAAAAAATGAAATTTGAAATTTTTGTTTTTTTTGGGTCCCGAAATTTTATTACGTATCCATTATTTTTCGTAATTATTTCTACGAAATTTCAAAAATTTTGAACACCTTGCACTCACGTTTTTGTAAAATTTCTCGAAATTTCGCTGTGACTAACACTCCTAACCACATTTTTCATCTCTCAGACTCAGATCTCTCTCTCTCTCTTCTCTTTGTCTTCTCCCCCTGCGCACAACTTCACTTTCTCTCTTTTCTAGTTCTCTGTCTTCTTTCTCCCTTTTCTCTCTCTCTTCTCTTTGTCTTCTCCCCCTGCGTGCACCCAGCTCGGGTCGGGGCCACCGACCACCTAGCCTGCATTCGACGTGACCCATCTACCCAGCCGCCGACCGTCCTCCCCCTAGCCTACCTCTTCCCCTTCCTCCTCCCCCTGCGCGTACCCAGCTCGGGAACACCCAATCCTCCCCTTGCGCGCCCACCCAACTCGCCGATTACGACCACCTTTGACCTTCGATCACCAAAATTTTTGGTGAGTTTTTCTCCTCTCAACATGGGCTTTAATTCCCCTAATGTTTGATTTTTCCAATTTGGAGTATTTCTAAAATTGAAATTTTAGGGTTAATTGAGTAATTTGAAATTGATTGTATGATTTTGGGTTAATTTTGCATATTTGATTGTGATTATGTATATTTGATTGTGATTAATTTTGGAATTGATTGTATAATTTTGGGTTGATTTTGCATATTTGATTGTGATTGTGTATACTTGATTGTGATCACTACACCATTTTCCTCTTAAATCCACTATTGGTTTATGTTATCTATTGATGCATTAGCAAGTAAAGATAGGTTTGAAGGATTTATAGCCACCTTATAGTCACTCTTAAGCTGTGGGTTGCAAAGAAAGGGGTGGTAATGTGGCTAACCAAACCAAATATTTGGAATGGTGGGAGTTTGGAGACAAGAACTGCTGACAGTTTCTGCTTCCACCAATGTTGCAGGTAGTTGCAAATAGAAGCTCACCATTGTTGCAGATAGTTGCTTTATTGGTGAAGAGCAACTTGAATTAAAAGAATGCCTTCATAGCCTTTGGTGACTAAATAATTAAAATTCAAAATGCATTTTCTCACCAAATTAAAATTGCAGCTGGTAAATTAATAACATTAATCATGTAAAGGAGAAGTGCAGTAACTCCATATATATAAAAAAAACCATCAAAATACAAAAATGTATTTAATTATAATTGTATATACAAATCTGCTGTACTAAGAACCCAAAAAGAGTTTTATATACTGAAACTAGAAACTATATTTTTCCAGCTCCACATCCTTCAAACTATATCACATCAACACATGACTTGAAACAAATTTCTATCCAAATCCAAAGTCAGTTTGTCCTTCAATAACTGTCAATATACATCCTGCCACAAAAAGTAACCCACCAAAAAAATCAGCATCAGAACATGCATTATGTAAATTAAATAAACATTTTCTACATAACATATCAAATGGTATCTAAGAGCCAAAGGTAAACAAGAGATGCATACCTCATTAAGTTGCTTCTTAAGATCATCCAGTTGCTCTTCCAATAGCTCTGATTCTTTCTCAAAATTATGAGCTCTGCATTCCATTCGTTTAAGCTAAAAACAAGAGAATTGGGAAAATTAAACAGTAGATGTTCATAGACAGACAATCAAATTTAACTCCAAAAAATCATCACTCACCGAAGAAATATCAAGTTATGGATCAAATAGTCACATCTTTCAAGGCCAAATGATATTTAACATAATTCTCATTACTGAAATAAAATAATAATTATATGAGAAACCAAAGAGTTGTAGCATTATGATCAAAGTGCTTAAAAAAAATATAGGATAACTTACTAGGTGTCTGGTGTGAGCACTAACATTCCCACCTTCATGATCACTGTGATGCATTATTACTTAAAAGTCATATAACTCGAAATCAAAGTAACAAATTATTTATGGTCCTAGGAAGAGAAATTTATACAAACCTATGGATGGTGACATAAAGCCTCATAAGCTCGTGCATTTTGTGGTTGTCAAAACCCAACATGTGTGCAAAATTTGCACCATAATCCAGAGAGTCATCAATGGGTACTATTTTTCCATCCTTATATATCCTTCAAAAAGACAAGAATGAATTAATCCCAATATTAGTTAAGACAACTCAAACAGAATCTTATATAAGGAGCAACTACAAAAAACATATATGGACATCTATTGGTGTCAAAAGACTGATAGCTGCAAACCACAGGGGAAATGAGAGAAATAATGCCAACAGTCAGTTGACGATATTGTACATAAGAAAAAAGTTTTCAAAACTTAAAAGAAAGTTTCACGAATTTAGATTAAATGATGTTCTAAAACATGAACAAATCACAATATGAAACATATAGCTATAAGTAACATGTAATATGTTTTACCAACCTTCGATAAACATATGAAGCTACTATTGGCACTTGTGCAATCAAATTAAGTGAATCCTCGTAAGTTGGCTCCCAGTACCTAAAATTAAATAAGGTTAATTAGAATGTCTAAAAGCTACTGCCAGATTGAGTTATACAAAAAAAAAAATGCTAGATATAGTTCCAAAAGCAGAACCAGTACATAACTTACTTTGATTTCAATCATAAACAAAGCAAATACCATAAATAAAAAAAATAAAAAAACCACCAGAATATGTGAACAAAGAACATGCCAAAATTTGTAACCTGCAGGAACATGACAAAAAATTATTAAACCCAAATCAATCTCTTTGTCTCAAAACTCAAGAAACTTATAAGAAATTTAAAACACTTGCAAAAAGAGAGATTAGAGGAAGCCCATATACCTAAACAAGAGCCTAGAGCAGTAGAGAGAGTTGAGAACAGTAGAGAAAGCAGAGAAGGAATTATCCTGAAACATGAAAAAATGAACTTTTTCAGACCAAGACATTAATCGAAAATTTACAAAATCTGAAAAAACAAAATGATCTTTTTTGCGATTGGGTTTGGGTTTAGAATGTTGGGATTTAAAGGGATCTTAGGGTTTTTAAGTCGAGGGTGGAGAGGAAAATCAGGTGAGGCAGAGGTAGACGACGAAGAGGGAGCTGAGCGACTGGGTAGGACTTATTTTGGGCATTTTTAGGTTTGGGCTCACTACTAGAATAACCCCCTATAGCATATGATATAGGATGACTGTTATAATTCAGTCACTTTCGTTGATTAATGAGGGACTCTTATAGCACTGTGTATCTTTTGTTTGCTATAGCAACTGACCTCAGACCCAAATGATTTATATAAATTAATTGGCTTAATTTATTAACAAGTGTGTCTGATTATCAGATATATTTGACATGCTAATTATCATTTGTCATTTATATTTAATATATAGCAAAAGAAAATAGCTGGATTTGACATGCTTTTACTCAATGTCTGACAAACGGGTTGTTTATTGTCCAATATATCCCTCTACAGTTGATGAGATTACACTTAAAAGTAATTACTTTATACTTTTCTTTTTATGTGCTTTTGAGAAATAAGTACTCTCTACTTATCAAGAGCCTTACTTAAGCAATAAAGATCAACAGCTAGCAAATTTTAATTTAAACTTTTTACTCTCTAGATCCCACGAGAGATTTCTAGAGAAAAGTGAGACTCTCAAGTCTCACTCTAGTTTTTCTTTCTCTATCCCTCCATTGGTGGTTGCCCCTCCGCTGGTTTGAGGGTATGCGGCAGTTGTCATTGAGGCTCCTCGCCTCTATCTTTTCTTTCTCTTCCTCCCCTTTTCTTCTCTCCCATTTTTTCCTTTTTTTTTTGGCTCAGTGCTAACTAAACCCTAAATCTTGACTGGTGGTTGTTGCAGCTACTTCATAGATTTGGGGCTGATGGGGAAGGGGTGATCAATTTTGGTTCAGTGATTTACTGTCTTCTATATATGTTTGGGTATAGTTTTGGGTTCTTCTATTATTTTATGTTTTAAGCCCTTTTTTATATATATGTATTGTATATTATATATATGTACTGTATTATGTTTTGGTTCATTAGTTGGGATTGTAGATTTGAGTATGCTATCTCATTCCGTTCCAAAATTTAATGCCTTTTTAATTTATTTTGGGTTTGATTTTTGCAGAAATATGTGTAACTTTGGGGAATAACAAAATCCCTTTCTCTCTTTCTCTCTCACTCTCTCAGCCTCCTTCTCAGTTAGAGTTAAAGAAAATATAAGGTATGTCCATCTCATTTTTTTTTTATTTGGGAACCCGAATAACAGACCAAAAGGTAATTTATTTTTAGTTGATTTGTTTTTTTTTTTTTTTAATTTGACTGCTGATTTTTTTTTTAATTTGACTACTGATTTTTTTTTACTGCATGTTGCTTTTTTTATTTGCTGTTCTCTCTGTTTTTTTTTATTTAGGGTTTGAAACACTATTTGGTTGTGTTTGATATGAAACTCTCTTGAATTGTTTTTTGGAACTTTAATTTTGTTCAGTATTTCTGCAGGAAATACTCAAAGCTCCAAATATGTAGGCATCAAAACACCCGAACCCAAAACATATACCAAAAGGTAATTTTCCTTTGGTTAATTTGGGTTTTTGGTTTCTTGTTTTGTAAATTTAGCTGTTGATATTTTCTTTTTTGGTGCAAGTAGCTTGTAAAAAAGAAGCTGGTTCTTTCTGTTTTTGTTTTTCTTCCTCTTTTTAACCAAGTGTTTTATTACTATTTTTATGTTTGTAGCTTTGTGGGTGAGAGGCAATGGTGATGGGTTTCCATGGCAGGGGATAGAATTGATAACAAATACCACCATCATATATCAATTTTATTTACAAATATGAATAATTAATTACAAAATTTGAAAAGTGGGGTATGTATTCCCCAATTTTTTAAAAATTTGAAAATTTGATTAAGAGACTGTTTTGATATTTGTCACCATAAAAAACTTGAGCAAGGGACTGTTACATACCACTGCCAAGCAATATAAGGATCTGACAAGAAGGCCTGCAGCCTAACAATGTGGCAGGGGCAATTTATTCAAAAATTGCATAAAAGGGAAATTAGAGAAGAACCGATGTTGGTTTTGTTGGTTTAGCTCTATACCGACCCCATCCTATTAGACTGTCAAACATTTGGTCGCTGCACTGTGACTATTGGGTTTAAGTGATTGATAACAGTCACTCCAAGGGAGAAAGGTGACTGTTAATTATCAGAAGCAATTTTATGTCATTATAGTACTGGCTTTTGGCTTTCGTAGGAGGCGTTCACTAGAGAAACTGAGAGAAAGGGAGGGGGAGGTGAGGTCGTGAGAGACAGATGGAGGGATAAGTTCAGATCGTGAGAGACACAAATAAGGGAGGCGCATCTGATGTTAAAAGGAAAAGGGAGTTAGGGTTTCTATATTTAGAGCTTTTTTTAGTGGGAATGGGCTGTAATAGTGGAATGGGCTTGTAACTATTACTTATACAGTTTGAGTCTTAAGTGGCAAATAATATTTATGAAAATTTTATTAATCTCATCTTTGCCAATTTTGGTTGAATTTGGAGTGTAAAAATAATAATTATTCCACTAATCTTCCAAGTTGGTTTCAATTTTTATCATGCTACCTATTAGTCAACCATTGCACCAATTAGTGGGACCTAAGGCAACCATTAACTCCATCATAATTTTTAAAACAACCAAAATATTAACTGGTGACTCCAAAAAATGTCATTTTCCACTAACTTCAATCCAGTTTCAATTCAAGGTGGCTTTAAGCCATATTTTTTGTAGTGGATTTTGCATATTTGATTGTGATTGTGATTTTACATATTTGATTGTGATTGTGATTGTGTATATTTGATTGTAATTTTGCATATTTGATTGTGAATTGTGATTGTGATTGTGATTTTGCATAATAATGAAATATGAAATTTAATGATTGTGATTGTGTATGCCTTTTGTTATTAGGTAATACTATGGCCAACGGAGGAAGAGCACGTGATTCAACTTGGGTGCATGCACTTCCAAATCCGGCTATATAGTAAACAGGGTTCAATATGTAAATATTGTGGCCTTGTAATGAGGGGTGGTAGAGTGACAAGACAGAAATACCACCTTGTAGGTATGGATCCTGGAAGCAATACGCAACGTTGCACTAGTGTCCCACCAGAGGTGAAATAACACATTACAAACACCTTAGGATATAAATAGCAATAAAAGAACAAGAAAGCACAACAGATAGAAGAAATTCAAGCAGAACTTCGCGGAGAAGGTCACATAAACTTAAGTGACAAAGATGACGACGACGATGATGATCATATTTGATTGACTCCATCACTACCAATCTCAAAACCCTCAAGGATTCCCTCCTGAACACCATCGATGCTACGCTTGGGCCCTATTTCACTCAACTTCACCGCGACCTCGCTCCAGGCGGCGGCAGTCTGTCTGATGACGATGCCGAGACGGTTGCCGATGGATTCCACCGGGATCGGCGCCGATTTGGTGGTGATGGGGGATGGGGTACACCGCCTCATCCCCAATGGCAATCACGAATCAAATTTTTCCAATTTTCTGACAGAGACGACCCTCTAGCCTAGATTTATAAGGCGGAGTAATTCTTCACTTACTACAACACACTTGAGCATCAAAAAGTGGTCACCGTTTCCTTTACTTTGGAGAACGAAGCTTTGCAATGGTTTCGATGGATGAATTGCCTCGTTTCAACGCCAAGGTGTGAGGACTTCACTCGAGCATTTTGCAGGGAGTTTGGTCCATCGAAGTTTGATGACAGCACTGAAGCTTTGTTCAAGCTTAAGCAATTAGGTACTCTCAAATATTACATCTCTGAGTTTCGTAAATTAGCTAATCGAACGAGAAAGGTAGAACCGATTCTGCTTAAGAGTTGTTTTCTGGGTGGGTTAAAGAAGGAATTGAGGTATGATGTGAAATTGTTCAGGCCAGCTACTGTTTATGAAGCTATTGTCATTGCTGTTCAAATTGATACCAAGTTATCTGAATTAAGAAGCCCTAAACCATTTCCCAACTCCAAATCACAATCCTTAGCATTATTGTCATATCCAAAACCTACCCACAACATTGTGGCTTACCCCAAGCCACTAGTAGCGTATCATTCAATAAACTAACCCCAGAAGAAGTCCAAAATAAGAAATCCAAGGGGTTGTGCTACTATTGTGATGAGAAATATGTGAGGGGGCACAAATGCAATAAGAAACAGTTGCTACTATTGGATGTGAATTTTGATGAAGAGGATTTAGAGTTAACTGATGATGAGTTCAATAATCAACCTGTTAAGATATTACTAGACTCAGGAAGTACTCATAACTTTGTAGATTCCAGATGGGTCAAGATGATGTGTTGACAAATGCATAGTACCAGTGATTACGAGATTATGATAGCAGATGGTGGGAAAGTTAAAAGTAAAGATTGTTTAAAGTCAACATTGGTTATGAGTGATTATAAGTGTGAAGCTGAAATGTTTACACTGGAGTGATGTGGTTTTGGGTGTAGAATGGTTGACATCTGTGAGTCCTATTTTGTGGGATTTTCAATTACTCACCCTGGAATTTAGTGTGGAGGAGGCTCGGTTTAAAATTGAAAGAATTCATCTACAAACCCCCTTGGTTCACGAAGCAACACTACAACAAATTGAGAAATCCTTGCAAACATCTAGTTTGAGAATTCTGTTGTATTCTATAGAGACTAAAGCAATGGAGGCTAGTGACTTGACTAGCGACTAGCAAACAGTTGATGGAATTACAAACTCTGTTGGGCACCTTTGACATGGTATTCCAAACCCCAAACACCTTACCACCCAACAGACCCCATGATCACAAAATCTCATTGATGACAAGAGCAAAACCACCTAGCATCAGACCTTACTGTAAGACCCTTACATGCCTTGGCATGGGCGGCTGCCTTGAACTATGCCAAGGTATGAGCAAACGCAAGGCAGAGGTGCAGAGATGGCTTGTCAAGGTGCTGAAGAGGGCAGCACACGCATGAGAGCGTGAGAAGCTGGTGCCTAAGAAGGATGCATAGCGTAGGTAGCAAGGCCTAGCATGCATGGCAGCAGCGTAGCGTAGGCAGCGAGGCCTAGCACGCAAGTGTTGCGCAAGCGTTGATGCAAGAGTGGTGCAGCAGCGGCGCAAAGGTTCTAGCCATGAGCGGACCATGGCTAGGTGGGCTTAACCAGGCGGGCTGAGTCCAAGGTACTAAGGTGGCATGTGAGAGGCATATGCCAACTTAGGTGGCGACATGTGCATGCCATGTGCTTCCAAGAGATCAGATGAGTGGCTGATGGAAGTAGGGCGCCATGTCAGTAGGCGGTTACAAGAGGTGGCCGAAAATGGGGGAGTATGCCTAAGAGAGTGGGCGGTTTCCTAGTGCATGGAAGTTAGCAGCGGTTGCTAACTTCCTATGATCCCAAGTGGCAGCAACCACCAAAGGTGTGGGTGGTTATGTAGGCTGCTTAGTGGGAGATAACTTTCCAAGAGAGTGGGCGGTTATGGCAGCAACCATCAAGGTAGTGGGTGGTTATGTGGGTTGCTAGTGGAATATAACTTCCCAAGGTAGTGGGCGGTTAAACCCAGCAAGTGGGGGTTGTCCCTTGCAAACTTTATGTATAAATAGGTGTTGAGGCGTCAACACTTAGCAGTGCATTCTTGAGAGAAACACACCAAGGGGTTTGTGGCGATCCAACAAGTTAGGTTGTAAATCCTTGTCTTTGTGAATAGAAAGAAAGGTTGGGCATGTGGCCCGTACGCTTGTTGTGTGGTGATTGCTAGACAAAACAGTGTGTGTGAGTGCACTCAAGCCTCGGTGGTAGGCAGAGAGAGAAGGCTGACTTAGTGCAGGAGGTGCTAAGTGCCGAGCAAGGTGAAAACGAAAAGTAGCCTTGTTACACTTACCATTATGGTCCTTTACAAAAGACAGAGATAGAGAAGGTAGTACATGAGCTTCTTCAATCAGGGTTCATAAGACCAAGTCACAGCCCATTTTCATCTCCAGTTTTGCTAGTTAAAAATAATGAAGGTACCTGGAGGATGTGCATGGACTACAGAGAATTGAACCAACTAATTAACAATCAAAGATAAGTACCCTATTATTCCTAGAGGTGGGAATGGGTCGGGTCGGTTGTATATCGGCTAAACAACCGACCCGATCCAACAAGGCCGATAATCCAATTTTGACAACCAACAACCGACTCACCTATTATAGGTCGGTTGTGAGTCGGTTGCCGATAAGGCCGATATAGGTGGGTCGGTTAATTATTAGACCAATATTTGATCAATTTCAAAACCAACATCCGAACCAACTTTGATGGGTCGGTTGGTATTATCGGCCCGACTTAGTGGGTCGGTTGTTGGTAGAATTATCGACTGACCGATAATGGGTCGGTTGGCCGATAAAACCGACCCATTCCCACCCCTACCTATTCCACTTATTGATGAATTGTTGGTTGAATTACATGGAGCTGAATATTTTACTAAGTTTAATTTAAGATTATGTTATCATCAGATTAGAATAAGTCCTTAGGATATAGAAAAAAACAGCCTTTAGAACCCATGAAGGCCATTATGAATTCATGGTTATGCCATTTGGGCTAACCAATGCACCAACATCATTCCAGAACCTCATGAATGATGTATTCAGACCATTTCTCAAGAAGTTTATATTAGTATTCTTTGATGACATACTAATATATAGCAAGTCTTGGAAGGAGCATCTACATTATTTACAAAAAGCATTAGAAGTGTTATAGAAAAATCAACTCTATGTTAAGAAACAAAAGTGTGCATTTGGGTAGAGTAAGGTGAAGTATTTAGGAAACATTGGTTCTAGAGAAAGAGTCTCAGCTAATCCATTTAAACTGTAAGCAATAGTAAATTGGCCAACACCAACAACAGTCAAAGAATTAAGAGGATTTTTGGGGTTAACATGCTACTACAGAAAATTTGTGCCTGGATACGGTAAAATATGTCAGCCATTGTATCAGTTGACTAAGAAAGAAGGATTTCAGTGGACCTAAACTGCTACAAATGCATTCCAACAACTCAAGAAGATAGTGACATCACCACAAGTCCTAGCTCTACCAGATTTTAGCTTACCTTTTGAAATTGAGTGTGATGCTTCTGAGAATGTTATAGGTGCAGTGCTGCAACAGAAAGGGAGACCAATAAAATTTGCAAGCCAAGCATTGGGGCCAAGAAATCAAGCTTTTCAACATATGAGAGAGCTTATAGTCATTGTGCATATTGTGAAGAAATGACAAAGTTATTTGCAAGGGAGAAATTTTGTGATTAAAACAGATCACAATAGTCTTAAATTTTTTTTGACACAGAGGGCTAATAGACCATTTCAACAAAAGTGGGTTGCAAAGCTGCTTGGATTTGACTATGAAATACAATACAAGCATGAGGTGGAGAATGTAGCTGCAGATGTTCTTTCAAGAGTCCAAGGTTCAAAGCAACTTACAGAGGATCCTATTGTGCATCAGAGTGAATGTAATGTTATATTCTATCCTTATTTTGAGTAGGTAGATGAGTTGAGAAGGCATATGGAACAAGATAGATGGATTATTGATAAACTGCAAGAATTGAGTACTCTGGATTCCACTGCTACTAATCTTGATTCTAAGTTGAGAATGTTTCACATTGATAATGGTTTCCTTAAGTATCAGTCTAAAATTATGCTAAGCCCAACCTCACCTTGGAAAAACAAATTTTTTGCAGAATACCACTCTACTCCCACTACAGGCCACCCTGGGGTACTTAAAACCTACCAAAGAATCAAAATAGGATTTTATTGGCGTGGTATGAAGAAGGATATCAAAAAATGGGTTGCTAAATGTGTCACTTGCTAGCATAACAAGTATGAAGGCATAGCCCCACCTAAATTGCTTCAGCCACTTCCAATTCCAAAGCAAATTTGGAATGACCTCAATATGGATTTTATTGTTAGCTTGACTGCCTCCTTACAAAGGTAAATCAGTGATTTTTGTAGTAGTGGATAGGCTCACAAAATATGCACATTTTGTAGCCTTAGCACATCCATATATAGCTGTAACCGTGGCTCAGATCTTCATTGACAACATCTTCAAGCTACATGGTATGTCTTCTACCTTTGTTAGTGCTTTTTGGAGAGAAATTTTCAAGTTGCAGGGTTCAAAATTGAACATGAGTTATGGATATCATCCACAGAGTGATGGTCAAACAGAGGTGTAAATAGATGCCTTGAGACATATCTGAGATGCTTTGTTGGATTTAAACCTAAGAGTTGGGTAAGTTGGCTAGCTTGTGTAGAATGGAATTACAATACAGCATACCACACTGCCACCAAATCTACACCATTTGAGTTATCTATGGTTATAAACCTCCACATATTTCTTCTTATGAGCTTGGTTCCGCTAGATTGGATTTGGTTGAGCAAACTCTTATTGAAAGAGATAAAATTCTTTATATGCTGAAAACCAACTTAGAAGTTGCACAGAACATAATGCAAAGTCAGGCTAACAAGCACATGACATAGAGGGTGTTTGAGGTTGGAGACTATGTGTACCTCAGATTGGTCTCCTATCAGCTTCATTCACTTGCCTTGCACTCATTCCACAAGCTGCACCCCAAGTTTTATGGTCTATATGAGATTTTGGAGAGGATTGGAAAGGTGGCTTACAAGCTCAAGTTGCCTGCTGGAACTAAGATTCACTTTGTCTTTCATGTGAGCTGTTTGAAGAAACATCTTGGAGCAACCATAGTTCCTATTGCAGGTCTACCAGTCATTACAGATGATGAAAAGTTGTAGGAAATGCCTAAAGCTGTGCTGCAGAGAAGAATTTACAAGAAATGAAATGTTGTTGGAACTCAAGTGCTAGTCAAATAGGGAGGGCTCAGTGCAGATAAAACAACTTGGGAAGACTTTGATGACTTCACCAACAAGTTCCCTTATTTCAAGTTCTGAAACCTTGTGGACAAGGTTAATGATAAGAGGAGAGTAATTGATAAGAGTCTATAATTTGTGGTGATTAGCTTAATCACAGTTTAGTTTGCCTTAGTTGTCATTTTATTAGTTATTACTTGTTTTATTGTAAATTTGCCAAGTAGCAGTATATTGGGGGGCTAAAAGGTAAAAATGCGGTTGAACATTGTATATGAGCCAACGACTCTTTCTTAGATGGTTATGTAAAAATTGGAAAAGTCAATACATAAGATTTGAGCTTCTGCTCTCTTCTCCTTCTTCCTCGCATATCTCCTTCTCTATCATTCACTGCATAAATTAGGTTAAGGTTGAAAGAGACATATTACTTTTATGTATGGATATGAAATTTGGATAATGCTTGTTTCTCTTTGATGTATGGATATGAAATTAGGCTTGCTGGTTTTTGGTTTATTTTCAGGTCTTGAAGCTGGTTTTTATGTAGTAGTTTTATTTTCTGGATTGTATAATTTGTTCTTATTAATTTTGTAATTTTTGGATTTTTCTAGTTTATTTGAGTTTATTTGGATTCTAGACTTCTAGTTAAACTGGGTTTAAAAGTCTTATTTTAAATAGCTGATATGCTTGCTGGTTTTTAAATCTATGAAAGATTGAGTATGTATGGTTTTTTGTTTAGGTTTTTATTTTATTTACTACTTTTTTTTTTGCCAAGATTTTATTTATTGTTTTTAATGAACAGTTCTTACCAAAATTCCAAAAATATTGAAATATTTAAGGATCGAAAATACCCAAAAAACCAAAGGATCCGATAATTATCGAAAACCAAAATAATCGATTCGATAATCAGCATAGAAATTGGAATACCGAAAAAAGTCGGTTTTGATCGATGGGTATGCTTATACAGAATTGTCCATACTTCATGACCAATTGACTAGGGGTGGGTTCAGATCGGTAACCGAACCGAAACACCTAAACCGAAGATTGAACTGAATCTCTCCGGTAAGCCTCCATGGCAATCGAGACCAAGACCGGTAAGCCAGTAAATCAATGCCCGGTCAACCGAAGAATCCGGTCGACTTAGCTCGGACATGGGCCTAGACCGAACACATGTTGGGCCACGTTTTGTGCCACATTTTTGGCCATTTTTGGGCCTTGGCTTCATTTACTCAAAGCCACTTTTGAGGTTCTAATTAACTAGTTTTGTAATTCAAAGACCTGCAAAGCTGTAATCATACATTTATAATAATGATTCATCTTAATCTATAATAAAGCTGTAATCATACATACATTAATACATATATTTAAATGTTCAAAGAGAAATGATAATAATATCCTATAATAATATCCTATAAATGTTCAAATACGACAACTTCTATGTTTTTTGCTAACTACTACAGTCTACAGAAACCAAATTTACAAGTACTAACTTATATAATTACAAACCCATTAAAAAATAAACAAGCAAAGTAGCAAACAACTGCAGACCAGCTTCAGATCCACCTCCAAAACCAAATTAATTGATTTACAAACCAAAAACCAAATTACCAATTCAATTACAAACCAAAAAAACTATAGAGTAGGCTGATCAGTTGCAAAAAACTGCAGATCAGCACCAAAAAATTGCAGACCAGCTCCAAAAAACTGCATACCAGCTCCAAAAAATTGCAAACCAGCACCAAAAAATTGCAGACTAGCACAAAAAAAAACTACATACCAGCTCCAAAAAACTGCAAACCTGCAGACCAACTTAATAAAAAACCTTTGCAACATCCTTTAAAACCTGTGCAACATAAATGTTAAACCTTTGCAGCATCCTTCAAACTCCAAACATATTCACAACCTTTGCAGCATCTAAATCAAAGTATAATTAACCAATTAATAAACAAATAACTTACTTGGACAGTTAAGCAAAATAACTAAGTTAGCAAGATAACTTACTTAGACAGAAATTAAGCATGTGTTGGTGTACTTGGAGGAAATGCACTTGAAGTTGAAGACCTTTGTGAGGCATCCACCACTTCAAAATATTAAAGATAACAATTACTTAGACAACTAGGCAACACACAAAGACAACAAAAAAAAAAATTGCAGTAAGCAATCAAGCACTTACCTCTTTCAATTTCTTTAAGTTCTTTGTAGAATTCAACTTCATCATCAATTGGCTCCTTGTAGAAATTGAATTCTTCTGCCCTAAGCCAATCACTATTACACACTAATGTCTCTACGGTTTTTATGGTCAAAGAAGCTCTAAAAGGATCCACAATCCTCTTTCCCAAGCTAAATGCATTATCACTAGCCACTGTTGAGCTTGGGATGGAGAAGAGATCCTTGGCAACCTTTGAGAGGATTGGGTACCAAGATTGGTTAATCTTCCACCACTCTAAGAGATCAAAACCCACCCCTTCTAGTTTCTCAAATGGATCATTTAGATACTTATCCACTTCATTGGATATCTCAGTAGCCTCTTCCTCCAATCTTTGGCTTTTAATCCTTAATTCCAGTGTAGTAAGTCTAGCTTCTTGAATAACCACACTTGGTGGGACAATGCTTTGATTTTCTGCTCCTCCTTTATATGCACTATACAAATTGAACAAGCATTTTCTGTTCTCACCAATAATGTGTGAGACCTTTTCAATATCTGCTCCTAGTTCTTCAAATGTAGCTTTAATCATTTGGAGCTTGAATCTAGGGTTTAACACATGTGAGATATAGAAAAGTTTGTTCACTTTCTCAAAACTGCTCCAATACTTGTTAAACTTAAGCATCATTGAGGTAGCCACCCTTTGCAACACCATATTACTATAATCTTGTTGTTTTTCTGCAATCTCACATTGAAACTCACTAATTTGAACAAAAATCAGTGGTGATGTACAAGTTCTGGTGGCACTAACGACTAAGGTAGCATCATAACTTTTTTTAAGGAAATGCACAAAGGCTTTCGCTTTCATCCAATCCTCATCACTTGGAGGACCAACCCTTGTTTTTCCATCTCTTTCTTTCTCATCAAAATAGCTCCTAAATGGCCTATATTCCTCAACCATCCTATTAAACACCACTTTGTATTTGGCAGTAGCCTCCAACATCTTGTAAGTGGAATTCCACCTAGTTGCCACATCCATTGGCACATTGGACATTGCCCCCATCTTGAAATGGACAACAAAGTCCTTAAACTTGTCCAATCTTTGAGGACTTGAGTGAATATACTTCACACAATTCCTAATTGCCTCAATGGACCCAAACAGTTCATTCAACCCATCCTTGACAATCAAATTTAGAATGTGACAAGCACACCTCATGTGCAAGTACATACCATCAAATAGCAATGTATTTGCCTCCTTCAACCTCTTATTCATGTACTCAACAAGCCTATCATTTGCACTAGCATTGTCAACCGTAATGCTAAAGACTTTTTCTATCCTCCAACCTCTCAAACAACCCTCAAGAACCCTCCATAACTCCTCACCCTTGTGACTTGTTATTTTTGTGAAGTTGATTATCCTTTTATGCAACTTCCACTCACTGTCCATAAAATGGGCAGTCACAACCATGTAATTTATGTTTTGGACAGATGTCCAAGTATCAGTTGTGATACTAACCATTTGATTCCTAATGACACTCATAATTTTTGCCTTCTCTATCTGGTACAGATCTAGAACACCAGCAGTCACCTTCTTTCTATCTGGTATCCTAAACCTAGGACACAAGTCACATATCATCTCCTTAAAACCTTCCCCTTCCACTATCCTAAAAGGATGTTCATCTCTAATCACCCACCTCACAACCTTTTCTTCATGTCTTTTTTGATTAAAAGAATGAGGAAGCAATGGAGCCCCCATTATGTCTTGTGTAAGGGTGGGTTGGCTTTTAGAAATGGTGTCTATGTAAGCTGGATATTTTCGACATTGCCTTTTTAAGTGATTCAGAATCCTAGTAGTCCCATTGTGAGTAGTATGGGCTGGAAATTCTTGTTTGCAAATATTGCATCTAGCAAAAAGCCACATAATCTTACGCTGCTCATGCATTTTTTCGAACTTGGTGTAATGTGTCCACACTATAGACTTAGTCTTCTTAGATTTAATTTCAGTCTCTACTTGGTCATCATTTTCATCTTGGGTTTGGGTTGAAGGTGAAGGTGTAGGTACTGGCTGGTTTGGTCTGTTTAGAGGTGACATTATTGTAGGGCAATTAAGGTTAGTAGAGGCATTCATAGTGCTTGATTGGCTAGACTCCATGTGCACTAAATTCCTAATTGACAAAGTGTAATAAACTCAATTAAATTTAGAAAACATCAAATCATGAAAAGTAGAAATCATGACAAGTGAAAACAAATAATTATAAAAATCACCAGCTGAAAACAGATTGCAAATTCCATTTACATTTCAGAAGCTACAAATTGTCAAATTCCATTTACAAGTTGTTTGGTTTGGTACTGAGTTATAAGTTATTGTTCCATTTACATTCTAGCCTAAGCCAATTTGAACATCGCATTCAATTCCATTTACAAGTTGTTGAACTATTGATTTTGATTCTTTGAAATTTGATTTAAATTTCAAATCAAAATTAGTAGTTCAACAAGTGTTTAAGCAGGCAGCACCAACAATCATTCAATCATTAAAATCACACAATTAGCAGACAGCAGGCAGCATCAAATTTCAAAGAATCAAAATCAGTAGTTCAACAATGAATCACACAATCAGCAGGCAGCACCAACAATCATTCAATCATTAAATCATTATCAAAATTACAAGACATATGACATACCTCAAGCAGGCTAACCAGCACCAACAAGCTCTTTAACCTTGCAAAGAATCCTACATTGATTAATAAATCATCAATTCTTAAACCCTAACCTAAACTGATTCAAACCCCAATATTGTCCCCAAACCCTAAATTAATTATTAATCAATTTAATCCAGAATATTGACCTAAACCCTAACCCTTAAATTGACTCAAACCTGAAACCCCAAACCCCAAATTAATTATTAATCCATTTAATCCCCAATATTGACCCCAAACCCTAACCCTTAAATTGACTTAAACCTGAAACCCTAGACTATAAATTAATTATTAATCCATTTAATCCCCAATATTGACCCCAAACCCTAACCCTTAAATTGATTCAAACCCAAACTCTTACCTGCGAAGGTGGTGGTGACGAGCGATGCTGCTTTGTAAGGTGGTGGTACTGGTGACGAGCGATGCTGCGGAGAACAGAGACACATAAAGATCGGTGAGAAGAGAGCCATGGAATCACACAGAGAGTGAGAGTGTGAGAGAAGAATGACTGAGTGAGATCGAGTACTTACTTGGATCGAGACTGAGAGAAGAGGCAGAGAGTGAGATCGTGACACAGAGAGGAGCCAGAGAGTGAGAAAGGAGGCAGAGACTGAGAGAGGGGGTAGAAAGGAGGCAAAGAGTGAGAGAGGAAGCGGAGAGTGAGAGATGAGGCAGATTCGAGAATGAGAGAGGCACAGTGAAAAAAATTAGGTCGGTTGACTTAACATAGTTTTGTTTAAGTTTTTTTTTTTTTAATTAAGACATTAGGGTATTTTGGGGTTTGGTTTAGGATTTAGGGTATTTAGGGGTTTGAATTGGGGTTTGGGTGGGGTTTGGAGTTTTTTATTTTTATTACATATGTTTTTTAGTATATTGTTTATTAGTTTATATGTTTTTTAATTTATTTCATATCTTAATAAAAATATTATACCATATCCTAAAATAACCTTAGGGTATAGGACTATAGGATATACTATATAGTATATAAATATAGTATATACCATCATACCATAATATAAGACTATAAGACTATAAGTATATAGTATATTAGTTTATAGTTATATACTATATAAGACTATAAGTATATAGTCTATACAATATAGTGATATACATATAGGGTATTATTGTATTAAACCCAAACCCTATATAAATATATAGTATAACTATATAATAGTATAATAGTATAATACCATACACTATTATACTATATAAGCTTATAAGTATATAGTATATAGTAAATTAATTATATACCATAATAGATAATACCATGTCCTAATATAGTAATATATACCATAATAGTATAATACCATGTCCTATTGTCCTATATAAGAATATTGTATATAAGTATATAGTTATATACTACATAATATATTAATTATATACCATAATACCATATACGGTATATTAATTATACACCATATATGATATAAACTATAAAGAATAAACCACAACAATGAATCACACAATAGGGTTTAGGCTTTTAGGGGCTTAGGGCTTAGGGTATGGGATATACATACTGATATAGGATATAAATTATAATGATATATAGGGTTTAGAATTTACTAATTTAGTATAATATATTAATATTATGGTTTAGGGTGCTTTTAATTAGTTTATATATATATTAAAAAACATATAAATTAAAATTATAGGGTTTAGGGTTTAGAGTTTAGAGTTTTATAAATTTATATATGTTTTATATAAATTATAAAAATGTATTATATAAACTTATAAATTATTTATTAGAAATGTATAAAAATGAATTATTTAAATAATTTGTTAGGTATATTCTGTTCGGTTTGGTTTACCAACGGTTTAAGAATATGAGAACCGGGACCGAGTCCGAACCTTCTGGTTTGGTAGTCAAACCAAAGTTTCGGTACGGTTTTTTTCGATATCAATTGAGCCGATTTCAGGCTCGGCCTCGATTTTTCGGTCAATCCGACCCAGCCCTACAGTTGACCATGAGTCCATGACCCATATTGCACAAAAATTTAATTACTTATTATTTATCCCCTCCAATTCTAAAGAGTAGGAAGTAGAAGAAAGAATGTCGAACGCAGTGGCGAACGGGCTGGCAGGAGCTGGAGGTGGTATCATTGCCCAGATTCTCACTTATCCGCTCCAAACAGTATCATTGCTCTCTCCGCTCCATCACTCTTAATGTTGAAACCAACGCAAATTGAGTTCGTACAAACCAAACCAAAGTGTCTCTCTCAGTCTCTCTCTCTCTCTTTGGTAAATTGCAGGTCAATACGCGCCAACAAACCGAGAGAGTGGCCAAAAATTCCTTGGCTAAATCCAAACGCCTTGGAACTCTCCTTCAAATACTTCAGGTAGTAATCTTAATCGTATTTGTGTTAATTTCATATGGCCAATGAACCTTGTTATTGTTTCCAACCAATGATATCAGGTCATAAGGACCGACGGTTGGGGAGGACTTTACAGTGGCCTTAAGCCTTCTCTCTTTGGGACTGCCGCTTCACAGGTTCTTCTTATTTCTTTTCATTTTTTTAGTTACTTCTTCTTCTTCTTCTATATTTCCCTCTTCCATTAGAGTTGGTTCTCCAGTTGGAAATTCTAAATGGTTTTCCATACCTCTCATTTATTTTAGTGTTTGTTTGTTTGTTTGTATTTGTATTTGTGTGTGTGTGTGTGTTTTTTTTTTTTTTTTTTAATCTCAAAATGATTGGATAAGCTAGTAGAACCAGAAATGTGCCACACTCAAACACTGTAAAGAAGAGATTGAATGTTAGTGATCAGTGGTGGAGGGAGAACTTTGGTTCAGGGGGGCACAATTACTATTAGTTTTGTAGTATAATTACTGCATAATACATAAACAAAACTCCAAATCTGCACATATAAGTATGCGGGCTACTAAGCAAACATACAAGAAATAAAATATAAGACCAACCCAAGTATACACAAGTATTAACATGACTACCCTACTACAAACCATATATGTATAAGAATCATTTACACCAGTTTTAAAAAATTTAATCAAAAAATTGTATGGGAGCACCTTGGATCAGCGGGGGCATATGTCCCCTGGGCATATGGTGGCTCTGCCCCTGTTACTGATAGTTCATTACCTCATTCTATCCTGTAGTATTTTACTATTAGCTCCACAAATATAGTGATAGTTCCTAGTTATCTTAATGGTATGTAAAATGTCATTCTGTGTTATATATCTTAACGGTCTCTTTGTCGATCTTGCAGGGCATTTATTATTATTTTTATCAGGTCTTCAAAAACAAGGCTGAGGCCATTGCAGCTGCCCGTAGAGCCAAAGGACGTGGGGATGGTACTGTTGGGATGTTTTCTTGGCTTCTTGTGGCGGCTTTGGCTGGGTAAAGAAAGAAATCCTTTCATATGCTATAGTATTGAAATATAATTTTTTTTTTCATTCTTTCATAACAAGGGAGTTTGGAAGCCTGGTAAGAGTGTGGTCGAGCCATTTTTGATAATCATGCCTAGCTGGCTATAATATGTTTGGTTGTTGAACTGACATTTAGTTACAATGGATAGAGGTAGACATGACTTCTCGCTTACATTGACCTTGTGGTTTGATTAAACTTTCCTATAAATGTTTTATCTTGCAGTGCCTTGAATGTGTTGCTGACGATTCCTATATGGGTTATTGTGACTCGAATGCAGGTGCCTTTCTATTTTCTGTACACATTCTACATTTTTTTAACCACCTTGTTTGCAGTTTTTTAATGCTTTTGATTAAGCACCTGTTGGAATTTGTGTTCAGTCACACTCTATTATACTTCAAGTAGTCAATGATTCCTCAAGAGAATTTTATTTGCTAAGCAAGTCATGATGTTGCAAAATAACTTTGTTCTACTTTTTATTTCATTTTACTTTTTAAAGGTAAAAAAGAAATTTGCTTTTAGGATTGCGTCCACAATTTGCAATGTAGTCCATCTGGAAAAGGCCTTCTTTGTGGTGGTGCTCACTAGTTTATGAATAAACTTTCAAGTGCACAACTGATGGAGACAACACCAGGTGGGTGTTTCCTATGATTATAGTGAGCTTTAGATGACAGAATTATTTTTTTACTAGAAACATAATTATAGATCAAACAAGTAAAAGGTACACCAACAGTAGACAAGAAGTCCACTGAAAGAAAGGAAAAAAATAACTACAAAAAAGCTGAGTGAAACACCAGCAGCTTAGAAATTATCTAAGAATTGCTTTTCAATCTTGCAAAATAGTCGAAGGGATAGGTCCTTGAACTCTGATGAGACCAAGGCCCAAAGATAAGCCAAATACCTCACCCTTTCCCAGAGATCCACCACTCCCACCCCTATATAATCATAAAAAATTCTTCTATTCCTTTCCGTCCAAACCATCCAAAGAACAGCCAACCTGCAGCAGCCCCAAAGAACTTTGGCTTTCTTTCCTCTACCAAAAGCAGTATGTTTTTCGCTGAAGAAAAGAATAGCAGCCAGCTGAAATCACCCAACTCACTCCAGCTTCTTTAAACAGAATATGCCAAGAACGGTTAACAGGCAGTGAACAAAAAGTGATCTGCATAGATGACAGAAATTTTGGTAACTAGAAAAGGTTTAAGGAAGAGAGAGTTTTAAGGTTATTGTAATTTTAGAGAAATAGAGAATAACAGGAAGGGGAGGAGTGACGAAAGGAAATGAGGAGATATGAAGGCACCAAGTCTTGAACAAAAATTAGTTTATTCATCCAATTGATTTTCTTTTCAAGAAATAGCCTTATTTATAGGCTTGAAATAGAACTCTGAATGACTCCTAGAAATGCTAAAAGACTCGGTAAATATAAAAAATAATTTATTAAATAATAGGAGATTCTTAAAGACTTGATTCTTTTTTTTTATACCCAGAAATCTCCCGAACTCGCTTCACGGACCTGGGCACGAAACTGGGGCCTCTTGTCGAACCCTACAATCTTTAGGAGGCAGGAAATTCTAACAAATAGCTAGGTAGGTACCTTGAAGGGATTTGAACCCCAGACCACATGGATGCAAACCATGGGCCTGACCATTCCAACCCAACCCTCGTTGGTAAAGACTTGAGTCTTTCTAAGACAAATAAATTGACTCTTAAGAACACTTGACATTGACTCTTTATATATCAACTCATTGACGTATTTATTTATTTGCTATTTTCTTTTGTTTACTGACTCTTACACTACCATCAACATTTCATTCTAGACCAAAAAGGAATTTTTGCTGTTAGATTTGGGGCAATAGGCTTTAGTCTCGGGCTTCCAACGAGGAAGTTTATTTTCTAACCAAGCAGTAGCAATTGCATCAAAAACACCATTTATGTGTTTAGCCCTGTCACATTTAGCATGATTCATGCCTACTGGAATCTCCATCATATTGAGCAATCTCAAAAAATAAAAATAAAAAATGAGAGGAGAAAAGAGAGAGATTTGTGGGTTACTGTTCATGTCACTTTTCATCATTATAATGAAAGTTTTTTGGCCTGTTTAGACTAAAAGACCAGACATTTTTCAGTTTTTGATTCTCTTGCAAAATTAAGTTTCGTGGAGTTTTTCCTACATAACATATATTTACATGCAGAGTATATGAATTGGCAAATATATGCCAATTCCCTATAAATCTTTGAATGCTTTAATGATTATAAATGAGATTTCATTTCCAATGTAAGCATATAACTTTGCTTTGCATTTTATCAAAGAATTCCAGGAATGACTTTTTTTTGTGCTCTCTTTTTGAAGACACATACTCAAGCCGAGAGAAAAATTATGGAGGAAAGAAAGGAAGCTCTCTTGAGGGAAGCTTCTGAAAACAATTTGACAGGTTCAATATTGCAAGACAAATTGGCCGAACTTGATTCAACAAAACCTCGTCCCTATGGAACTTTGCAAGCGGTTGGTAAATTTAACTTATTTTGTCCATTCATACATTTTTAATTAACAAAGACAAATGATTGTTATTAATATTTGGTCAATATCCTTTGCTTTTTGATCCTTGAGTAGATGTGTTACACCCCCAGCCCATAAAGGTTAGAAGGTGTGAATTCTTCTAACACATGCTTCTATTTATGCATAGTAATCAAATATGCAGAAATTCAAATTCTCAAATATAAAACTTAGTAAACCACGCCCATAAAAATTCAAAAAAAAATTTATAAAATTGCTTACTCTAATCAAACCCTCGTGATTGATTCCTCAAAAATTCTTGTAGGACTTACCAACCAAATAACCCTAACAACCTATGGCGACACATTCACTGAGGAAGTCGCTTCCCAAATCCAATATAGCATTAAACCATTTTTTATTACCTAGAGCCACAATAAACTACTAATGAGCATAAAACTTATGAGAAACTAGAGTATACTTCAAAAAAGCAACCAAATACTCATGTATATACTTATACCACTCATATTAGATGAGACATGCATATAATGGAAGTATGCCATGACATGTATAACATGTATCATTTGTAGCATATGTATGCAGGCAGGTTTCTAACATTCTTAAAGGTACCTTTGTAGATAGGAACATATGTAACCTTTCTAACATATGTAGTCGTATTGTGAAGACACATGATATCTTTGTGTTGTGAAGGGGGCACATAATGTCATCCGGTGCGTAGGTACATGATGCCTAAGTTGTTAGAGTGGGAAATAATGTCTTTAGTTTTTTTTTTCTTAGGGAGCATCCAACTTTCCAAAATTTAGAAGTTTGGTTCAAAATTTGTGAGAAATTGATCACTTATCAATTTGAGAGGGGAGTGACACATTCAAAGGGATTGACACAAAAATTCAGTTTATTTTTTATGCCTTTGAAACGTAACAAGCTAGCATGATTATCTTCTATGCTCTAGCTTGAGAGGACTGTTAGAGAATAAAATTATATTGTAGTTAGGATTCTAAGTTAGAATACTTAGTTTCCTAATTGGTTGAGGGGCGTTATTTAGTTTCCTATCATAATTAGGGTTGTACTTTGTATAACTCCTTTTAGGGTGTGATTATGGATCTCCTTCTCCCCTTGTTTTTTCAACAAGAATCATATGTTCACACTATTAGACAACCACTGGATTCCAAAAGCTTAAGCTGTTAGGGAATGAGTCACCAATGTATATCAAGCTAGTTAACACCCTCCCTCACGTGTAGCCCCATCAAGCACATGGAGAGGCAATCAAATGTAGAGAATATATGAGCAACCCCATCTTGCTGGTTAACATGATAGATGATAAGTGGGAGATGGAGAACGGAGGTTTCGAACCCAAGACCTCTTGGAACAAGAACCTTTAATACCATGTTAGATAACCACTGGACCTGAAAAGTTTAAACTCTTAGGGAATGGGTCAACAATTTATATCAAGTTAGTTAAGACACACTTACCTAAACTAACATTATCATGAAATTTTACAGTCGCTCTTATGACCAAGTACTGTTTAAGAAGCTAAGTCTAGGTTTTGAGATGTTCAGATTTCACCATTTGGATGGCGAAATTGCCAAATTTATTTTGCTATCAAGTATTAATTTTAAAAAATACATGTGATCATGTTATATTATGATTTCTGTGGGGCTATACAATAGTTCACATGCTATTTACTCTGTTGTGCATAGCATCAAATGTGTATTGTGCTATATTTTGAATGAATTGGGACTTGAGATTTGACATTGAAGCATGTCCACATTCCATCATAAGTAGTGGTTCCGCTGTGCCACATAATTCTTGTGTGGAAAATGGGTGGGGAGGGGGAAAGGGAGGGGGGGTGGAGCCTGATGAGAAATCTTGCAGCTGTCCTAGGTTTGACTTGGCTGCAGTTAATTGAGGCAATTGCAATTTGCCAACTTGACATATTTGATGTATACTATAAAGGAAAATGGTCAACATAACATCTTATAATCACACCACCACCAAACCATCATCAGCATGGACATCATCATATTTTTTTTTTGTTGCTTTTCATATATGTTGTGTATGCATTTACTGTTAATTGGTAGGTACATGAAGTTTATTCTGAAGCTGGAATTACTGGATTTTGGAAAGGCATCATTCCAACACTTATTATGGTTAGTTTTGTGATAATTGAATAAATTCATAGATGCACAATGAATTACTTTCAGAATAATGAGTGGTTCTGTTGATAGGTTTGCAACCCAGCAATACAGTTCATGATTTATGAAAGCTCTTTAAAGCATCTTAGGGCAAAACGTGCTACCAGAAAGCAGGGATCAAAAAATATAACTGCTTTGGAGGTATAAGATCTACTTGGAATTATAGTTTTGAAAGCATTTGTAGGTTTTTCATTTTCTCGAAAAGGTCCTAATAACCTGGCATTAATAGTCCACATGAAGGGTGTCACTATTAGATCTCTCTCTCTCTCTCTCTCTCTCTCTCTCTCTCTCTCTCTCTCTCTCTCATACATTAAATTATTTTGTGGATAGGTTTTCTTATTAGGGGCCTTGGCAAAACTTGGAGCAACTATCTCAACATACCCATTGTTAGTTGTCAAGGTAAAGTTTACTACTCTAGTGCTTTGCATAATCCTATGGAGAACATGAAAAAAAAAAATGGTTATATTGAGCTGCTCAATCCCACCTCATGTGAGTGACGTCCATATGGTCATTCATTCACATTGAGACTAGGCCATGAACACTGTTTGTACTTCTTTATCTCACTTATCAACTGTGCACTAATCTATATTTGACCATCTCTGAGACTTATCTATCTTAGTATGCTTTTGCAATGGTATATTAATTTTCCAAGTTCTTCTTGATAAATGCCCAATAACATGTTGACTTGAGCCTATGCAGTCGAGGCTGCAAGCAAAGCAGGAGATTGGCGGGAATATTTCGCTAAGATACTCAGGTTCGCATTTTTATGAATTAAAGGCATATCAATTGGCTTCCAAATTGATTCATATTATGATTATATATTTCTCGTTTCCGTCTTCCTTCAATGAATTTCCTTCTTTATTTCTAATCTGCTATCCAGCTTAGCAGAGGAAAACAAATTGACCATCCTTTTGACCGTATAACTAAAAGCCAGATATTTTTCCTTGTGTTTTCTCTATTTTGCATGTTATGTATCCATCATTTTTATGATACAGAATTTTGTACGTTTCTTTGCACCACAGGTACTTTTGATGCTATATTGAAGATGATCCGGTATGAAGGATTGCCTGGCTTTTACAAAGGGATGAGCACAAAGATAGTACAGAGTGTTTTTGCAGCTTCTGTACTTTTTATGATTAAGGAGGAACTTATCAAGGGTTACATGTTGCTGGAAGATAAGTGCAATAAAGTTATGTTTCGTTCAGCAAAATGATTACTTTACAATGTAAGAAGAAAACCGTTCCCTTGATCAAAATGTGCAATATATATAAATTGACATTGCAAGCTGAGTGCCCATGAGAATTTCTGTCTTTTCCTTTTAGATTTTGATGGTTTCATGAAATTCAATAAGAATCCATAAAAACCATGAAATATGCAAGAGTCTATAACTTCTTTAAAATTCATTAAAATATCAATTGAATACACCCTTTTAATTAAGAGGGATTATCTTTTTGATAAGAAGCAAAATGGATCGTATTGTTGAAAAAGCAAAATGGAAAATGGGTTTTAGACATTTCATGATTAATAATGTCTAAAATTTAATGAAAAAATAATTTAAAAAGTTCAATAAAACATTTTTTATTCATTTTATTATTTTCTTTAATAAAATAGAAATAAAATAATTTTTAACTTTTTTTATAAAACAAAAAAGATAATTAAGAAAGAAAGAAAAGATAAAAACTTAAATAATTAAAACAAGTGTGATTGGACCAAGATACTTGGGTAAATAAGTTTCACTTATAGGTTATTTATTTAGTATGTCCAAACTATCTCTGTTACGTCATATTTTCGTCACTAATTTAAACCTAATTAACGATTTGGACTCAATTGCAAGTGCAATAAAAGCACAGGACTGAAATTGCCAAAATTGAAAGAACGAAATCAAAATGGAAGTTTCGTTAAAATTCAGGGATCAAAAGTGCATTTTGGCCTTATTAAAACATAATTATTATCACTAGGGTTGCCAAAGAAATTTTGTATATCACTTAGCATTAAACTATACAATAAGAAGTAATGATGTTCATAAAGATACAACCTCAGGTCTGGTTGTCTTAGTTATATACATAGCATTCTCGAAATATCGATCAGTTGAGGACATAATTACAATAAAGTTCCCTAAGCAGAATATATGTGAAATTTTAAGGGCTTTCACAAAAGGGCAGAGATTTAGGGTTGATGATATTGAAAAGAGCCAACAACGACTTTTGGTTTGATCAGAATAAATGTTTTGGTTTGTATTTCTACAGTTCTACATGTGTAGCTAAATGCACAACAATCATGGGCACAGCACATCCATTTTTTTTTTTTTGTTCGTTCGTAAAGTTCCAAACCTAGAATTTCTACTCTTATTCCCACTTGCATCTTGATTGAGCTAAGACTAATAAGCAATATGGTTAATTACTGCATTGACAACAAATGTTATAGTACTAATAGTTCAAAAACAAGTGTCTTGAAAATAAAGAGGCAAATTCCAACGCATGTTTTTGAAAATATTCACTGGAATTTGACACGACTACTGCATTTGTAATATAAGCAGTATTCTTTATAAGTAGTTTGTAAATATTTAGGATACTCCATTTGTAATATATGTAGAAGTAGGGTTTTAAAAGAATACACAAACATATAAACACCTCTGTAAAAAAATTTAAAAAAAAAACCGCTTGTGCCCACTGCCCAAAGCCAGTGCAGCCTTAACACTTGCATAAACCTAGTGGTAAAAGGTGACAATTTTAGTGCAATACGATATTATAAAATTCAAATCCAACAAAAAGAACCAAGTGAAGGCAATGTATATACAAGATTCAAATCCAACAAAAAGAACAAGTGAAGGCAATGTATATACAAGATTCAAATCCAACAAAAAGAACAAGAGCAATGTGGTAAATTTGTCCTCCACATTTTATTTCATTCCAGAAAGGAAAAACTGTTTCTTTTCAGTTTCTTCCATAGAGGATGAGGAGTCAACATTACAGAACTAGAACAAGAATAAGATAAGACTGCAGCACCTATCGGTGGTCAATAATAATCTGAAAGTCAATGAACCTGTACACAAATTTGATCTGGACCATAGTAATAAACTAATAATTTCCGAAGTTCATCTTGAACATATTTTCATGGTTGACAAACCCAAAAGGTGTCTCTCCTGGCAAAGTATGAGGCTGACCAAACATAGGAGGATGCTCGGTATACATATCACTTTGGCAATTTATCGGCTTGTCGAGATCAACTAGCTCCAAAAAAGACCCATTGTCACCTGCAAGCGTTTGGTCCACAGTATACATAGTAGAATCATGCCCACTGGAGAAATTATATCCATCTTCACTGAATCTAGCCAAGTTGCCCAAGTCTCCTAAATCTTTGTAAATATCACTTGTATTGAAATGAGGTATAACATTAGCATTTCCAGGGTGAATGAGATTACCCAGTTCCTGCAAACCCATGAAGAAATTTTCCATCAACATACATCATTAGTTTAAGAAACACTAGCAGAATAATATGCATATGAGTAGTACTTCCGGAAACCATATATTTGCATTAACAGATATATTTTATGTATATAAGAACATTTAAAAGGCTACAGTATATAACAACATTTTCAGAAATAAAATTCAAAACCATCAACTACTCAAGTTACATCATCTAGCTTTAAATTATTGCTTCAAGAAATAACATTTAGTTTCAATCTGCAAAATATTAACTTCGAGTCCATAATCCCAGCTGCTGCAGATTATATCCATTGGCTAGTACAAGCAGTAACACGTCATTACTCATTGTAAAAGCTAGAGAGCATGAATAAAAATAACAAAGAGAGGAAGAAGCTCCTCATTGGCAGAAGATAATAACATATCCATCTTACAGTTCATTGTATAACACGAGCAAGGAGAGTGCCTCAACAGAAACCTATCTAAATTCCATAGTACTGATGATTCCACCATTCAAAACTAATAACTTGTAAATGGAATGGAAAGACTTCTATGTCCAACCACATTTCCTGAGTACACCATAACAACACTAGACATTTTTCACAGATGAACACAAAATAATCATTGCACCATTCACATAATAAATTAATAAGCTGCATGCACATGACTGAAAAAAAAAAATGAAAATGGCAAACAAAGATTTACTGAGAAACCCAAATCAAGCAAATCCAAACCAAAAAATATATCATAATTATAATTTCCAATTGCCATCATCAAATCAGGAATGCTATATGCCTATACCACATGTAGTAAAATGAGATGAGCGTAATACACACCTCATTCTTGTAATTTTCAATCATAAATAAACCGTTTTCTTCTGTAAAGCAATTCAGCATTGCCGTGATATCATCACCAGTAGAAACATGATGCTTCTCCAATGTAACATAATCACTGGAAACTGGTTGGAGAACCATGGAAGAAGCCATGATATCATCACCAGTGGAAACATGACGCTTCTCCAATGTAACATAATCACTGGAAACTGGTTGGAGAACCATGGAAGAAGGTGATAACAGGTCAGATACACATGATTCAGATGGACCCATGGGTATACCCTCGGGGGAATGTGTGCCGGCAGCAATGGAACTATTAAAGTTGTTCGGATGTGCAAGGGCTGGCTCAGGCATGTTTGCATTTGGGAGTGCTTCTGAACAAATTTCAACCTCATCATCAGTCCAGTCTTCCTCTTTAAAGGGTGCACCATATTGTGCACCAATTCTTGGTCCTGGCCCATCTTTTTGGAAAATCTTACAGAGTACATATGAGTCCTGCGATATTAAAAGAGCCAAGAAAGTTAATACAAATCCGTTACGAATAAAAACAGTAACAAAGGCTATAAGGTGCACGAAAAAAATTGAATCAGTTGAAACATTCATAAATAAAAAACCTTTACAAAAGGAGAGTATGTTACTTAATCATTGTAGAGTGTCAAATACAGAACACCTGGACCAAACCTTTTATTTTTTACAAGAAACAAAAAACTGTGAAAAAAGGGGAAGAATACAAAATAATGGAAGGAAGAAGAGTATCAGTTACCTGAGGTACACCCCTATCAGCCATGTGCTTATCATCAAGCCTATACTCATGCATAACCCAATCAGTTCGCTCTCCTCGTGGAGCTCGACCTGTGTGAAAAATTAAAGTTTTTATCCAGCCGACAACTTCACCACTGTAAAGAACATTTCTATCCTTTCCCGTTGTCTTCCAGTATCCACATTCAGTGCCACGATTCATTCTAGCTCCATTTGCATATTTCTTTTCTCTTGGGCAAAAGAAGTACCATTTCAGATCTCCACTTCTCCAGCAAGCTTTGTCTGAAAAACAAAGCAAAACACAGTAAGAAATACAAAGTAGGAAAGCCAAGGTTAATGATCTCAACAATATTTACAAATAGTCCACTTCAACAACAAGTAAATGATAGATAAAGAATACGACGAAGAGACAGTAAAATGATATATACCTGGAAGATCCCAAGGAGCATACTTGTAAATGTCAACCTCTGCAATGAGGTTAACATGGAGTCTTTTCCTCATTAACTTCCTCTTCAAATAGTATTTCACTAGCTCAACATCAGTTGGAGAAAACCGAAACCCAGGAGGCAGTGATGCTTTCCCCATTACAAAATTCAAGATGTAAATTCACAATATCTAATAATCGCCCTTAAATCCAATATCCAATGTAGAAATTCCTCAACAGTTGTGAAGAAAATAAATGAGTAATCTCTTGAAACCAAACAGCAAGTAATCGAAAACCCTCTTCCTACCAATACTGCCTTTCACACAAAAACAAGTAGCTGAAGACTAGATTACAGAGAACGCTATTATAAACAGCACCCCTCCAAAAAAAGAGGAGTGTCAAGTCCAGTGCCGGAATAAGATCCTCCGCGAACACCAAAGCCTCCCTCGGTTCATAAAACAAAATTCCCTAATAATTGATGAATGTGTCTCGTTGAGATCAAAAGACATCGGGTGCACAATGAAGACCCTGTTTCCAACATTATTAGACACACTCACAATAATCAACAGAAATCCAAAGACAAAATAACAGCAAACTTTAAAAGAAAAAAAAAAGGAAACACAGGAAGTAGAAAAATCAAAACAAATCTTTTTCTTTTATGGGAAATTCAAAACAAAATAATCCCCTATAAAGTCTATATTTGAAACCTCAAAAACCTAATTGATAATATCTAACTAAATATTTGAGAGAGCAAAGCAACACATTATGCATTTAAGAGAAGCAACGCGCATTAGAAGTGATACCCAACTGGAAATAAAATAAACAAACAAACAAACAAACCCAGATCGAAAAATCCATCAGAATCATCTAAACAACCGTAGCAATAATGATATAAAACCTGAAAACAAAATCCTAAACCCGAAAAAAAAATCCCAGAAAACCCTAGATCGCAAAAAGAAGAACGACAATCACATAATCAAGAGAGAACGAAATTTGAATTGAGAGAAAGAAACTAAATTGAAGAAAAACTAAGACGCGTACAAAACAGAGAGTGAAGACAGATTTTGATGACAAAAATCAGGGGCTAGAAAATTAGGGCTTGATGTGAGAGAGAAAGAGAGAGAAACCAAGGAAAATAACGATAACCCAACAAGAATGAGAGTCGCTGTAACATTCAATCTTTCTCAGAAGTACCTGAATATGGGAGAACTAGCGATAATGGCTTGAATGCCAGAACGAATCGCAGAGAGAGAACTGAGAGGAGAGGCTCTGCTGCTGCTGCTGCGCAGTGCTTTGTTTTCTTATGTTTTATAGGGCTCTTTATCTTGTATTTATATAACGCGCAGTGCTCTGTTTTCTTTTCTTTTTGTTATTTGTTTCCCAAAAAAGTTTGTTTATTTATTTTCTGCCCACAAGTTTCTTTATTTGTTTGAAGCAAAAACAAANTGGGATTGCCCCCTCGTATGCAATTCCATCCTTTATAGGGCTCTTTATCTTGTATTTATATAACGGCAGTGCTCTGTTTTCTTTTCTTTTTTTTATTTGTTTCCCAAAAAAGTTTGTTTATTTATTTTCTGCCCACAAGTTTCTTTATTTGTTTGAAGCAAAAACAAATGGTTAATTTACAAAAAATTAGAGTTTAGTATTTATTATTACATTTTTTCTTTGCACCGAAACTATATGGGTTTATTTTTCCAAAAAAAGCTTTTTTACTACTGTCACGTCAAAAAATATGTTATTATTTTTTTATTTGTTGAGAATATAAAGTATAGGTTCACATCATATTTTTTTAGAATATAGAATGAGATTTATAGAGACTGTATATTAGATTTTAATTATGCGAGCTCAAAGTCTCAGAGTTAAAATATAACATAAAACCGACAAATTAGTACTGAGAACTTTAGAAATAAACAAAAATGCATTGTCGAATACTTGACAATGACCGTCGAGTGCTTGGCGCCTGGTATGTATAAAAAAAAATTAAAATTAATAGACCAATATCATGTAACGTAAAATAGTTAAAATATTATTAAAATTTAGTTAGAATTTTAAAAGTTATAAAGTTTTGGTACGTAAAATTAAAGGAATTAAATATAAATCTCTCCTTTATTTATTTGCTTGGGTGTACTCCTAGCCCAGCTGGATCTAGGCTTTTAACTTGTACTCGTGCTGGGCCTTGCTTCTCTCATACAAAACGACGTCGTAGCATTAGGTTAGGGCAACGNCTTTTTTTATTTGTTGAGAATATAAAGTATAGGTTCACATCATATTTTTTTAGAATATAGAATGAGATTTATAGAGGCTGTATATTAGATTTTAATTATGCGATCTCAAAGTCTCAGAGTTAAAATATAACATAAAACCGACAAATTAGCACTGAGAACTTGAGAAATAAACAAAAATGCATTGTCGAACACTTGACAATGACCGTCGAGTGCTTGGCGCCTGGTATGTATAAAAAAAATTAAAATTAATAGACCAATATCATGTAACGTAAAGTTATAAAGTTAAAAGTTAGAATTTTAAAAGTTATAAAGTTTTAGTACGTAAAATTAAAGGAATTAAATATAAATCTCTCGTTTATTTATTTGCTTGGGCGTACTCCTAGCCCAGCTGGATCTGGGCTTTTAACTTGTACTCGTGCTGGGCCTTGCTTCTCTCATACAAAACGACGTCGTAGCATTAGGTTAGGGCAACGCCTTCAGTTGAGCACCTTTATAAAATCCCCAGTTTCCGCCTCATCTCTACTTCGAATGCAAAACTCGTCTGACTTTTGATTTGTGTTGTGCAATTTGTTTGTGCAAAATGTGTTTGTGTAATTTGTATGTGCAAAATGTGTTGTGTTGTGCAAAAATGAATGAGGGGATGATGAAAATCGATGTGCAAACGCAGTACCATCTCTTGGTTTCTATGAGCGGCACTTCCACACGAGATTTCTGACTCTCTCTCTCTCTCTCTCACTCCTACTTCTTTGTTCTTTCATATGATTTTACAGATTTGATCTCTTTTCATTTTTTTTTTGTTGGGTTTATTTTGTGTTTAGAAATAAAATAAGATTTGTTTTTTTGAACTTATTTTTTCAGAATATTATGAGCGTTGATGGTTTGAAGTTTGAACAGTATTATGCGAGTTTTGTAATATTATAGTTTTCTCTGAATTTAATTGAATATTTCACTTAAAAAAAAACTTGAGAATTGGAATTTTTAATTTGTGTGGTAAGAATGGTTGAATGGTAGTCATTTATTTATAGCTGAAAACCCCATGTTTAGGCATAACTTAATTATAAGGAAAATTTCTTCTTTTATCTTTTTTATATTGCTGAGATTTCAAAATCTGAATTCTATGGCCTNAAAAAATTAAAAAAAAAATTATTTGAATTGAAGTCAATTGGATTGGATTTTTAGTTTAGATTGGTTTGAAGTGATTTGGTTCATAAGAATGTTTAGGCAAAACTTAATTATAAGGAAAATTTCTTCTTTTATCTTTTTTATATTGCTGAGATTTCAAAATCTGAATTCTATGGCCTCTGCCAAGAACTCAAACTTGGATTCAATGTCAAAACCCATATCCTTCGTGTGCTGCTGTGAAAGGGGTGTGGTTCCGCTGGGAAAGGGGTGACAGATTTTAATGTTTTTGTTTTATCTTATTTTTATTTTCTTTAAGATCTTTAAAACTGAAAAGAAAAATAATACTCAAATAATTAAAATGTGATGTCATGTCATATTTTCAGTTAAGAACTTAACCGGTGTGAACTTTTTGAATCCAATCATATCGGAAGTAAAAGACCGAAATTGAAAATTTGATAAAAGTAAATGGAACAAAGTAGAAATTTGAAAAAAAAAATATATATATATATATACATATACAATAATGATTACTCGCTTAGAGTCGGGAATTCAATGATCGAGACAATACATGTTTAGTAAAATGATTTTTTTTCATTTAAAAAATTGTGATTATTTAATAGTTGACATAAATATAATTAATTTTATGTAATGACATTTTAGTAATCAAATTGGTTTTTATTCTTATTCTTGCCAATTAGTAAACACATTTATGTAAATTTTATTTTCATTCTGATTCCTAACAATTAGTAAACACGTTAATAGAAATTACTAATTATGATTCAGGATGATTTCGATTCATGCTCATTTTGATTCTTGATCATTCTAATTGAGTAAGAGTGTTGCTATTTGCATACCATTTTTTTTTCTTTTTTACACATAATTTTCTCCATTTTTTGCCAACACATCACTTACCCTCTTCTAAAATTTGGAATTTCTTTTTGCACACTCCTTTCATTACTAAAATATCTCTCGTCTAAAACACACCCACCCGACCCAAACAATACACATCTCTCACCCAAAACCAGCACCATCGCGCGCATCACCCCCACCTCTCTCTCTCTCTTATCATTGATTTGAAAATTTGAATGGTCTAAATAAATCCCTTTTTTGTTGCCTATTTTACGTGCAATAAGATAGAGTGAGGGGGATTTGAAGAATCAGCGTGTTTAGTAGGAAATAATTTTTTTTTTTTTTTTAAAAAAAAAAGAGAAAAGAGAAAGAAAACGGAGAGAGAAGCTCTTTGGAATTTTCTGTCCTTTGAGGACCAAGAATCCCAACCCTTGGTTTAATCATTTGTGCGTCATCGCTTCGCTACGAGCAATCTCATTTTCTTCCAATATAAGATTTGAAAAGCTTTAATTCCCACCCCGCAGCACCATGCGCAGCACTCAATCGCGTCATTCATATGCGTTGTCATGTTATATTTACATTTAAAAAAATAAACAGAGTTAATAGTTTGGACTTAATTATAAACATAATAAAAGTACAAAACTAAAATTATCAAAATTAAAAAAACAAGGACCAAAGTGAAAATTTTATTTAAAGTACATGGACTAAAGATATACTTCGGCCTTTTCTTTATCCTTCTACCTGGGCTTCCATTTGGACTTGGATGACTGCCCCACTGCCAGGACACTCCCTTGTAGCTTACTTCTCTTAATCGACTCCTCAAGCATCACCAACTTGTTCACAAGCATAGTCATTGGAACATCCATCTTGTTCATGTTGTAATTCACAACAAATTGTGAAAAAGAGTTCAGTAGAGACTGCAACAAAAAATCAGCAGCAAGCTCATTCTTCAACCTCAACTTCTCAAGCTACTCAATGAGATTGATCATCTTCTGCCCATGATCATGGACATAGACTCCTTCCTTGAGCATTGTCTCATCTAGCTCCTTCACAGTGTTGAATCACATGGTTTAGCTTTGTTCACCATACAACTAAGCAGAGCACTATATAAGATGCACTCTTTAGTCTTTCTGTCTCGTGTTACTTCTGAAACTCGGAGTTCATATGTAACAACTCGAACCAAATTTCACTAAGAATTTAAATTTTTTACTGGTCAACTTAGAAGCCTAAAGGAAAGTTAAGTTGTGAGTTGTGACACCCAATAAATTTTTCTAAATCATTTTAGAGCCAATAAGGATTTTTAGAGAATTTATTGAAAGTGATAATAATTTTGTTGAATTACTTGAAGTTATTAAGGATTTATTTAAATTATTGAAAATTTTGGATTTTATTTAAACAAAATTTGAGAACTCAAATTTGAAGTTAAGACGATAGAAAAATGGTACAAGTTGAGAGGAGCCTATAGAAATTTTCGAAACATTTTTCTCGTACCCGAATCCATTGAAATGGACGTTAAGCCCTTAATGAATCAACCGAAGCATAAACTTCATAGCCGGTTAACCAATGTAATGAATTTTTTTTTCTTATCGCTTGGTTGATATGAAACCACAACATATGTACGAATCTATAAAACAAACATTTACAAATAAGCAAGATCATAACACTTTTTATAGATCACTAAATTATTTTCCAAGAAGCATAGATAAATCATCGAATGCAAGTCCCAGCTCAAAAGATGCATTAAAATACACAAACCATCTTCCATAGATACCATTAAATCTAATCAACCCAAAATTCCCATATCTCCAAAACCCAAAACGTCATCATCTTCAAACTCGGAAGCAAATCACCCATGCCCCGGAAGTCCGGAACAAGCGAGGACATAAAGTCTCACAAATAAATATAATAAAACTGGAAAAGGCCAAATCAAATATTCAAATTTTTCAATCATACCAGATCTAAATCCTACGTAAACACTAATTTCCGAATTTCACAAAACATTACTAAACAATCATCCCCAGTATTTATGCTTTCTAATTGGAAATTCCAGAGTTTGAAGCAAATTCCTATAAAAATGAAGAATCATGTGTGTGTGTGTGTGTGTGTGTCTTTGTACATGACAGACTCATAATGAGTCAGTAGGTCACTGTAACACGAACGATCATAGTTGTGAATCAATATTTTCAGAATGTGTGCACGTACAACATACAGCAACTATTCTTTTCCCATCCACGGTAGCAAAAAGCGAAATTAGACCTTCACCTACCTCATTCCTTGTCACTTGAGCTACAACTAAAGCATAGACATGCAAATTTTGAGGCTTTGATCTCAGAATTGAAACTGTCTTAAACCTGTAACACATGCTCTGATTGCTAGGCTCGTCCATTCCAAGATTAAATCATTCAATTTATTTTTTTTCCTGGTTGATGAGAATAAATCATTCAAATGATCCTGAAGTTTACTATCTAAGAATCTAATGTGTTGTGAAGTTATCTTTATCACCACTGTGGCTACAAAAGAGGGTCAACCCGACCTCCATAGTCCAAATTCAGGAAAGACCCCAAAATACAGACTAACAAATCTAGATGAGGAAAAAGGGATCAACTAAGAAACTTATATTAAAAAAACAATAGTTTGAAAGAAAATCCCAAACTACCTACTTTTCTGATTAGAACTCAAAAAGCAAAAGAAACATTACCATGTCCATTGTCCACCCATAGATAAACATTGGGACATTCAATCACTTAGACTTCTTTCCTTGCTTCTTCTTAATAACTTCATCGATGTACATTATACCCTTGCCTTTGTAAACTTCAGGTGGCTTGCAACTACGAACGGCAGCAGCAAACTGGTGCACCCTATCCTTATCAATTCCAGTGCAGCAAACCACATTGTTCTTAAAGCAGAAAACACGAACAGCAGCAGGAACGGTCAATTCAACCTCATGACTGTAACCCAATTTCAGATACAACATGCGTCCTTGAGCTTCAGCTCTGGCTTTGTAGCCTACACCCACAATCTTAAGAAAGCGAAAAAATTTGGCTTCCATTTGTGTAAATGCTCCTGAAACCTACCAAACCCAGGAATCATTTTGTCTGAATATTATCAAAGTAAGCTACTTTTAAGCATGCTCTTTTGTAAGAAAGTCTATAATCCTCAAACTAACACTAGAATATTAGAAGTGATACCCATGTAAAGTCTATATTTGAAACCTCAAAAACCTAATTGATAATATCTAACTAAATATTTGAGAGAGCAAAGCAACACATNACCTGAAAACAAATCCTAAACCCGAAAAAAAAATCCCAGAAAACCCTAGATCGCAAAAAGAAGAACGACAATCACATAATCAAGAGAGAACGAAATTTGAATTGAGAGAAAGAAACTAAATTGAAGAAAAACTAAGACGCGTACAAAACAGAGAGTGAAGACAGATTTTGATGACAAAAATCAGGGGCTAGAAAATTAGGGCTTGATGTGAGAGAGAAAGAGAGAGAAACCAAGAAAAATAACGATAACCCAACAAGAATGAGAGTCGCTGTAACATTCAATCTTTCTCAGAAGTACCTGAATATGGGAGAACTAGCGATAATGGCTTGAATGCCAGAACGAATCGCAGAGAGAGAACTGAGAGGAGAGGCTCTGCTGCTGCTGCTGCGCAGTGCTTTGTTTTCTTATGT
>QANW01000298.1:415062-527685 GCA_003254865.1 Dryas drummondii
ATGTTTAGGCATAACTTAATTATAAGGAAAATTTCTTCTTTTATCTTTTTTATATTGCTGAGATTTCAAAATCTGAATTCTATGGCCTCTGCCAAGAACTCAAACTTGGATTCAATGTCAAAACCCATATCCTTCGTGTGCTGCTGTGAAAGGGGTGACAGATTTTAATGTTTTTGTTTTATCTTATTTTTATTTTCTTTAAGATCTTTAAAACTGAAAAGAAAAATAATACTCAAATAATTAAAATGTGATGCCATGTCATATTTTCAGTTAAGAACTTAACCGGTGTGAACTTTTTGAATCCAATCATATTGGAAATAAAAGACCAAAATTGAAAATTTGATAAAAGTAAATGGAACAAAGTAGAAATTTGGAAAAAAAAAATATATATATATATACATATACAATAATGATTACTCGCTTAGAGTCGGGAATTCAATGATCGAGACAATACATGTTTAGTAAAATGATTTTTTTTCATTTAAAAAATTGTGATTATTTAATAGTTGACATAAATATAATTAATTTTATGTAATGACATTTTAGTAATCAAATTGGTTTTTATTCTTATTCTTGCCAATTAGTAAACACATTTATGTAAATTTTATTTTCATTCTGATTCCTAACAATTAGTAAACACGTTAATAGAAATTACTAATTATGATTCAGGATGATTTCGATTCATGCTCATTTTGATTCTTGATCATTCTAATTGAGTAAGAGTGTTGCTATTTGCATACCATTTTTTTTTCTTTTTTACACATAATTTTCTCCATTTTTTGCCAACACATCACTTACCCTCTTCTAAAATTTGGAATTTCTTTTTGCACACTCCTTTCATTACTAAAATATCTCTCGTCTAAAACACACCCACCCGACCCAAACAATACACATCTCTCACCCAAAACCAGCACCATCGCGCGCATCACCCCCACCTCTCTCTCTCTCTTATCATTGATTTGAAAATTTGAATGGTCTAAATAAATCCCTTTTTTGTTGCCTATTTTACGTGCAATAAGATAGAGTAAGGGGGATTTGAAGAATCAGGGGAAAGAGGAACTGCGAGAGAAAGATGAGGTTGGGGAGAAAGATGTTTGGTGTGTGGCGACTGGAAAAGGAGAGAGAGATGAGGTTGGGGAGAGAAAGAGATGAAAGAGATGTCTGGAACTTGGAAGAGAGAGATGGTGTGTGGCGACTGGAACTTGGAAGAGAGAATGAAATAGAAAATGGGTTTGGGTTTGGGTTTCTTTTATACTAAACCCTAGATGGTGAAAAGACTAAAATACTTCTTAACCTTCGTTTGTCTTTAATTCTTAAACGGTAACTCCAAAACACGTTCCGTTTGCGTCTACATGCTCGTTGACCCGAGACATTTCCAACAGGGCTAAAATCAAGACTGGGCATTTCCTAATTTTTATTATTCCTCGATAACTCGCCGAAATCACTTAAATTCTAAATAACTCATGCACCAAAATTAACTTTGATGTCCGAAAAATGTTCTGTAAAATCCCGTGAACTCGTCTCAATAAATCTTATTTTTCTACAACTTCAAATTCATTTATTGCCTTCCAAAATTCCTCAGAAAAATTTTAATATCTCCAAATTAACTAGATAATTATCAATAAATCACTATTTACTCCAAAATAAATTATAAACCAATTTTCCGGGATCTCAAAATCTATTTGGATTGTGTTTGGTTATTGGGTTAAGGGGTTTAAAAAATAATAATACATGTCATTTTCATATTTGTCCACATATGTTTTAAGGACAATTGATTTAAAATGATTAAATATCCCTTAAAAAGAGGTCATTTTTATGTAATTGTTAATTAGTGAACAATTTTTATTTAACAGTGTTTTGTCTCCAATGCACATTATATTCACCTTATATCACATGAAACATACTATATAATTTGGTTTCTTCAATGTTTTTTATCAATAAAGTAGATAATATGTTAAATAAATATATGGTCAAGTTTCATTTAAAATTTCCGTATTTTGATAGCAATTTCCGTCGTTTTTGTCTAATTTTTTCAAAATCGAAATTTTAATCGAAAATTTCATTGAAACTGAAATTTTACTCCTTGGTTGTTTATTTGTATTTTCTTAGAAGTATAATTGTTGTCTATTTTTATGAAACATTCATCTCATGTTCCTCAAGAATAATAATGTGATTTGTATTCAAATAGTGCATCCATAAATTTTTGGTCCTCCGAGTCTTGATACATGATTTCTAATTTTTTCTGGTCTTGTTCTTTGGCTTTATTGAGTTTTGTTGGTTTTTGTTTTGGTGTAATTATTTGATGGGTTCATGGTGTTGACTTTTGGCAAATCTAGTGCTATACCAACAAAAATGTTTCTACTTCCTACCAATAATTATAATTAGTTATCAATATTATATTATATACACACAGATGGGAAAGAAGGATAATAATAGCAACACTACTGCAAATGTGGGAAGTGGATCCCGAACTTCGGCAATATGGAATGCTCAAACTATAATTAGATTATGTGACCTCTGTATCAAGGAGGTGGATGCAAGAAATCGTCCTGGTACTCATTTTAATAAAATTGGATGGGAAAGTTGGTTGCAAATATTAATAAAGAGACAGGAAGACAATATGATAGATCACAATTGAAAAATAAGTGGGATGCACTCAAAATTGAATGGAAACTGTGGAAAGAACTAATTGGGAAAGAAACCGGTCTCGGGTGGAATTCGACTAGTAATACTGTTGATGCATCTGATGAATGGTGGCAAAACAAAATTCAAGTGTGTAAACTTATTACTTTTTAATGAATTTTTTTTTACTATAGTATGAAATATGAATTCATTATAATGGTCACATATCTCTAAATTGCAGGTAAATTCGAAGTATGCAAAATTTCGTAAGGAGGGCATTAATTCTGAGATGATGGAGAAGTTAGATAGGATGTTCATGAACACCACTGCCACCGGTAAGCACGCTTGGGCACCCTCATCTAGTGCACTTCCAATAGAAAGTGAAGGAGCTCCCAAGGATGATGTCTTTGCAGTTGAAGATAGTGGTGATTCATCAGATGAGTTCATCAAAATTGAAACTAACGATCAAGCTGTGAAAAGTATTGAAGAAAGGGGGAAAAAGAGATCAACCAATCCAAATGATACACAAGCTAAGAAAGGAAAGAAAGGTAAAGGAGTTGTTGTAGGGGGAGGGAAGGTAGGAGGTGCTGCAAAATTATCTCAGCAAATTGATCGACTTGTTGATGTAGTTGAAGGTAGAAGTGCTCCAGTATTATTGAATACAGGTTTACATGACAGTAGTATTCCTGAAGTGATGCAAGTAGTTGAAACTCTACCCGGAGCAGAGCCTGGTAGCAAGTTGTGGTGGTTTGCAACTCAATTATTCATATCTCAAGAGAAGAGAGAGATGTTTTCTTTCATGAAAGATTCTGACCTCAAGCTACAGTATCTTAATCATGAATTAGCTCAAATATAAGTAGGAGAGATCGACTATTTTATTTTCAGGGCACTTATTTTGTGTTTATTTTATATTAGGTTATTGACATTATTGTTTGAATTAGCGATGTTTATTTGGATTGCTAACTTATTATAGTTGACTATTATTTGGATATTTTTTTTTTTTTGGTGTTATCTATTATGATTATTTTTTATATTTATATATTTAATATTTGTTTGCATGGTGGAATGATGTTTCATGAAAACATATACAACTTGCAGGTTTATTTAGAGTATAGACATTCTTGAAGATGAAGTGACAAATCAAATTATATGCGTATGTGCTCGAGCTATTGAACTTTATTATCTTCAATATATTTATAAAAATCCTTGTATGGATTCTTCTCAAACAGGTAATATTTGGTTGATGGGAGTGTTAAAAGGAAATGATAGTCGTTGTCATAATTTATTTAGGATGGACAAAGATGTCTTTATAAGATTATGTGAGGACTTGCAAGTCAATTATGGGTTGAAGGGTAGCAGGAGAATGGGTGCTGCTGAGATTTTGGGAATGTTTTTACATATTTTAGGACATGGTGCAGGAAATAGGCTAGCCCAAGAACGATTTCAACATTCTGGTGAGACTGTGAGTAGATATTTTGGTATTTTACTAGATATTGTATGTCGTATGGCTATAGATGTCATAAAACCATTGGATCCCAAGTTTAAAACAGTCCCAACAAAAATAATGAGAGATTCCAGATATAAGCCTCATTTTAAGGTAATTATTATACTTATTTTTTTTCATGTAAATTAAGGTTTATAATTTTATTTGAAGCCTTTCTTATTATCATTTGTAGGATTGCATTGGTGCTATTAATGGAGTACATGTGCATGCCTCAATACCTCCTTGTGATCAAGTACCATATATTGGAAGGAAGGGAGTACCGACACAAAATATAATGGCCGCATGCAATTTTGACATGCAATTTATATTTGCATGTGCAGGTTGGGAAGGCACTGCTCATGATACAAGGGTATTCCTTTCGGTTCTACACGAGATCATACTTTGAATTTTCCTAAACCTCTAAATGGTAATTTTTTAAGAAAAAAAATGTGTACATAATTTAACTTCTTGTTCAATTTATAATTAAACATTATATCATAAAACAAATATATCTTGTATTTTCAGAAAAATATTATCTAGTGGATGCAAGATACCCACAAATGAAAGGTTATTTAGGACCATAAAAAGGTGAAAGGTATCATCTTCCTGATTTTCCGTAGGGGTACTCAACCAATTGGCTATAAAGAAGTTGACAGGACCGCCCCCGGATTCCACCCTGAAACCCGGAGAGGTCCTGCGGGAATCCAAATTCAAGGAAAATCCTACCGAAAATTCGGCAGAACCTCCCCTGAAAATGGACTAACCCAGAAATTTCAAACCTGTTAAAATGCACTTCAATACAGCAACCACCTCTACCACAACCAAAATAAGGTCTCAGACCCAGCAATTTCACAGAAATCCAACTTAAAATTTGTAGAGTGGTTATCAGAGCTCATATCCTATTACAAGGAAATTTTTACAAAAATTGAATGGCGCCTACAGGGTCCGACTAAGGGGATGATTGCAACTGCCTCGACGTGTTTGGCTCGACCTCCACCAAATCTACTACCTGGGGGACAATTTAAGACAAAACAAATAAACCGTAAGACAACTCAGTGAGTGGACAGTTTAACGGGAAACGTAAGTAAAATTTCTGTTCCAGAAAATCCTTCAAAAACCACGTTAACTCTAAAACCTCTCGTTACTCTTTGAAGTCCCCCAGTTTTAAAACAATTTCACAAGTCTTAAAAATGTTATAAAACCCATGAAACTCAAGGAAAGATAACACATATCTCAATAGCAAATCATTTAAATTAACAAAGTCATAAAAATAATAATAAAATCGAAATCATTATAAAACTCGAAAACTATTTCTCACTTAAAATCCATACTCAAACTCTGAAAATACCAATTTCATTTTACACCATGCTATATACCCTGAATAATCCTGGCCATACACACGCGTGGAGTAATCCAACACGTGCAGGCAATATCCTGGCCATACACACGCGTGGAGTAAATCCAACACGTGCAGGCAATATCCTAGCCATACACACGNATTCAACCATAAAATAAACAAAATATTTTAAAACAAAAGTCCACTCACAGTGAGAAAATCTAATGTCGATCCTCCGCCGGATCGTCGCGAACCCCGATCGTGTCGCCTATAACACAACGATAAAATATGAAATTAGTCTCGACTCCAATACGTTTAATTTTGTGTGTGTTAATTCTAATGTCTCGCTAACTCACGCTCGAGTAACGGTTATAAATCATCTTTCTCAAAACTATACGCTCTCTAACCTATTCCTAACCATCTCGAAACTTCCCGGCTCACACCAACATCAACCACACCCAAACTCCTAATTTCTTCAAGTTTCTCATTAGGGTCGACACTTAGAGGTTTACTAGTGGATAAATTATCCAAAACCACTCCAAAAATTTCCACATAACTCAGCCAATCCATAGCAAATCCGAACTGGGTTCCAACCCTTGAAATCAAACTTCTCAATGTCCAAAATCCTCCAAATTAACTCTGATTTTTGATGCTAAACATAGAACAACCTTCCTAAGAGTGAAAATTATCCAAAACACAACAAGATTCACCCATAATCTCTACATTCAAAGGGGAACCCGAAATCACTACAAATCCAAATTTTCAATTTCCTAAATACTTGAAATTAACCATTAAAAATACAGGGGAAATAGAGCCCAAGATGGGGGAGAGAAAACCCACCTAAAATCAATTCGAACGGAGGCCAGAGGTGGCCGGAATCGCTGAAGAGAAGGGCGGCGGCTGGATGGCTTTCTGGCGAGTTTTTCCGATGTGCAGGGGAGCTGGGTTGGGCTGGAGGAAGGCCCGAGCTGAGCTGGTCGGCGTCGGGGGAGGCTCGCCGGAGCCTTAGGTCGCCGAAAAAGTGATCGGACGTGGCTGGGTGGCTGAGGCAGGTGCGTGCAGCGGTGGGTTGCAGGCTGTGTGTTGTGGCCCTCGTCGAAGTGGTGGCTGGCTGGCGAAGGGACTGGTCTGGGGGGTAGGCGCCGACTCGCCGGTGGTCTTGGGGCGTGGGGAAGGTGGCCGGAGCTGCTGCGCCGGTGAGAGAAAGGGAGGGGAGTGGGGCTCGGGAAAGAGAGGGAGTAGTGAGAGAGTGCGGGAGTGAGAAAAATAAAAAGGGGAGAGAGAAGCTCGTAGAGAATTCTAGAGAGAGAGAGAGAAATCAGAACATTTTCTGATTTTTGGATATTTAAAAACCCACTTATATAAATTTACAAAATTGCCCCTCACTTCACACGTCCGTAACTTTCAAACCGTAACTCGAAACGACGCGTGGTACGTGTCTATGAAATCGTGGGCTCGAAACCTATCTAACAGACCCGAAGTTAAAATCGAAAACCCATTCATTTTAAAAGTCAACTTTTAGTCAAACCCCAAATTAAAACAATAATAAAATAAAAAATTTTAAATCCAAACCCTTTTTATTTTCCGAATAAATCCCAAAATCTTTAAAATACAATTCAACATCTTTTTTTAAAAAAAAAATCTCTTTAAAGCATAGTTAAATAAAAATTTAAATTTCTAGTAAAAAATTTGAGTCGGGTCGTTACAGAAGTATTCAACCAAGCACATTCTTCTCTTAAGGAGCGGTATTGAACGCACTTTTGGAGTGTGGAAAAAAAGATGAAATATATTACGAGACATGTCTAGTTATCCATTGAAGAAGCAAGTGAAAATAGTTATGGCAACCATGACACTTCATAACTATATAAGAAGGCATGCCCAACGTGACTGTCATTTTGAAGAATGTGGAGATGACCCAAATGACATCTTAAGTGAAGAGATAGGGAGGGAAGCTCATGCACAAGAAAAAGATGGTCAGGTAGAACAAGAAATGGAGGCATTGAGGAATAATATTGATGTAAGTTTAATGAGTGCATCATCTATTTAGATATTTTAATAGATATATATATATATTTATGTAGGAGTAGTTTAGTTATTTTTTATAAACCAAAATTATTTAATATTCATGTTGTATGTAGGATTTAACATTCAACATTGGTTAGCATTCAAGTTCATTACTTATTCAATTAAAATTATGGTACTTCAATGTGCCATTCAAATGATGGCACCGTATTTGTACTAATAAATTTTAATGTTTTTTTTTTTTGAGAAATAAAATTATAATGGTTTGCAATTTTTTTTTCCAAATATAATTTTGAAACGATGCCAAACATAATAAGTTTATTTGTCTATGGTTGGTATATATATTTCTATTTCTATTTTTTTTTTTTCAAATTGAAAATTATGAAAAAATTAGAAAAAAAAATGTATAAACGTAAGTGGAAGTTGTTTTTCAACCAACCAAGTAACTATAAAACACTTTCAACATCATGTCGATTTTAGTCATTATATACAGTCAAAGCACTTTTAACACTAATATTTACCAAACACATAAGAATCACTTTTTGTACCAACAACACTTTTCATAATACAGTTTACCAAACACTAAACTGTTTTATTTCACAATTGATTATAATCACAGCACATTTGACAGTGATTATTTTCACAGCATAGCAATACTAAACTGGCCCTAAACAGAGCACTATATCAGATGCACTCTTTTAGTCTTTATGTCTCGTGTTACTTCTGAAACTCGGAATTCATATGTAACAACTCGAACCAAATTTTTACTAAGAATTTAAATTTTTTATTGGTCGACTTAGAAGCCTAAAGGAAAGTTGAGTTGTAACACCCAATAAATTTTTCTAAATCATTTTAGAGCCAATAAGGATTTTTAGAGAATTTATTGAAAGTGATAATAATTTTGTTGAATTACTTGAAGTTATTAAGGATTTATTTAAATTATTGAAAATTTTGGATTTTATTTAAACAAAATTCGAGAACTCATATTTGAAGTTAAGGGCCTAAGGCGATAGAAAAATGGTACAAGTTAAGAGGAGCCTATAGAAATTTCCAAAACATTTTTCTCGAACCCGAATCCATTCGGGTTCCATTCAAATGGACGTTATGCCCTTAATGAATCAAACGAATCATAAACTTCATAGCCGGTTTACCAATGTACTGAATTTTTATTTTTATCGCTTGATTGATATGAAACCACAACATATGTACGAATCTATAAAACAAACATTTACAAATAAGCAAGATCATAACACTTTTTATAGATCACTAAATTATTTTCCAAGAAGCATATATAAATCATCAAATGCAAGTCCCAACTCAAAAGATGCATTAAAATACACAAACCATCTTCCATAGATACCATTAAATCTAATCAACCCAAAATTCCCATATCTCCAAAACCCAAAACGTCATCATCTTCAAACTCGGAAGCAAATCACCCATGCCCCGGAAGTCCGGAACAAGCGAGGACATAAAGTCTCACAAATAAATATAATAAAACTGGAAAAGGCCAAATCAAATATTCAAATTTTTCAATCATACCAGATCTAAATCCTACGTAAACACTAATTTCCGAATTTCACAAAACATTACTAAACAATCATCCCCAGTATTTATGCTTTCTAATTGGAAATTCCAGAGTTTGAAGCAAATTCCTATAAAAATGAAGAATCATGTGTGTGTGTGTGTGTGTGTGTCTTTGTACATGACAGACTCATAATGAGTCAGTAGGTCACTGTAACACGAACGATCATAGTTGTGAATCAATATTTTCAGAATGTGTGCACGTACAACATACAGCAACTATTCTTTTCCCATCCACGGTAGCAAAAAGCGAAATTAGACCTTCACCTACCTCATTCCTTGTCACTTGAGCTACAACTAAAGCATAGACATGCAAATTTTGAGGCTTTGATCTCAGAATTGAAACTGTCTTAAACCTGTAACACATGCTCTGATTGCTAGGCTCGTCCATTCTAAGATTAAATCATTCAATTTATTTTTTTTCCTGGTTGATGAGAATAAATCATTCAAATGATCCTGAAGTTTACTATCTAAGAATCTAATGTGTTGTGAAGTTATCTTTATCACCACTGTGGCTACAAAAGAGGGTCAACCCGACCTCCATAGTCCAAATTCAGGAAAGACCCCAAAATACAGACTAACAAATCTAGATGAGGAAAAAGGGATCAACTAAGAAACTTATATTAAAAAAACAATAGTTTGAAAGAAAATCCCAAACTACCTACTTTTCTGATTAGAACTCAAAAAGCAAAAGAAACATTACCATGTCCATTGTCCACCCATAGATAAACATTGGGACATTCAATCACTTAGACTTCTTTCCTTGCTTCTTCTTAATAACTTCATCGATGTACATTATACCCTTGCCTTTGTAAACTTCAGGTGGCTTGCAACTACGAACGGCAGCAGCAAACTGGTGCACCCTATCCTTATCAATTCCAGTGCAGCAAACCACATTGTTCTTAAAGCAGAAAACACGAACAGCAGCAGGAACGGTCAATTCAACCTCATGACTGTAACCCAATTTCAGATACAACATGCGTCCTTGAGCTTCAGCTCTGGCTTTGTAGCCTACACCGTATAGGGTATAGGGTATAGGGTTTCGTTTAAATTTTAAACCCTAAACCCTAAACCCTAATACATAATTTCTCTTATTAGAAGTTTATAATTATATACTATACCCTAAAACTATAATAATTTTAGGATATAGGATTTAGTGTATAGATTATAGAGTATAAAGAATATACTAATTTTATTATAAAAAGTATAACTAAAATTATATACTAAAACATTATTATATATATAGAATATAGGCCATAGGGTTATATAAAATATATTTTAGGGTCTAAAATATAGTTAGGTTAATATTAATTTTATTATCTAAAATGTGTAAAATGTGTGTAAAAATGTATGTAAAAATGTGTATAAAAATGTGTGTAAAAATGTTTAAAAAGTTTATAAAAATTGTATAAAAATTAAATATACATAAAAATTAAAAATACATATTAATTAAACGGTCCAGTCCAGTCCAGTCCAGTTCTGTGAAGTGCAAAATCGGAACCGGAATTGGATTGGACCGGTCTAGTCCAGTTTTGACCTGATGTTGACTAGTTTTGGTCAAAGCGGTTTTTTACGGTTTTTTTCCCCCCGTTTTAATTCGGTGCATCCAGTTTCCGGTTTAAACGCCCACCCCTAGGACTAGGGGTCAGTGGTGGCTTCATCTCCGCTTATTATAATTGCAGCGACCTAAGATGCAGATGGTAAACTATATTGAGGCCGGTTTGCTGGTTGCTCTTTTAAGATGAGTTTGCAATTTGGCAACTGTGGGTGTCGCCCTAAGTGTTGTAATGTCTGAGCGAACGGATTATGTTCATTAAGAATCCGTTGTATCTTTTCAACCACACTTCTATCTAGAATATCACTCTCAGCCAACCGATTTTCAATTGCATGCTCGGTATCATATATGTAAGTTTGTAGAAATCACGTTCTATTACCTTCTCTTGGTAGAAGACTACCAATTTTATGATATATAGATCCTTGTGCTCGAAATGTATAAATTCCACGTCCTCCAATATTAATTCTGTCATCAACATGGACACCCATTGAAGTGAAGGCAAATACATGATTGTAGGCTCGAATATTTTGCCTAAAGTGTCTACCCTCCGATGTTTGGTCTATGAAAAGTGTTATCATTTCTGGCAGAGATGGTATCCATGGCAAGACAACTTTTCCGTTGCAACAACACATATTGGAGGTCTCATTATGAAATAATTGCGCTGCGCACTTTGAACATATGGTTGGTATAGGTAATTGGCATCCTGGGACTCCCATGCTCTCACAATAATCTCTAGCACAATTATGATTTCTCCTTTCTCTTATCCTACGTTGAACTCGAGGTACGCTATTGCTGCCTGGCCCCGCATTACGATTTGTTGTTTCATTAGGCACTTCTGCTTTTAAATAATTCACTTTTAATTTTGAGCGAAAGAATTGTAATTCAAACTAAAAACAATGTAAAAAATAACCCACCATTAGGAGCATAATTTAGATTATCCTCGTTGGCCATTCGCAACGTACCGGAACGTGCCATTCGTCTTATATGAGTCAAACGTCTTCTAAGAGGTTGCTCAATGTTGTTGCCAGAATTGGATAAAATTCTTGTGTTTTGGCCTTCATCCTCCACCTGTTCAAATAAATTGGTTTCCGTATTTGAACTTGGCATTTGCGTTATATGGTTCACACGCATTGTAGAAGCATATTGACCTTCATTCTCATGATTTGACATAACTCTTGAACTTGGGCCTTCATCGCCAACTCGTTCTATCCAATTGATGATAACACTTGAGTATTATATAATTTTAATTTCACTTTTCATGCTTAAAAAATTATAATTAAAGAAGAATAATAATAAAAATGCTACTTAATAGTGTAAACAATATATGAACTTATTTTAAATAAGAACCCTAAAAATGTATAAATATTAGTTAAGCGTACAAAAAATACCAGGGGATGACTGATCTCTATTACTGGTGTCCGCCTCAATTCTATCATCACAAATATTATCAACCATTGGTCGCTTTCCTCGAGATGCCTCGCGCCGTCGAGCCAAATAATTGCGATATTGTGAAGAACTCAATGATTGTCTCCATTCTGTTGAGCTCATCCTATAAAAAAAAATAAGGATAAAATAAAGACGTGTGAAAAAATTAGGGTTCATTTTATTTTGAAGGAAAATTATCAGTGAAGTTTTTTATATCATGGTGCACTTTAAAATTAGCATAACGACAACCATGTTGATTGACTACAATCCCAAATATTTGTGGTGGGCTGCACTCAGAGAAGGTAAAATCACACCATCATTATAAGAATCATTTAGACATATTTAGAGGTTTCTATATGTAACTCTAAAATCTAGAATAAATGTGACAGCCAAAAAAAAGATGCATGGGTGAATGCATAAGCAAAAGAAAAAAGAAAAAAAAAATGATTAGTCAGCTATGCACATTACAAATATGTGTTGATATGGATTTGCATATTAGGCTTGAATGGAGGACAATTGATTTCTACTAACACAGAGAATACCAATTACATCAATACCTTCTCATAAGTAATCAATTACAAAGAATAAAATAAATTCTACATATTCAAATCGCTGTATAAGACTATAAGAGCATAGAGATCTCTAATAGTAAAATGCACCTCAATTTGATGATCACCACATGCATAAATGGATAGAGAGCTGGAGAAAAAAATATTCCAAACCAATCTCATCGAAACTTGCAAGGCTTCCTCTGCATGCTTATGATCTTATCACCATTATTTCTGCACAAATTTCATTCGATAATAATTTGAATCATACAAAGAGAGCTCTTCTTACTACTTCCAATCTCAATTGTGCATAATTTATGTTCTTAAGAATAGTAGCCCGGGGAAAAGGCAAATTAATCAAAAAATGTCTCCACTCTTAAACTTCCACCAACTCTATGATCCACATGAAACATCTGCAAAAATCAAATCCTTGTTAATATAAGAATTAATAAACCAAGAAAAAAAAAAAGTTTAATAAACAAAGCAAACAATGATATTGTTCCCCTCACAAAATTCATATGAAACTTGTACACAAAATTCAAAGGAATGCATTAATAATCCAAACAAATACATGCACACACAATTAGTGGACTCAACCTAGAACGGCAATGCCAATCCGTACACCAAATAGAAAGATATATTCACTATATTAGCATTAGGCCATCAGAATTGTGTAGGCCATCAGAACTGATGTATCTGAAATGGATGCCCTTTATGCCAACAAACAATCCAATATATATTATGTGATTCCTAGAGAACAATAACAAATTTGACCCAATTTCTAAATAGGAAAAAAAATAAGAACAAACTCCTATGCAAGTTTATTAGAATTCCACTAACTTGTTGACCAAAGGGAAAACAAAAATACTCTACTCACCGAATTGGAAAACACTAAAAGTCACTTAAATAAATGTGAGAACATCCTCATTTTTTGCTGAAATTTTTCCCCAAATTATATTAACAACATTATACTCACACTTGCTCATGTTCATACACTCTGAAATCTCTCCCATTTTGTCATGAAACAGACCCATTAATTTGTAACTTTAAACCCATTATTTTGCTTTGAGATTCGCACAAATTAAATTATTTTGTAGAGAAAAGAATAAAAAGTTCAAAGGGGTTCATTCTAATACCGTAGGCGTGAATTGATGATGATTTATTTATTGCAACATCTAAGTAAAAGAATTAGATCACTAAACTGTGTATATATATTTAGTTGCTTACCAGCAGCAAAGCAACCACGATGGGTTTTTTTTAGAACGTAATTACCATTAAAATTAGGAGCATTCATGTATAATACCTTATGTCGCTGCATGTATAATACCTTCTGGCTAATTAGCCACATATTGAAGACAGTGGGGATTAAGTCCAGGAGCCATACCTCTGCATTGGACCTCTGTGCAGCTAAAGCAGCATTAGCTCTAGCATTTACGAAACGCCACTGCAAGAGGCGGTTATGCAAGAGCCTCAATACATGTGCATCGAATACCCGATTCTCTCCAACCTTCCCTCTCCGGACATGAGCAACGAAACTTAAAACTGAAGGCATGTTGTTCAAATTACTTCCAGGTGGAGCCGCCGCCACTCCATTCCTTACTCGAGAAGGGCTCACTCCCCTCATCGTAGACGACGCCAATGACCTGCTGAGCTTACTCGGCGAGGCAGGCCGCGCCGCTCCTCGAATAGGGGATAACTGGCCCCTGCTATTCACCACACCTTTAGGAGATGACACAGGACTATCAATGGTTAACTTATTATTGTACTCAATAAGCTTAGGAGAGCCCATAGTTTTGGCTCCACTACCCTTATTAGACTCCGATTGCCGGTGCAGCCTATTGTTAGTCTCTTGCCAAAACCTCGCCTGCACCACTATCCCTCTAGCCCGTGGCGCTTGTCCAACACCACCACCGAGCTCGTGTGGTCCTGAAGTGGAACCACCGGAAGACACACTATCAGAATCAGAGGAAGCCACAGTTTCTGGTTGTGTAGCTGAATTGCGGCAATAGTTTCATCAACAGGCTCAGTAGCTTTCTCTAAACCCAGATTACACGAATTAGACCTCATTCTTCCACTAACATCATCCCCATCCTCACTGCATGTATAATACCTTTTGGCTAATTATGACGCCGTCATCGAACAAACCCAGAAACCAAAACAGAACTATGGAACTTTCATGAGGTGAAGCAGTATCCCATGAAATCTCATGATAGAAATAAGAGAATCTGATCATAAAATCTAAGAAACCTCCACCCATAAAATTGAAAACCAAGAAGAAGAGAACTGTAGAAGAATAGCTTGTGTAAATAAAGAGAGAACGTGGTTTGAAAAAAAGAAAAAAAGAGAACGTGGTCTGTTATTGCATCCTATTTAATTTTTTTTTTAAATGAATTTGTTGAATTGATCTGTTGCTTGATTTACTCATTTGTCCCTATGGAATTAAAATTGTATGTTTTAACAAAGTTAAGTAAGCAAGGATATTTGTGAGATTTTGGAAAACTTCACCTAGTGGAGGTGTTTGCTTTATATATATAGATATATATTTTTTATAGTTAATAACTAGTAGCGATATGTTATTTTGGAATTAAATTTCCAAATATTACCAAATCAAAATTGCTAAATTTTTGTTAAAAGTTTCAATAAAATTGAATTTTTTTTTGAAATTTTCATATTTTTATACCCTCGAAATTTTCTCAAATAACATTTCTACTCTATGTAAAATGACCTTAATTATTTTAAAAGCAGTAAAAAAAATCTTACAACATAGAATTTTGGAAAATAATTAAAAAAAAATTGAAAAAAAAAAAGATAAATGGGTGGTTGCAGGCTTGCAGCCCCTCCGTGGCTCTACCACTCCCTACCCTCTCTCTATTTCTTTCTCTTTTTATTCGTCTTATTGTGACCTCGTCGGCCAAAAAAGAGAGAAAAAGAGAATGAACAACTACGAAAGGCCGGCAAGATTGCTACCCACCATGGTGGCTATGCGCCACTCTATAAGTTTTTTTTTTCCATGAATTTTCTTCAAGTTTTAAATAAATAAAATTTAATTTATTTAGGGTTTTCTTTCTTTTCTTTTGCCAAGGAATTTATTTAGGGTTAGTTTTGAGATATAGTAAATTTTGTGTAATGTCTAGAAAAATTTGCAAAATTTAGAAATTGATGGGGCCGGGGTTCAAATTAAAAGTAAAAAATAATTATTCAGAGACACATTAATATTGGTTGTTCGCACACCTGATGCGAGTGTAGGAAAATAGTTGAATTGGTTGAATAGCAAATATATATATGGTTGAATGTAGTGAAAAAAAATATTTATTTGAGAAAGACATATCCAATTTTGTTATTATTTTTTTGTTATATTGATCAGTACAAAACAAATCTCTATTCATTCATTAAATTTGGTTTAAAGGTAACCATCGATGCCTTAATGTCAGTTGGAACTGATCGGCTAGCTACCTGCAGTATGTTGTGATTTATATACTTACTGTGTATTTGGTTACAAATTAGTCAGACATTTAATATTTTTACTTTTATTAGCAAACATTAAACAACTTCAGTTGTTGAACCAATGGATATGACACCTGAGAAAATCTACTCACTACTCTTGTTAATTAGTTTTTGGGAACAAAATTTTCAAACCACAAACAAACTATTCACACCTATATATGAATATTAACTTTCATATATGAATATTAATTCTCTCTCTCTCTCTCTCTCTCTCTCTCTCTCTCTCTCTCTCTCTCTCTCTCTCTCTCTCTTCTCTCTCTCTCTCTCTCTCTCTCTCTCTCTCTCTCTCTCTCTCCTTCCCTTCGACAATGACGTTGTCAGGCCGGCACTCTTTCACTCCGGCAAAAATGGTGTCATTAAACCATCAACCCAATCGTGTTCATCAATCCCGATTATCAAGCACAACCAAAATTGTGTTTTCATTGTTTGCTTTTCTAGGGTTTCTAGGGTTTTTGCTTGTGGGTGCAATATACATGTCCGACACCTACGAGCCAGACCCAAAAACCATCGTTGTGCGTTTGCATTCTCTCATAGTACAAGACTCCCATGGTAAAAACTTCCCGTTGTTGGCCAAATGGGACGCGAAGCTCACCATAGAGAACAAAAAAGAGGACCTCAAAATCCACGTTGGGAAACTTGAAAGCGTCATGTATTACAAAGGCCATGCAATATCTTGCTCTTACTTTTTACCGCTAAAACAAACAATGGCAGTTGAGAGCATGCAAAAACGGTTGGTGAATCTCATTTATAGTAGGGGAGGGTGTGGCGCTGATAAGCCCTTCTTAAACGACAGGTTACAAAATGAGATGATGGGAGATAGAAAGAAAGGGCGTCTAAGGTTGAGCTTGAAAATGAAGATGGTGGTGTCGCCTGCGGTTATTCAATCACAATTTTTAGACAGATTCAAGAAACTTGACGTTCGATGTTTGGACAATTTAGAAGTTCATTTTGGGCTTGGAGAACGAATGGGGAGGTTGGTTGGTCATGATCTAAAACTATGGAATTGCACTTTATCATAAGATCGAACATAGTAATTAATTAATTAATCTTCTTTTTGTTTAAGTACTTCAATTCGTTTCTTTTCATTTTTTTAATTTTCTGTACATTGATCGTTATTAAATGAGAATATGAGATTATAGCTAGCTAGAGTTCATGTTTATGTTCTATGCTGAATTATTTTTTGGGCAATATGTTGAAATTGTGTAGTGGATTTAATTAATTAGCACGTACTGAAGCAGTGACTTTTCATATTGTTTTAAACGAATGAAATTTTTTTTCTTTGGTTGGGAAAAAGAAATTAACTCCAAAGACAACTAATACTTGAAATTTGAAATTTTATGTAGGAAAAAAATTATTTGAAAAATATCTAAAATCTCGAAATAGGATCCTATGTATAGTGAATTTTATGATGCTTAATTATATTGTATTTTTATCCAAAACAACATTGTTTCGGGGCTTTTTTTTTTTGTATCCGATACATGTTTCAAGATTTGAGAATTAAAAGTTGTGAGTTTCAAGCATGTTTAATTAGTATTTATATTAAAAAGATATATAATTATCCAAAACGACAGTCTTAGATTAAGTACAAAATCAACACAAAAAAAGATTAGTAGAAGATGAAAATATGTGGTAAACATATCATGTTACCGTTATCATACACCTTTTATGTAAACGAATTCTATAAATTCAAGTTCCCTCACTTATATGTTATTATTATCTTATTATGAGTTGGCAATTATGCTTATTAATTGAATGAACAAGAGGACAACTAATTAACTCATATTTCGCTGTAGTAATACAACAAGCATGCGATAACTTAATATATCAAAGTTTATCACCATATCATACTCATGAATGATGGGAATCATGGGATGCTTTTATTAAATATATTTATTCAGTTATTAATTAGGGTTTTTTTTTTTTTTAAAGCCCACTTGAGAAATATGTCTAATCCAATAGTCTACACGCTACAATTAATATTCTAGCTGGCCCACTATTTTAAAAATATGGAGCCACAGTAACATTGCTAAATGCCATTTTTTTTTTCTTCTTCAATTTTTGTTTTTCTTTATTTCAGTGTCAATTGATACACAAACTACTAAAAATAAATAAATTATAATTTAAGTATTTTTTATTGCATAAACATGTTAAATAATAATCAATATAAAACATAAAAAATCAAGATGAGGGAGTCACATCCATAATTTAATCTTTTGCGTTTTAATAGTAAATATAATTGTTACTATCGAATAGTAATAATTCATAACATTAATATTATTGTTACTATGAAATAGTAATAATTACAAATCAATCAATAAAGTAGTTGTAAATGTAGCAGTAGACAATAGCAATTAGGTATTGTTATTATTTGATAGTAACAATCACTTATTGCTACTGTCTGACAGTCACAATCAGGTATTGTTATTGTTTAATAATAATAATTACCTATATATTGCTACTGCATGGCAGTAACAATCACTTATTGCTATTGTCTAGCAATAACAATCATGTATTGTTGTTGTTTGATAGTAACAATTACTTATTGCTATTGTCTAGCAGTAACAATCACATATTACTACTGTTTAGCAGTATCAATCAAGTGTTGTTATTGTTATTGTTAATCAAGAAAAAAATGAAACTTTTTATTAACCGTGTGTCAAATTCTTAATCAAGAAGATTAGTGCAACATCAAATATGTAAAAAAAAAACAGTTATACAAAATCAAGACAGGAAAACAGGTAAATCTTATACAAAATGTGCTTACAATGATTATCTGTCATGTGGTTGCTTGCAAATGAAAGGGAAAATGACAACAATTTGGTACTTCCATATATATGAGACTTCAAAATAACAGGACATATAAAAACAAATTAATGGCGCTCACTTCGAAGAATGGTTGCTTGGAAGTTTGGGTGACGATGCTTATCCCTTTTCTTAGTGGCGCTCACTGAATGAAGTTGATTAATTCAATGAACATTATCTCTTCTGCTAGGCCGGTTGGGTGGGTGTTGGGCTCCAAAAGTGAGACTTGAAAAAGAGCTCCACTAAAAGGGCTCACAAGGGAACTTTTTTTGCTTTTTTCCCTATTATGTACCAATTTTACATGAAAAAAAAAAAAAGGAAAGGTCAAAAGTACCACAGATTCAATAGACATCATTAGTCATACAGTAGTCATAGTCATGCACATGAAAACTTCACCAGGAGCACCAAAAGAATAAAGTAAGACAAAGAGAAACCTTAACAGGGTAAATCCCATACAGCTCATAAATTTCTTTTCCATTTATTCTTTGGGAAAAAAATACAAACGTAATAAACTAGTACCAGTAAAGGAAGCCAAAGAAACCCACCTATAAAAGAAAAAAGTTAAAACAAACAAAATAACATACAACCCGATGCAGGTGGATGAAAATGGACAGCTAATCGGTCATACAAAAGAACTTGCATTGCATTGCATTTCAAAATCATAAAGCCTCAAAATTGACAAGCAAGGCCAAAGGGGAAAAAGAGCTCATGATTAGAGGAGTAGGATTAATATACCAAAATCAAGTTGATTTGCAACTGAGTTCATCGAAAAACTGGCCGAAAAGCTGCTAGCTTCTCGGCGTCGATCTGCCGCCGTCGCTGGGTGGATGGACGATCGAAGGTCATGAGAAGGAAGAGGAGAGAGATGCAAGCACGGGGAGGTGGGTCTCGCCACCATCCATAGTCGGACGACAATGCATCGTGGAGAGAAAGAAAGAGAGTGACGATGAAGGAAGAAAAATGAGAGAAATGAGAGAATGCGAGTTTGAAATGTAAGAAAGAGAGACGAAGAGACAGATGAAGAGAATAATTAATGGAGAAAATCAAGTGGACCAGGGACAAAAAAAAGTGGGCCGAATGGAAATTAGATGGACCTACTAGGAAGCCTAATTAAAAAGTGGGTTTTATAGGAAGGTGGAAGTTGAAAGTTGGGGTATTGGTAATTATCTTTATTAATTAGTAGTGAAAAATTAAGTATGAGGACTCAAAAGGAGGTTGTCCAACCGTTGAGGCCCATCGATGACTTTGGAACAATGACCAGACTTCTTGACTAGAAGGTATGGCCCATGTGTCGAGTAAAAATTGCAAATATTTAAATAAATCTTCACTCAACCCGTAAATGATTGAGTTTTATTATTTAAATTTGACCCATTCAAGACAACAATATCTCTTAATTACAATGATTGAGTTTTATTATTTAAGTTCGACCCATTCAAGATAACAATATCTCTTAATTACAATCATTTACTTCAAGGGAAAACCTTTGACTCCAATCACGAGCATAGTATATGTAGGGACATGTGTATATGTTTGGTTTTGTGGCTACACCTAAGTTTAGACCTTAGGTTGCCTACATACCCTTTAAGGGATCTAGCCAACTCGTAATTTAAGAGTGAAATAATTTTTTATTTTTAATGAGTAAGTGACCCGTTAAAAATAAATAGGGATTTTTAGGTGTGAATTTGTATAATGGAAATCTGGAAGAATTTAAATAGATTTGAGGAAATTGTTGTTGCATCTAGATTGATGTCTAGATTGCCTATGTACCCTTTTAAAGGGATCAAAATGAACTTGTTTTCAATATAAACATGTGATTAATTTGTTTGGTTTAGCACCAATTTGAGACGGAATTTTGGAATTGAAAATTAATAGGCATTTGCACCTAGTAACTTAATTTTGACAATTTGAGTGTGGATTTGTAAGAATTTTGATGGAGAATTTAGCAAAACGACCATCGAGCTTAATTCACCTGTTTTGCACCGAAATGGAATTTGGGAATGGGTATATTTTTATATAAATGACCCACCCATTAATTCAAATTTGGATGGGCAAACTTTTAGAGAAGGTCCATTAGGCTTGAATGTTTTTAATATCAATTAATTAATAACTAGTATATTGCTCCACTTTCACAAAGAGCCCATAAAATCTTAATTAGCCCAAAATGGGCAAGATTTTAAAGAGCTTCTCCAAATATCTAAAAAGGCCCAGTTGATTAGTGCATCTGAACCAAACACTCTGTTGAACTGCAAGTCAATGACATGTTCAATTTGTCTTTGCATACAAAGATTTTCACCCATCCAAATAGAAACAAAGATTTTGTTAGGTCTTCCACTATGCCACTTGAAAATGTGACTCAAAATGGGTAAATGGCTCACATCCAAGCACTATGGGTCGGAAAATGTGATCCAAAAGAGGGAGTAACCCAAATCCGGGTCTCAGTGTAAGCCAAAATGGATGTGACCCAATTGCAACAGTGGCCCACCCACGTGAAGAGAGAGAGTATGCTGCAGCTGAAAATTTGGTGGGCCCCGCCTGCAATAGTTGTTAGCCACTTGCTTTGGTGTGACGCGTGCGACAATGATGGGTGATCACCAACGGTCCAGATTAACTGAGCGTTGGTGATCTGAGGCTGCCATTTTTTGTCCTTTTAAAAAAAAAGTGGCATGTTTGAAATTAAAGGGCCTAGATTAATGCATAGTTGATCCAAATCGCCCAAGCCTTTTTTTTTTTTTTAACAAATAATTAATATATCATTTAAAATTGAAATAATAACCAAAAAATTGCCAACAAATTTCAAAAAAATTAATTAAAATTCTCCAAACCCTCCAACAGCTATATTCTCAAATGGGTCTATATATATTATACAACACTCATAGTTTTTCATCACAAACTACAACCTGTTTACCAAATTTGCACAAATTTTTTTTTTCTTTGTCATGGCTCCTAGAGGAAATGCTTGGGGGGTAGCTGAAGATGAAGCCCTAATGATGGACATGACACAACCATCACATGCTTGCAGAAGAATTCACTGAACCAATGACAAGACCATACACTGACTCCACACTCCATCTCATGCACAACACTGTTGCTTCACATGTGAGATTCAAGTATCTGTGAATCCATCAAGGAATCCAATGGGCAAGTTATCATGTTTTTTCCCCTATAAATACCAAGATTTAACTATAAGGCCAACACATCCACATAACTATCGTTTAGAAATGGCTTCCTCCTCTAAGCAAAGTGTCGGTGAGAGCTCTAAGCAAGGCGTCGGTGAGAGCTTCAAGCAAGGCGTCGATGAGAGCTCCAAACAACAGTGCGATCAAAGTTTGTGTAAGTGCCTCCCTAACTGTGCTGCACCATTGCGCGATTATGTTTTAATGATGGAGCGTGCAAAAGAACCAGACTAGAGGTTCTGCAAGTGTTCGGATGATATTTTGGTCCTTTTATGTGAATTTGGCATGGGATTGGAGCTCAAGGATCTAGCCAACCACCCAAATCTTCGCCACCAATGATTGAACCACCTGCCAGAGCCTAAAGCACTCGTGCCATGCACCTGCGAGAAGAACCCTCCAATTCTACCATGTGATGAGTGTGACACCGAACAGAAGATCTCAGATTGGTATAATTACAGGTGTCAATTCTTCATCATTGGACTCCGAATAAGAAGTTCGCTTCATTTTCTGTCATGTTGAATGCAGTTGTTGTTGTTGTTTTTTCTTTAAATCATCGTGTTGTTCTTATTGTTTATGGTTGTTGAAGTCCCGATGTTGTAAGGCTTATGTTGTCTAATTTATGAAATTTTCTTATTTTAAATATATTCAATATTGACCTTATTTTAAAGATCTCATTAAAATAAAAATAATAGATAATTTTTATTATAATTTAAATTATAAATTATAAATTATAAATTATAAATTATAAATTATAAATTAAGCATCACTTAATCAATATTAACCATATTTTAAATATGTATAAAACACTGTGACCCAAAATGGATCACAGCACCATTGCAATGAGAATTGGGTCACAGCACTATTTGTGATCCAAAATGGGTTTTGAGTCACAAAAAATGGGTCTTACCCCCCCCCCCAAAATTCTGGTACGCCACAATGGCACCTACTTTGAGAAAGTCCAATGCTATAACACCTAAACTCCGAGTATTATAATCTCAAACATTTTCAAAATAGGTTTAAACCTTTTTTATTTGAGTAAAACAGGTTGGATCATAGTTTTTAAATTTCCTCAAAAAATAAATAGATAAATAAAATTATTTCTTTATGGGCTTTATAATGGGCTAAATTTCTAATTTTGGGCTACACTCTTTTAGCCCAATTGTAAAGTTGTGTTCAACAAAAGTTAAAAGCCCAACTTAAAAATAAATAAATAAATAAAATAAATGATGGAAGAAGAGATAACACCAACGTCCATCAATCTTCTTGATTAAGAACACATAAGCCTTTGATTAATGGTGAGGATATCTTTAGAGGGATGAGTCATTATCTAGGTAATGATTAACTTAATTTCTTCATAACTGAAAGAGGTAGGTTACTCTAACCAAGATATTGGCTATAAATAAGGTGGTGTATGTGTGCTTAAGAACACTCTTAACACTACAAGAAAATTGACTTTTAATGACATGTAATTCATGGCGTTTTATAAATAAATGCCATGAAAAGTAATAATTTATGACATTTTTTCAAAACTGCGTCATAAAATATAATATATACCTAATTAATAATGACATTTAAGGAAAAATGTCATTGAATCTTGATACAATGACATTCATACCTATGCCATAAAAAAAAAAAAAATGGATGACGTTTTGCCTATGCCATGGATATTTTAATGAAAGCATGACGTCTAAGAAATGTCATAAAATTAATGACGATAGGAAAATGTCATGGTAGTAAATAAGGATGACATATTTTAGATGTCATAGAAATTGAATTCTAGGACATAGGTTAAAACGCCATGAATGTTTTGTAAGATGAAAATTTTTTAACTAAAAGTTTGCCTCCAACGGGCGGGATTATAATTTTGGGTCCCAAAATTTTTTGCCCTTTTCCTTCATTTCTCCTTATTACCAAAAAGATAAGCCATTTCTCCTCTTTCACTCTCTCGATCTTGCTCACTCACAGAGGCACACTCCCACTCCGACACTCGACGATCGCTTGAATCACCACCATTGCCCGCAGAGGTTTTTCTCTTCCCTCCATTTCTCCTTTCTCCTTTTGTATATTAATGTATATAGCACACGAATCACAAGTAAGGAAAGTCTTTGCCTTTCCTCCATGAAATTTGACAATGTTTTCTAGGGTTGAAGGTTTTTCTTTTGTAAATCTCAAATCTAATTTCTAAGAAACTTAGTTTAAATCTCTCTAATCGTCTTCTAGGGTTGGGCAAATTTTTTATTTTTCTGTCTTTACGATTTTAGGGCTTCTAAAGGTTATTTAAGTATGGTTTTTTTTGATCAATTTTACTGGCTCCTTAGATAAAGAAGCATGGGAACGCAACACAGGTCATTTTTATTTTTCTCTCTCGCCGATCGCTATCTCTGTCTCACCGTCGCATCCATTGCGAAGCCTGCTCCACCTGTGTCGCTCGCCTCTGCTTCATCTGCCAAGACCGCCGATGCTGCATCTGCAAGACTGAGTCAGACTTCGTTTTCATTACCAAGGTATGAATTTCGATTTGCCTTTTTGTTCACTATACATTTCAGTCATTTATTGGATGTTTGTTCTGAGATTGTGTGAAAGTGGGTTACTGGGAATTTCTCTTCTCTTCAACTGGAGGGTCAAGTTCTTGAAATCATTTTATATTTGTCCTGGTTCTACTTTTATTGTTGCCACTGTGGGAGAGGGATGAGGCAACACTGTATGCAACTTTTTAGGCCATGATGTCTTCAATTTATTATTTTTGGTGCTCATATATGTGTAAAGGAAGAATTAGAAGAAATTTTCTGGTTGCTAAATTTAATGTTGTAGAACTAAAGATTACTAGTTTCAGGACTATGCAATCTAGTCTCTCGGTGCTCAATTTTGTTCCATGATCCATTTTCGAGTTACCCGTTCTTATTTGTTTGTCATGCACAGAGCATATGTACTTGAGTTTCACTAGACCTTGAGCATTAGTAGTCAAAGAACTGAAGGGGGTCGTTTTGGTGAAGCAGTCGGAACTAAAAGCCTAAATGGCTCTTTGTAGTCACATCTCTTTGTGCTAGCTAGTCTGCTGCACGTTGAATTTCAAGAGGTATGCATTTCTTCTGCTTCCTTGAAAATCTCTTTGTTTCCAAAATTAGATTGAAATTTGACCGACATTTTGAAAATAAATCATGAACCCATTAATTTGACATCGACAATTTTATAGCAGGATTAATTTTTTTTCAAATTCAGTTTCATTTTGATATGTTTATTTGTATATTCAACATAAAATGTAGGCTTACTATATATATTATCTTGGTTCTCGAAGAAGCTTGGAAGGAGTCTATGGTGTCCAGTGTGCCAGAAGCTTCAGAACAAGAGCAGCCAACCCCAAGAATACAGATTTACTCCACCTCTGATACACCCTCCCCCTTTTGGAGAGGTTTGTCTGTTTGTTTATCCCTCTCATTCATGCATTTGTTCATTTATTTATATTTATTCTCATATGCATCCATCTTTGGCAGACAAGTATGAAAGAGATGCCAAGAAGTATTGGGATGTCTTTTACAAGCGACATCAAGACAAGGTCTGTGTTTATTTACTCGTTCTCTTTGTAAACTTCGCCATAGCTACTACTTATGTTGCTGCCACTACTACTATCACTTACCCTGGTTTTGGTGTCTGTTGATCATTTCTCTATGCTATTGTCTAATGCCATATCTGGGTTTTGGCTGCTTAGTCCTTCAAAGATAAGCCAACTTTCAATTGGTTTTATCTTTTACAAATGGCTCACTTCCTCATATTCTAGAACACCTTTTCTTTTATTTTTTTGATTTGGGCCCCTGCTAACTCTAACTACTATTTTCTCTTTGTCAGTTTTTTAAAGATTGACAATACCTGGACAAAGAATGGGCCAATATTTCCCTGTGAGTGAAGAATTAAGTTGGATATATATGTACGTTCAGTTTTGTTGTTTTGTATCCATCCAACAATTTCAAGTGTTTATATTTCTTTATTAATTTTTATCTTTTTGACTTTCAGGGAGCTGGGCAGAAAGTTATTTTAGAGGTAATCTCACATTTCATGTAACACCTTCGGAGTCTGAATTGAGTTCAATGAGTAGGTGGGGATTAGAACAAGTTTGCAAAATTTCATATCACATATGTGCTCAAATTGATTTGGAAGCAATATGTTACTTCTCCTTAATTAGTGGTTATTGCTTTTGCATACATCATGTGGGATTGTGTATTTTTATGTTTATGTGTTTAGTTTCTAAGACCTTAAGCATTTTGCTTCCAGGCATCTGCTGTCATTGCTGCTTCCCCACTACGAATAGATCTATCTTGTGTTTTGGAGAAAGTGATTGCAGAGTTGACTGCATTCTTAAGGAAGGTATGAGAATTTTCTTAACCTGATGCTGATCACTTCATAGTTTCTTTTACAAATAAGTTTCATGAAGATTGTTTTAGAAGCGTAAAGAGATGGAATCTGTACCTTTTAGTTGCTCACCTCTACCAATGACCCAGAACATTGGGTAATCTTTACTTTCATATGTACAAAGTCGTTATGCTCAAGAATTAGATTATAATATATCTCTTTACTCACAATTGTAGATGAACAAGGAGGAATTTATATCATTATTATAATTATTGGAAGAAAAAATAGAAAATATAAAGAAAGTATAGAACAAAGGAGCAATGGGATTGTGTCAGGATTTTTCGTGATATATAGATGAATGTTTTTGTTTTGGTCACTAGAATTACATAACATGCAGGTTGATGGAGCTTCATTCGTAGTCCATATTTAAAAATTAAGCTACCTTGTTCATGGTAATTGACATATAAAAATCTTACTTTTTGCTGATGTTAGCATCTAAAAAATATATAATAACCCTAACCATTCACCAGTAATTGACATATATGTGTGTTTGCAATAAATGGAGGAATGGTGATATGGTATGCCTTTAGAACAAAGAGATGGCTCTGGTGCATGTGATAGTATAACTTGGTGAACCTCACCTAACACCCAACAGATCAGTCATGGTGTTCAATAAACATCAGTTGTGCTTGTGCCTTCCTTATACTATTATCAAGTTATTGGATAAAATAATAGATAATTTTCCTCTTTTAGAAGGTCAGACAAGAAGAAATAAAAGTAATGCAGTGAAGCTTGGAAATAATTTTAGTGTTCAGTTACCTATTGGCTATTAGTCAGCAAGAGATTCTCTTTATTCTGAGCAATGGAATTTTGATTGAATTAGGTATTGTAGTCAGGTTGAACTAGATTGACTTCATGATTTTTTAATGTGTTTTTTATGTTCTGTTTTTTCTATCATGCAGAAACTCAATTCCTAGTCTCATCAGACATTTTGGAGAAAAGAGATGGTATCAAAAGCTTAACTCAATTACTTTTAAAGCATATAGGATTCCACCAACTCTTTTGTACTTAATTAATATTTACTATTGTAGTTTGCTATATCTAGTACTCTTGTAGCTTGTCTGGATCTCTAATTATTAATTGTTATGTAAGGTATGTAAGGATATTTGTAAAGGTGGTTGCTAGAAGTAATGAAAAAATGCTATGAAATTTCTGGCTTTTGAATTTCTCTGGAATGCAATGGGATGATAAATTTGATGAAAATATTGTTTTTAAGGATGAGTTGTTTTTGCAAAGAAAAAACTACTTTCAATATTGAAATTAGTTGATTATTATTATTTTTTTTAAAACTCATATTATTCAATGGCGTTTAAAAAATGTCATAACAAAAGTTTTAATGGCATCAAAGGAAACGTTATAAATTCAATGGCAGTTCAAACGTGTCATGGAAAGCCTTTAGATGACGTTGAGAATATGTCATCTAATTCCACACCCTTTCAATGACAATCTAAACATGTTGTCTAAAGGTTTTACATGGCAAGCCTTGAACGCCATATAAACTTGATGTTATTCAATGACGTTTATGAAATGTCATAAAAAAAGTTTTAATGGCATTACATAAACGTCATAAATTTAATGACATTTTATACACGTCATGGAAAACATTTTTAATAGCGTTTTTCAAGTGTCATAGAAAGTCCATACTTTCTAGGGCACCGGTATCTAGGACGTACTCTGTGGCGCCCGAAAAATGTCGTCGAAACCTTTTCATGACATTGTTTAGGTGTCATGGAAAGTCTCTTTTGTTGTAGTGTAAGTAGCAAAACCAAACACAAAGAGAGAGAGATAGATAGAGAGAGAGAGAGAGAGAGTAGTGGAGAAAGGGACAAAAATAGAGAAAGCTTTGGAAGGTTAGAAATTTAATTTCATCATCTTTAGAAGTTTGTTTTTTTAGATTTTATACAAACTGACCTTCTTTAGTCACTGGTGGTGTTCTTTTACTGTAGGAATCACGGCTTTTATCATCTATTTAACTCCATAAGTAGAACGGAATGTGAGCTCAAGGAGCCATGAGTGCTCTTATCAATTTTCTTTTAAAACTTTTGTTTTAAATTTTATTTATGCATCTTTGTTTAATGTTTTAAAATTAAAACTAGGTCACATATAACCTTATCATAGCCATAGGAACAGGTTTTGAGGGTTGAAAACAAAAGAAAATGAAAAACAAAGAAAAATTAAAAATTTGGAAATTATTTTAGAGAATTCGTAGTTTCGTATGGCCTCCTTTCGGGCCTTATAACTAGAATTTAACCATTCATTTTGCATGATCTTTATATGATTGTAAAGAGGTGATGTAGAGCTTTAAAACAAGTATAAGTTTGAATATTTTTGTTAAGGTTTGATAAGTTAAAGGTCAAGCCAAAGTTGAGATAAAAACTGGAAAACAAGGGTTGTTTTGAAGAAGATGATGAATAGTCCAGCGACCTCCACACGCGTGGCGGTTGTTTCTGCCCACCTCCATCACCCAATTTTGACCCACCCAATTTTGACCCTCCCAACTCCATTTTTCGATATGTGTCTAATGGTACTAGTTTCACGTCAATTCAACACCTCTAAATTAGAGTGTGAGTTACACACTCCTTAAAAAAAGAGTGAGATAAATTTAAATTTAATTAATTTATATCTAAACTATATTTTTTTAATTTTTAGACCCGAGCACGTAGGAACAGACCGAGAGAGAATCTATGCTCAAAAAATTAAGGTAAGGTCTCTACTCCCCAATGATTGGACTATATTACAATTAATCTGTGTGTCATATTGTGTGATTTACTTTCTTGTGATGATATTTCTTTATTAAATGTATCAAGTTCATTATATTAGTGGATAAACTTTTATTATTAATCATGTTATTATTGATGTCGTGAGTGTGCACTGTGAAATTTCTTAAATATGTGATATACTTAAATTGCATAAGATTGAATTATCATTCATGTACAATTTAATCTTTTTACACATGCATTGATAATCTTTGCATGCATAATCATAAGTGCATGAAGAAAGTGCGGTAGTAAACAGTGTGAATAAACGATTAATTGAGACACCAAGGGGAAAAGGGATGTCATTGGTGATCTAGTGATTATTGGAGACATCAAGGGGAAATGTGATAGCATTGATGGTCTCATGATTTGTGGAAGAATGGTTGAAGGAAAAGTGAAAATAATAATATTCAAATATTTGGGGTTAAGGGACGGACGTGTGTTGGCTCATACATGGGACATTAGGGGCCGCAGTGTTAGGATGCACGATATAGGACGTGTAGGCCTGTTTGTCTTGGGTGTGTGTCAACGAGAATAGTTAAGGAGTGAGTACACACATTTTTATTGAATATAACTATAATCATTATATGTTTTTATTTTATTTTACTGAAACATTGATTAAATATGATAACTGGCCATGAGAGATCGCTATACCCTATTAAGCCTTAAAAACTCACACTCTAATAGATTGTGTAGATGACAAGAATATGACCGATGAGGTGGAATACTCAAGTGGAATTTAGAGAATTTGTTGGAGTGTCATGTTTTGTTTTATTTTCAATAAATTGTAATATCTAAGAAAATGAACATTTGGTGTGGTATTCTTGTAACAGTAATTTGCTAAATAAAGTTTATTTTCATACTTATTTTAATTAGTCTCTTAAATTATTCTATTTTATTTTATTTTTCTTTCTTTTCACTTCTTAATTGTAAAAATAATTTTATTAATCTGCGATTAGTACGTAAGTCATACTTCACTCCGAGTTATTAGGTTTTATTTAAGGTTGGGGTGTGACAGTTTTAATGTCAGGGGAGAATAAATGTTTAAATAAAACATTTTTTGAAAAATAAATTTTTATAAATAACTAAATCAACTCACCAATGTCATGAGTTTGATAAGTTTTAAGCTTGAGGAACATTCATAAGAAAATGTTTAAATAAACATAACCAACCAAAAGAAATATGACAGAGGTCTGAAAAAAATACAAGTCTTATGCCAAGAGTGTGACAAAAGGTAACATTTGCTAATAAGAAAGTCAGCAACGATGTAGACTTGCCCAACAAAAAGGATCTAAACCAGATAAGAGTATTGAAATCAACAAGAAGCAAGGCCATGCCTTTAATCAAAGTCGTCAACTGGAACATAATGAGCACTCAAAAAGTATAGTAAGGGGTATGCATCACGTATGTTCATAGATTACTCTCAAAGAACCCTAACTAGGTTTAAAAGTAATAGCACAAATATTTACTACATATAAAGCTAGTGCAAAATGTTAAACATTCATAAGCACAAAACAGAGGATCAAAATTAGTTGTAGAAACCAGGTGCATGCTCACAAAACTGTCGCAAACCATTCTCGGATTCGAATTTAGAAACATATATACCTTGAATTTATGTAGGACATAGTATATATGTTTCGGTATATGAATTCACAGTCTGTATTAATCAACAAAGATAAGCCTAGAAAGCAAGAGAGACAGTATTGATTTTATTTTCAATAAAGGCAAAATCATTCTCAATTTCAATTATAACAGCAATTATGGGTGTATATATCTGCAAATCCTAGAACAGATATATTGAAAACAAACAACAGGCAAGCACCATCAAAATTCATTGGAGAGAGACAACCAAAATGTTTGATAGATATATGGAACTTTGAACAATGCAATGTCTGTTAAGATTTTTAACCTCACAACCTGCATGAATATGGTAATCTTCTCAAAGCAGGCATAATAAGCAGAAAAATCGAAATAAAGAGAATACAAAAGAAGAAACCAATGCGCCTAAAATCAAAAGCAAATTTAAAATATAAAGACTAAACTCAGAAAAACCAAAATAATAACAAGCATAAGTTTTAACTGTTTTATGAGATGAAACCATAAAAACAAACAGATGAATACACCTTTCTAATCCAATCGGCCGCGTCTTCTCTAAACCCAAGCTCCAGATCCCCACTACGCAATATCTTCAAATAGAGCAACAAGCAATGGAGTATAATTAGCAGCCTTTTTATTTTATTTTTTTATTTATTTTTATACATTGTTATTATTATTTTAGGCCAAAACAATAATATTTAGTTTATATATTGTTAATTTGTACATTATTATTGCAGATGAACTACAGATTTAAAAGGATGTCAAAATAGGCTGTTTTACCCAAATACCACCTGGACTATAGGAGGTGTGCTCCCATACTACCAAAACTTTTTTTCTTACCAATTTACCACTGGAGTATCAATATGTGTCAATGTGGCACTTGCTATCTATTTTTGTCAATTTTTCTGTTAGCTTGAAGGGTAATATTGTCAATTCATATTACAAAATATCTGAAAAACAAAACTAAAATCAAAATACACTTAAAAAAAAAAAAACCCAACCAACCCACTCTAACCCCTGACGCCGACCCATCCCCGATGATGTCAGCCTCCCTTCCTCTCCTATCTCTCTCTTATTAATTATATTTAAGGGTAAATTAGGAAGTTTGAGAAAAAAGTTGATGATTTAATAGAAAAATTGACTATAGGTGTCACATTGGTAAATATTGATACTTCAGGTGGTAAATTGGCAAGAAAAAAAGTTTAGGTGGTACGGAAGCATACCCCCTATAGTTCAGGTGGTATTTGGATAAAAAAACCGTCAAAATATGTATTCTATCTTATATAATTGGGAAACTTCCATTTATGTCTTTTAATTTAACAATTTACTGAATAAAACCTTATGACTTTTAAAATTCTAACTAAAGTCCAATAATACTGTAATCATTTCATACTACATAATATTGGTCCATTAGTTTCAATTTTTTTTCACACATACCAAGTGCTGAGTCCTTGGTGGTCATTTTCTCAAGTCCTGATTTGTCGGCTTTATGTTAGATTTTAACTCTAAGATTTTGGGCTCTGTCCAAAATTCTAAAATTAAAACCTAACATGTAGCCTCCACAAAATTTATTATATACCCTAAGAAGGTATGAAGTGAACCCGTACCTTATACTCTAAAAAAATAAAAAAATAATTATATATTTCTTTGACAAAGCAATGGTCAAAGAGCTTTATTTAGAAAAAAAATAAGGACTTTATTTAGAAAAAAAAAAAAGTCATAAGGTTTTTTTTTTCTAAATAAAAAATATTTGAAGGACTAAACTCTAATTTTTCCTATATATTTTTGTGTGGAATAAAACCTAAACTACTGTGTTGTGCGGCAATATAGTTGAGATAGTGTTATTATTATTATTTTATTTTCATGTTGAAACCTTGAATGTATTGCTTTGTTTTATTTGAATTTAGTCGATATTTGAAATTTTAAACTATGATGATTGATTCATTGAAATAATTGTGTTATACTTTTATCAAGAATTTTTTTTTTCACAAGTTGAAAACAACTCGTTCCTTGATTTTGCAAAGAAATTGGGCAACCTAAACTCAACCCGAATTGTGGATTGTGATGAGTTTACTTATTTGCAACCCTTCTAAACTCGAACTCGAAAAATAAAGTATAAATTGACCTTTTAACCTGCCCACCCCTAATTCAAATGGCTCCACCATGGTCATTCCAAATTCTATCACCTTTCCGCTGGTTTTTCAATCACAGTAAAACATCTTATCCAACCACATCTTTCCCGCATAGACCAGTCTTTTTATTCCTAATAAACTTTCCAGACTCACTGCCATTATTAACAAATGTACTCGCTTTCCTTCTCTGACACCTGTGAAACGTACTTTCTTTGATAAAGTCAACTCTTCAAATTACCATTCTACCCCTACCATCGTCTCCCTCATTGCTCATTCCGCGAGTACAGATCCTATTTCTACTCTTGCGATCGCAAGCCATTTAAAACCCGTTGTTGGAAAGCGGGAAATCCCGTCCCAATTTGAATTGAAAAAATCACCCAAAAAAGGCAAAAGGAGTGCAAACCGATTTTCGAAATCAAAGCCAATTAATTTCATGGCTTGCACAACACAACTACACAATTGCACAAACAAGATACACATTTTCTTGGCACGTTGATTTTTTCTTTTTCTTTATAAAGAGGTTCTGAGTCTTCTGGGCTCTCACTCGCCAATTTCGCATTGGTGTGTAGTGTATAGGTAAGAATCATAATTTTTTATTTTTTTCTTTCTCATATTTTTTGTTCTTTTGGTTTTCGATTTTTTATTTTTTTTTATTTTTTTATTTGTCTTACAGAGATGGATTTCTATGGGATGAAGAGGAAGCAACTTCAATCACTGTGTAAAAAGCACGGAATTCCTGCAAATTTAGCGAATGCTGAAATGGCCGATCGGCTTACTTCGCTTCTCAAGGTAACTGCAAATTTTGATTAAATTTCAAATTTTTGTTTCTATTTCGGTGATGATGATAAAATTGGTGAAGAGTAAATACTGGGTTCGAGTTATGATTTCAAGAAAATGAATCGCTCAACTCAATTAGGGAAAATGTTGTGTTGGATGTGTGTGCTCTTTTAAATTTGGCGGGAAATTTTACTTTATTGCATTTACAGTCGAGTGGAGGGGTTTTGAATCTTTTGAATTAATTGGGTTAGAATTTTTTTTGTTTTTTGATAATGACAGGAAGATGAAAAGTCCATGAGCGAAGTTGAGCCAGTTTATAAGAATTTAGAAGAAATTGAAAGTGAAATTGATTCTAAGGTTGAGAGTCAGAAGGTGAAGAAAGTAAGGTTCAGTCCTGAAAATGAAACGTTTTACTTCGTGGGTACGGACAAAGACTCAGACTCGGATTGTGATTACGTTGCAAAGAATAAACAGGTCGCAAAGAGGAAGTCTATTGTCAACCGGGTTTCGAAGAAAAAGCAGGTTCAGGTTATTGAAAATGCCTGGGAAGTTGAACTCTCCACGGAAATTATGGACAACCCAGTTAGATTTACAAGGTCTAGAGCACAAAAAATGGCTGAAGGAGATGCAGAAGCAGTTTTTTTGCCTCTTCCTGAGAAGAAGAAAGTGAGAGGTGGTGCGAAATATATTGATGTTCATGATAAGCCGCCTCCGGAGTTTGAGTTGAGTGAGAGAGTTGGTGGTAATGTAGAATGCGCCAAATTGAGTGGAGGGTTGATTCGAAGACAGCTGAGAAGCAGGGTGGTGGAAAGTGAAGATGGTGGAGATTCCCTAGTTTTGAGGAAGAATGTATTGCCAAGGGGTTTGAAGAAAACCAAGGACAATAAAGGTAGTGATGGGCTTCTTTTTCCCAATGAGATTTGTGAAGATAGTATCACTGCAGGAAAAGGTGCTAAACCTGAAAAAATCCAGAAGCTGTGTAAAGGAAATGTGACAAAGGCTGAAGACTCTAGTGTTTTGACTGAGAAATTGGGGAAAATTGATCTTTGCGGTAGGATCACACGTTCTCGGACTCGGATTGAAAAGAAGAGTTCTGGAGTTGAACGTGAAATTGGTATTAACAAGGATCAGGAAGAGTGTGAAGAGGTTCTTCAACTTGAAGAAACATTTAAGGGTCTAGATAGAAAGTCTTTGAGGCAAAAGTCTGCTGCACCCCTGAAGAGGAATGTGGATGGTCAAAACCTTGCCGGTGAAGGTGTTGAACCCGGGAAGACTCTAAGGAAGTCAAAACGAAATTTAGCCAGGGACAGGGACTCTGAATGTGGGCAATTGGCTGAAACTAAAGTTGTTCGCCGGAGCAAAAAGTCTGAAACCAAGATTGTGGGAAAAGCTTGCACTACAAGTTATGTGGGCCAAGAAGAATGTGAAGAGGTTCCTCAATTTGAAGAACCATCAAAGGGTCTGACTATCAATACTTCTAGGCAGAAATATCCTGTGCTTCAAAAGGGCAAGGAACATGCAAAAGTTGATACTAGAAAACGACCAAGGAATACAGATTTGGAAAGAGCTTCCAAACTTGAGCTAAGTGTGGAAATACTAGAAGAAAATGAAGTTCTCCTACCCAATGGTCCATTAAGGAGGTCCAGGCGCCAGACTACATTGTTTACCTCTGCTGGTCCTGATGATAGTAAGTTGACAACTTCTGAAGCTGCTGGAACAGTGAAGCAATCAACAGAATCAGTTGCTGAAAAGGGTTCTAATGTGACTAAATGTCTAAGGCGTTCCAGTCGGAATTCTTGTAAAAAGATACTTACAGAGGCTAATGATGACATGGGTGGAATTGCCAATGGTGTTAAAAAGGGTGGTATTAGGAAGCAAATACAAGAGTCAACATTGGAAAATGAACATGGGCCTTTAAATAAAAAACCTCCAAGGCAATCCTCACGTACTGCCTCCAAAAGTGACTTGGTTGCACCTACAGGACTCATTGGTATAGCTTCTGGAATGAATAAAAAACGTGAATCTAGGATGCCGATTATAGCAGATGAGGTTCTGTTTACTAAAATCAATTCTCTCCTTGAGGAAGAACCAAATATAGATGTTGGATTGGTTGTACTGGAAGCTGCAGGAAATGATAATGGTATTGACTCGTGCTGCAGCAGAGAAGTTGTAGAGAAGTCAAGCAAGAAGAGGAAGGGGTCAAGCAAGAAGACGGAACCTGCTACAAAGGGTCAGCCTGTTCACTTTGCGCTATCTGCTGTTTATTCTAACATGGAGAAAGCCATGGATGTTTCAGTGCATCTGAAGGAAAATCAGCTCACAGAATCTGTGAAGTTTCAAGGTATATCTACAGTCCAAAAGGCACAGAATGTTACTGAACCTGTGATTAACTTGATGAAAAGTGTTATGGTGGATGATGGAATCCTGGATAACACTTCTGTGGGTCATATGGATGACCATTCTTCTCAGTCTTTGAACAGAGGTGATACTGGTCATGATCATGTGGTTGAACAAAACCGGGAAGAATCTCCAGATAAGCTCAGCAATGTGGCTTCTTCCAGATTTACCTGTCTAGGTGATGATCACTCACCTACCTATCAACCAGATTATGAAGGTAAGGGAGTTATTTAGTTTTGATGTCAAATATATGTACTAATTAATTTTGTTGCTTAATATGTTCTTATAAATTGTAGGTGAATCTTTTAACCTGTTGGTCATCGATGAAGGATTAGAAACAGAAGCTTCATTGCCTGTTAAAACCACAAACCAAAGAACTGATATGGTGGATGATCAATTGGCAGACGGTAGCAAAGGTAGTGTTCTAGAAAATCAGAACTTAGTTCAATTGGGTGCTAGCGGGATTAATCAACCAGTTATAGTTAAACAAAACCCAGAAGAATCTCCAGATAAGCTCAGCAATGCGTACTCTTCCAGATTTAGCAGTCTAGGTGATGATCACTTGCCTACCTATCAAGCAGATTGTGAAGGTTAGGGGGTTATTCAGTTTTGGTGTCATATAGATGCACTAATTAAATTTTGGTGCTTAATATATTCTTATAATTTGTAGGTGAATCTTCCAACCTGTTGAGTTTGAACGAAGGATTGGAAACAGAAGCTTCATTGCCCGTTAAAACCACAAACCAAAGAACTGATGTGGTGGATGATCAATTGGCAGACGGTAGCAAAACTAGTGTTCCGGAAGATCAGAACTTAGTTCAATTGGATGCTAGTGGGATTAATCAAACAGCTCCAGTGGAGCCAGTTCTTAAGGGTCATTTAACCGAACTTAATGATAATAAGGATTCAGACAGAAACACTGAGAAGTCCTATGAAGTAATAGAAGAAATAAGTGCTCTAATGGTTCGGGTTGATGTGGGTTCTATAAAAACTGCTGAAACAGTTGGAGAAATCCATCAGTGTAGAATTGTTCCCAGTGATACTGCTGTAACTCCATCCAAATCTTCATTTGTAAAGCAAGGTATGTGATGTCCCCATTGTTTTTTTTTTTCTTTTTCTTGTTTATGTGATGTCAAGTAGAAGAGACAGATATTGGGCTTTGGCCCACCAATGTACCCAGAAAAAAAGAAAAGAAAGGATAGATGAGACAGATATTCTTTTTCATTTCCTAATTCTCTGGAATCTTTAAGTAAGACATATGGATTGCATCCAGTAAGTTATAAAAAAAAAATAATGACTGTTTAATCTGCAGAAGGGGATCAACTTAAAGATCAATCCAAATCTCCAGCTAGCAGAAATCTGTATGAAGGATATGAGGATGGAAGTAAAAACCAGAATTTATCCTTTGATGACGTTGATGTTCTGGATGAGAATGCGGTGGCGGCAAGTGTGAAAACTTGTTCAATAGAAAGTTCTATGGATGCCGTTGCAGAGAAAATAGAGTCATGGTCTCAAAAAAAATCTCCAGGTGCTTCAAATATGGTGGTTTCTTTAGATAGTGAAGTTCAAGAGAGAGCACCAAATGAAGTAATACAATCTGCTCTCCAACTGGATCAAGTGAAGTATGGTGATCCTGACATACATGAGAAATTTGCTATAGAGATGAACAGACATACTGATATGGTCGGCAATGCTAATACGGATGATATTGTTGGAACACTGGATACCAATATAAATTCTAAAAATGTGTGTTTGAAAGCTGAGATAGAGGACAATGTTGTCGCTATGACAGAAATTAATTTAGATAATATTGGTGATTGCTTGGACCATGCCTCTGAAGGTAATAGAGTTTCCCAAAGCGAAGCTGGATTGGCAAGTAGAGATGGAGAAGTTGACACTAAAAGTATTAGGGATGACTTCACAGAAAAACTATCTGCTGTTAACTCTTTTGCCAAACCTCAAATGTATTCAGGTGGTGCCATTGTTGATGCAGAACAAGATGTAGCTGGAAAATTAGATGGACCTGTGGAAGGCAATTTGAAAAATAAGCATAGTGAGAATGCAATGGATGTTGCAGTTAATACAAAAATATTTGAACAATGTGATCAACAGTTCTCTGAAAAGAAACTTAGTGTGCATGAGCATAATGCTGAACTTGCAGAAGAGCGTATTGTGGAAGATAATCAGAGTTTTAATGAACAAGATGATGCATCCTCTTTATTCCAAGGGTATATAAATTGTGAGAAAGATGCATATTTTTGGGTCAAGAATTCTAAAGTTTCCACCCATGAAGCAATGCGAACTGAAGCTGCTACAATAGGTGACTCTGATTTTACTGTTTTAGGAGACACAGCAGCAGAAAATATGATTATCTCTGGTGTTGAAGATAACTGCAGGAATACTGGAGTTGCAGAAGATAAAGAAGCTTGTGCAATGATTAGTGATTGTATGGAGATGCAGCAGCCAGAAAATATAGAGTCTTTGCTACCATTTGGTTTGGTAGGGCCCAAATGGAGGGATCTGCCTATGCAAGAAGGTGTCCACATTGGAAAGGTAGAAACAGTTTCGGGCATGAAGGTTGATCATGCATCCGCTATCATCCAAGAGTATTTAGATTGTGAGAAAGATAGGGATGGATGTTTTGGGGTCAAGAATTCTTATGTTTCCACCCATAAAGCAATGTTGACTAGAGCTGCTAGGATCGGTGACTCTGATTTTGCTGGTTTAGGAGACATAGCAGCAGAAGATATGATCTTCTCTGGTGTTGAAGATATGTGCGGAAATACTGGGGTTGCAGAAGATAAAGAAGCTCATGCAACGTTTGGTGGTTGTATGGAGATGCAGCAGCCAGAAAATAGAGAGTCTTTGCTACCATTTGGTTCAGTAGGGCTCAAAAGGAGGGATCTGCCTATGCAAGAAGGTGAGCAATTTGGAACGGCAGAAACAGTCTCAGGCATGAAGGTTGATGAGGGTCTAAATGCTGGCAAAGATGGATTCGGTATTGATTTAGGTATATTATATAGCAATTTCATTTGCTGTAATGATAATGCACACAACACCTTGACTATATAAAGTTCATCATTTTTATTGATATATATATATATATATCTTTTCTTGTTCATTTATAGGTGGTTATCCTGAAATGAGAGATCTGCCTTCACAAGAAGGCAATGAGATTGGAGTGGCCGAAAGAGTCCCCAGTGTGAAGGTTGATGAAGGTATAAATGCTGGAATAGATGGTTTCGGTGAAGACAGTACCAAGTTTTGAATCCAAGGAGTGTATCTATGTATCTTTTTGTTTTTTAAAACTTCATTCATTAGAGCTTACACCTTTTATTAAAAAACGTTTTCTTCACTAATCGTTTTTGTATCTTTGAGATCAAACAGAAAATAAAGCCTTGGAGTTAGATGTGGCCTTGCCTGTATTCATCAGTTTTGAGATGAAAGGGCTTTTCAGAGACGACAAAAGAGATGGAGTTAGGAAATCAGATCCAGTGATGCCAAAAGCTAATTCAATGAGTGGAGATAGTAAGGATGTGAAGAAAGCAGATGAAAGTGATGTAATTGCACAAGTTGCCGCAGGGAAATGTAGTGATCATGACCATAAAATGGAAGAAGTTGTGGAGTTAAAATCCACTAATGAAATGATTATTCATTCCCCTGTTGGTTCTCCTGTTACTAATTTTTCTAGTTGTGGTAAGCATTTAACTTTCCATCCTCCCAAACTTTCATATTATTTTTATTAACTACGATTCCTAGAGTTAAAGCTATTAGATAGGAGACCAACAATTACTTTGTACAGCTCTTCTTCACCATTGGAGTGTTGAATACTTGGAATTCAACAAGAATTGGAATGTTATTGAGCTGTTTAACATGTGGAAGTCAATATAAGTTTGGAGGTTATAGTTGTAGGAATTTGAACCTAGATCTCCTGATTATGTTAAAAAAATTTATTTAACCATAGTTCCAATAGTATAAATCATTAGGATGTGGGAAACCATTATTTACTGTATTTTTGTGAATAATAAACCCTTGGAGTTAAATGTTGAATCTATTATATTCACCAATTTTTTTTTTAATGAAAATTCTTTTAGGAGATGGTAAAAGAGCTGGATTTGAGAAACTGGATGCAGGGCTGATTAAAGCCAGTCTGATGAATGAAGATAGTGAGGATGTGAAAGAAGGCATAGAAAATGCAACTTCCAGAGAATATGCTGAAGAGCTATTTGATGTCCAGAAAGGTACAGTAAGGGACTAAGGGTTATTAATTTGACACATGGCATTGTTATATTGTCAGACTAGCCATTGTGTGGCAATAGATGTAAGATTGATGCTGAACACAATGAGGAAGCACTTAGTTCACATGTATATGATGAAAAGATTGTCAGAAGTGATGACTTCTGACAACCTGAAGATTTGGAAAGAATGCCTTTCTTTCTTCATTGTAATCTAAAATGAACATTGATTACACTGGTTTTCTACCAGTTCTTGTTTGTGGCAAGTTGTTAATGCCTTGATGTTAACATGTAACTATTAGAATATATTAATATTTTTAATGAATTGATGGAATATTTTGGCATGATTAAATATTAATAATCATGTTGATCTTGGAATTGCAGATAATAGGGCCTTAGATGATGGATCTGAAATTTTCACCCAGGAGGAGATGAATATGATTTTAGGGGATGCAGAACAAGATGTTCCTGAAAATTTAGCTGGATCTGTGGAAGGCAATTTGAAAAATAAGTGTAGTGATAACGCAATGGATGATGGGGACAATATAAAAACATTTGAACTATGTGATCAACAGTTCTCTGAAAAGCAATTTGGTGAGCATGAGAATGGTGCTGAATTTATGAAAGAGCCTATCTTGGAAGCTAATGAAAGATATAATGAGCAAAATGATGTGTCTGCTATCATCCAGGAGTATAAAGATTGTGAGAAAGATAGGGATGAATATTTTGGGGTCAAGAATTCTAATGTTTCCACCCAAAAAGCTATGTTGACTGAAGCTGCAAGGATCGGTGACTTTGGATACACTGGTTTAGGAGACACAACAGCAGAAAATATGAACATCTCTGGTGTTGAAGATAAGTGCCCAAATACTGGAGTTGCGGAAGATAAAGAAGCTAATGCAATGACCGATGACAGAATGGTGATGCAGCAGGCAGAGAATGGAGATTCTTTTCTTGAAGGCATGGGTGAGTTTCGAAAAAGTGTTGCTGCTCTGGGTGCTTGCACTGAGGTTGCAAATGGGAGATCAAATGCAGTTTCAGAAACTCTACTGCAACTTGATGAAGTAAATTTTGGTGGTCTTGGCAAGTGCCATGAAATCTTTTCAACGCTGGATAAATGTGCTCCTGGTGCTTCAGTTTTTGGAAGCATGGAAGCAGTAATTGGTATTGAGAATGTTGATGATGGCACCAAGTTGGTAGGAAAAAAACTGCTTGGTTTGGATGGTGGCAGTCTTTGGGAAGAAAGAAACTCTTCAGATATCAAATTAGTTTCTGATATATCTTGTAGCAGACCTGATTTGGGGCCAAGTGACCTTAATGTTCCACTGTCTTGTGAGTTTCTTTGCTCTGTGCTTCTAGTTATCTGTTGAACCTTATTTACCAATGAATGATGTCTTCTGGTTTTCTGGTTTGCTCTGTGCTTCTGGTTTTCTGTTTTCTGGTTTATTTACCAATGTATATTATATTACTTGCAGCTATTCTGATACCTTTTATCATTATGTAATATTTACAATCGTACATTATATGGCAGTGAATGATCTATATCGTGTAATAATTTTCTTTATCATTTGGTGTACTGTTAATGCACGTGACATCTTGAATATCTAAAATTCATGAGGTTTATTGAAAGAATTTTTCTTTTTCTGTTCGTAGGCAATGATCCTGAAAGGAGAGATCTGACTATCCAAAAAGGTGACAAATATGGAAAGGGAGAAAGAGTCTCACCCATGAAGGTTGATGAGGGTCTCAATTCTGGCACAGATGGTTTTGGTAATGAGTTATGTATATTATATAACAATTTACTTTTTGTCATTTGCTGTAATGATAATGCACACAATACCTTGACTATATAAAATTTATGTTTGTTGAAAAAAATATATAATATATATTTTCTTTTTAATTTATAGGTGGTGACCCTGAAAAGAGGGATTTTCCTATGCAAGAAGTTAAAGAATTTGGAGTGCTGGAAAGTGTCTCAGGCATGAAGGTTGATGAAGGTCTAAATGCTGGCATCGATGATTGTGATGAAGAAAACCATACGAAAACTTCCAAAGGGACTGAGGAAGTACATGATATGCATAATCCTAATGACATGGCCATCTGTTCTGGTGACTTCAAGGAGCTTACAGCTTTTGGAAACTTGCATCCTAACTCTATGATAAAACCTGAAATGCGTGTTGATTCCTCTGCTGATTCTCCAGTTACTGCTTCTTGCCACAGTGAGTGCTTGGGTCAGTAAGCCATACCAAGTTAATAATTGGTTTCAAATTCATATTTTTTATCTTCATTCCCTAAGCAAGGTAGGGTGGCACTGGAGTGAAGGAATAGTACCTTGGTCTGAATCCAAGGAGTGTACATATTATATGTATATATATATCTTCTCGTTATTAGAAAATAATCAATCTTCATTTATTAGAGATAGTTTTTCTTCACTATTGATTCTTGTATCTCTGTGATTATACAGAAAATAAAGCCTCAGAGTTAAGTGTTGCATCGCCTCTATTCAACAGTTTTGAGATTAAACTTTTTAGAGATGACAAAAGAGATGTTGTCAGGAAATCAGATCCAGAGATGTCAAAAGCCAATTCGGTGAGTGGAGATACTGAGGATGTGAAGATAGCGAATGAAAGTGATGTTACTCCACAACTTGCTGCTGGGCAACTTAGTGATCATGAGCATAAAATGGAGGAAATTATGGAGTTAAATTCCAATCAGGAAATGGGTAATCATTGCCATGTTGGTTCTCCTGTTTCTAATTTTTCTAGTTGTGGTAAGCATTTAATTTTTTTTTATCTTTCCTATTGTTAATATTTTTTTATTAACTAAAGATTCCCAGAGTTTAAGCTATCAGATAGGAGGCCAACAATTATTTTATACTTAAAAAATATTATCCTTTCTTTGTGGCTCTTCTTCACCATTGGAGTGTTGATTACTGGAATTCAACATAAATTGGAATGTTATTCAGGTGGCCAACGTGTGGAAATCAATATATGTTTGGAAGTTATAGTTTTAGGAATTCAAACTGAGATCTCTTGATACCATGTTAAACTCTTTTTTTTTGGTTGTAGTGGGCTTCGAACCGGGAGGAGGGGTTGGGGCACATTGGCCTTAACCACCACCTCTGTTAGTTGTTAGTAAACTTTTTTATTTAACCATGGTTCCAAAAGTGTAAATTCTTAATGTGTATTTTTGGGAATAATAAAGCCTTGGAGTTTAAATGTTGAATCTGTTGTATTGACCAATTTTGAGATGAAATTGCTTTTAGGAGATGGCAAAAGAGATGGATTTAAGAAATTAGATGCAGGGCTGATTAAAGCCAGTGTGATGAATGAAGATAGTGAGGATGTGAAGGAAGGAAGAGAAAATGCTCTGGGAAATGGACCAGTTTTTGCAGAGCAACACTGCAATCACGGGCAAGGAAATGCAGATGAGGATATTGATGAGTCTGGTGATGTTGAGTGTTCTGGTGTCTGCACACGAACAGGTAAATTGATAGCTGATGCTGAGATGAGTGGCAGCAATTCCAGTGCTTCTGATGTGCTTGCAGCTGAAAGTAAATCGAATCATGCAAAGCAAGCAGGAAATAATGTGAACCCTGATGCTGAGTATATGAAGTTTTCAGTTGATAGTGATATTGTTTCAGAAGTGAATGCAAGGGTGGACCAATGCTCCACATCTGCAAATTCAGTTTTCAGAAAAAGTACACATTTTTGCACTTGAACTTGAAAGTCATTTTGTTATTCTCACCCGTACTCTCTAATCATTTATTTGAACGTGATTTACATGCAATTATGGACTAATTCTTTGACCTTTGCTCATTTTTTTCTCAGTAAATTTGGAATCCCCTAGAAACACCAGTTGGGAGGTAAATTTGGACAAAGGTATCAGTGTCTCTGCTACGTCAAGATGGAAGAACAGAAATAGTTTGATCTCTGGACCTCCAAAGAGTCTTGTCAATACTTTTGATATGAAGGAAAATTTCGGAAGCACGAAGAGCGACCAAGTTAACATCACAGCAGTGAAAACTTTGCAAAATAGACGTGCATTGGAGGATCTTCAAAACAAGTAGACCTAGTTGGGTTTGCTCTTATTGACAAGATGTAGTAAACCCTTTTGTGGCTGAAGCATACCTCATGCAGATCTTCATGAAAGTGTTTTGGTCGTTTATAATATTGGTTGTAAATGAACTTGTTGATGGTACAGCTAATCTTATACTGTCCAATGTATGCATGGTGCTGTAGTGCACTTACAATATTTTAGTATGAGAATTTCTTATGTCAAAGTTTGTCTGCAAATGCAATATGTTAGTAAATTAATGTTCAAACTTTATTTTTTCTGTGTTGGCATGCCATGTAATTTATCTTGTCTAGTTTGGTGGAAATCAAATTACTAAACAAAATTAACTCGTGGGACAGGAGTTCTGCATGTGAATGAACTAGCTTTTATTCATTAAGTCTATTTCCCCCACCTAATTTTTTTGGTTTTTAGACTTTTCTTTAAGCTAGGAAAGTGATTACATACATCGGATTCCTTGGGACAAAGTGAAGACAAGTACCAAAATAATGGAAAATCAGTGGCATACGAACAACTTTGTTCTTGCTAGGAAACATTGTTGGGTGTTGCTATTTAGACCCAATTTTTTTATTTTTATCCTCAACACTTTAATAAAAATATAATTTTAAATTCTACCCTAATGTAAATTGAAAAAATGCAATATACCCAACATCAACTATCCACTCACCTCTCCACTTAACTCTCTAACAAAACACTACAAACACTCTCCATATCAGACAAGTTTAATATTAATAAATGGATGGTCAAATTGTGGTTTGGACGTCTTTAAAATAAGTATTTTCATTATTCCTTCGAGTTTTAATAGATCAAATTCTTATTTTCAAAAACTAAAATCGCGACATGTTTGGCGCACCAGAGCCAAACATGTTATGAGTCGTTCGAAAATAACGCAGTGAACATAGTGTTGTCCAATTGACCACAAACTACCGAACACCTCTAGGAAATTAAAAAAAAAAAGTTGTTCAGTGGTCGCAAACTGAACATCCTTCTACCCATTCGATTGTGCGTCACTGAACATCCTTCTACCTGTTCAGTTGTTCGCTGTAGAACATTCTTCTACCCATTCGGTTAGGCGCCACCGAACATCATTTTACTTGTTTGATTAACCAATTCTGAACAAAATCCAAAAAATTTCAAGTTCAATATTAAACAACTAGGACTCAAACAATTGCAGTCCAAAAATAAATTATTTGATGCCTGGCAATGGGTGGTGAGGTATTGGCGTCAAGGATAAAAATATCGAAAATTTCTTAAATATCAGTACTCAAATTTACGGATATATCGATTTCTGTAGATATCAATGTAAATAAAGTTAAGTTAGATTTTGTTTTTTTGTTGATTTATTGTTGATTAATTAGGATTAGTGGATGAGTTTTGATCTAATTAGGATTGGATTTGGTTTGATTTCATCTTATCCCTCTTTTTCTTCCCAAATTTTGAAATTTTCTATACAATTCTACTAATATTACCGATATTTTGTCGACATATACCGATATTTTGTCAACATATACTAATATTCTGCCAATATATATCAATATTTTGTCGAGATATACCGATATTTTTTCGACATATATTAATATCAAAGAAATATCGGTTACAGCCTATTTAAATATCAGTGAATGAAATTATGGATATCTCGGAGGATATATCGACAATATCGTGAATATTTTCATCTATGATTGGCATTGGGTGTTGGGTGGTGAATTAGTGATGGTGTTAGGTGTGTTGTTGGGTATAAAGAGTAGGAATAGTTTTGGACAACTTGTTAGATGTAATAAATTTTTTATAATTTTAAATTTGATGTTAGGTGTAGAAATTAAAAAGTTGGATTTAACCTAATTAACTCAGCTTATATTTAAATCCACCATATGTTAAACAGTCAAATTGATATGTTAAAAATCCAAATCTCTTCTAATTCCCAAGCTCAACTGCAGCATCATGCAATTCATTATAGAGATGTGTAAGGTGACTCAAAAACATTGCAGTATTTTCTCAAGAGCCACCATGTATGCTTATTATTAATTAGCACTTGGCTTTTGGTTTAATAACAATCAAAGCTTAAGTCAGCTTTGATTGTTCATTTATTCGACCCAATTACCATGGAGTTCACATAATCGTCAATCGTCATTTTCATTTACTCTAAACAAGCCACCAGAATGGAATAGACAACAATATTTGCTAAGAAATAAAATCAAACATTTATTGAAAGTTCAATCGTTCTAAATAGGCACACATACAAGAATTGCCTGGTTTCACAAACACTTTTGGACATCTCAGAAATACATCACCTACATTGCAGCTATTTTCTCAAATACTGCACAAAAGGACACGTTTTGATGACACTATATATGAACCCCTTATTGAGAAGGGAATATAAATTATGAATCAAGCTAACTTTATCTTCTTTTGGGATTACAGACAGACATGAATACAATCCCTTCCAACCCACAAAATCCATGTATCAAAGAATTAATGAAAACTTTGCAAAACAAATTTATGTGTTCAAATCCCAGTCCCTTTGTCTCTACATGCAACCAACCAGGATAGCCCTTCGTATCTCCTCTTTCACCACAGATGACTCAACCTTGTGAATAGAAGGATTTCAAGGGATGCCTTCATCTTCAACTGAACAGCGTAGCTCACTTGAATCGTTTTTTTCTTTTTTTTTTCTTTTTGTCCAAACAGGCTTTCTATAACTCACACCACCTAAACCTTCTGTATAGTGTATCTTAGTCACAATCCAACCCACAAACTTCTAATACAATGCCACCTCTTGACACAAATGGGTTGATTCGGACCCATAACAGCGAGAATATTGATGCTAGAAGAATTGACCAGACCACAATGATTGTGGGAAGTCTGTCATTCCTTCCCACCAAACCCTTTAGGAATGGGTAAAGATGGACAATGACCCAAATGGCAAAGAACAACTTACCAAAGAGAGGACCCCAAGAATCGTAACCATTGTTGATGGCATCAGAAACCCCAACTACGACTCCAATTATGTTTATGATCAATAAGGTCATGGGAGGGATCAAAAGTGCCGTCCACTTAAAGAGGTATAGCTCAGAAAACTCTCCATCATCTGCTGCTTTGGATGTCACAGTGAAGTTTGTGCTTACTCCACCCAAAACCTTGAGCAAACCCTGGACGAGTGCGAAAAGGTGTGATGAGGCACCACCAATCACCCAGAACTGCTCATTTCTCCACCAGTCATGTATGCCAACATGTCCCCACTGCATCTCAAGTATGCTAGTTGCAGCTATGGATAAAAAGAGGGCCATGAAAACGATGCTGGCATAGTTGCTAATCTGCATATCAGAAAAGCCAATATTAGCTGAAAGCATTGCAACAGATATTCAGCAAGCAAAGCATTTTCAAGGTAGACTTTTCAAAAATATATATACACATAAAGGCCAGGGTAACAAATTTTTTTGATATGTATTATATAGTTCAGATTAATGTAAAGAGGAAAATTACCTCAGGGACAATGAACTTCCCAGTAAGGAGACAAACAGCCGGCAAGGCACAGTACGCAATCAAGGGGAGGGATGTCAATGGATATACAACCGAGTTTATATAAGAAAAGCGCTCCAACCATTTCAAACCACACCCATATCCATACCATATTGGACAGTGCCTACTCAATAAAATTTCAACAGATCCCAAGGCCCACCGAAGCACTTGGTGTAGCCGATCTGACAAGTTTATAGGAGCAGAACCCTTAAATGCAGGCCTTTTGGGCATGCAATACACTGATCGCCAGCCATGGCAATGCATCTTGAAGCCTGTTAGGATATCCTCTGTAACAGAGCCATATATCCATCCAACCTGGAACATAATTAACATTTAGAAGACAGAACAATGTCAACGTCAAACCTTGCTCAACACAGAGCTTGAGAGTCTTTCATTAGTCAAATTTCATAAAATGACACAGCATACCTCCTTCCCCCATTCTGTTTTATCTTCATAGCCACAACTAATGACATGGATGGCTTCTTTCAAGAGTGATGCAGAACTTGTTCCCTTGGGAACTCCACCGTCTTCCATTAGTGTTGAAGCTATGAAAACTGGCGACTGTCCAAACTTTTTCTCAAATTTTATTTGGGGCATCAGGGATGATTTTTCATTATCTATTCCTGCAAAAAAGTCCCAGTAGCAACATAAATAATCTGGGTATAACAAAATCTACCACATAACATAGTATACTGCATACAAAAATCTAATTAATAATCCACATTCACAAATTTGAGGTTTGCGACTAAGTATCCTAAGCAAGGAAATTCAAGATCCTACTCTAACGGGCAAACAACAATTGTAGATTGGAAACCACTTCTTACCTTCAATTCCCTCCTGAATATTTTCGAGTGCATGTATCTGCTTTGAAGCCTCCCTGTTCTTCTTTTTATCATTTGATTTTGCTTTTTTATTCTTCTTTCTAGATCCACAACACAAGCAGCACCATTTTGGCCAACAATTACAAGTCTTCCCTGGGCGTTTCTTCTTGACGGGAGCATCATATCCATAGAGTGCCTGCCTTCGGAAGACGCACCCTGTTCCGACATAAATTGGTCCTTGGATCCCATCTAAACCTTTCATATTGATCTGTATCCAAATTATGAAAAGAAATTAGCTTTCCTTACAAAGATTTATGTTTTTGCAATTTAGCCCACAGGTCTACTATTAGAATTTTATATTTAAGAAAAAAATTCCTTACATCAAAGAATACGACATTGCGATTTGAGTATCTATCATGAAGATCAATCCCATCAAATCTTTGAGGAAATTGTACATAACAGATCTTCTTTCCTGAAGTGGGGTCCATCATGAAGCACATTGCTTCGCGAAGTGCTTTGCTGTTGTTTATATAGTGATCACAGTCAACATTCAGCATGTAAGGAGCATTTGAGATAATTGCCGACACCCGTACCTTGATTTATTAGCCAACACACCAATCATAATTAGATTAATTAAGAAATAAAATGAAGTTCCAAGTTCAGACGCATGCACACACATAGATGGGAGAGAGCTATACCAGACTATTCATAGCCCCAGCCTTTTTGTGATGATCAAAACCTGGTCTCTTCTCACGAGACACATAAACCAAACGTGGTAATTCATTTCCTTCAACATCACGAACACCATTTTGCCCAAGGAAAACCTGTGAAAGATGGTAAAGATTACTAATTCTGAACAGTGTATATAATCTGTATAAGGGCCTCCTATACGTTTACATGGATTGGCAACAAACATGAATGCATTAAATGAACACCTCACCTGAATCATCCCAGGATGATCCCTGACATTGTTCCCAGGCCATGGAGTCCCATCCTGCATTGTCCAACCCTCCTCAGGAACCTTCTGCGCTGTGGCAACCAACCCATTTATCCGAACTTTGAATTCTTCATAATCCCTCTATACCAACAAAACGACAACACCAGATCAGAAACATCATCCAGAAGCAACCAAAAGTTCTTGTATCATGGAAGCTTATCACATATAATTTAAGCTAAGGATATATATGAAAATCATCCTCTTTTTTACTCAAAAGATTAAATACAATTATTATCTATCATATTCACAGTTAGTGTCACCTATTCTGTGGCAGACCAGAAACTAGACAGAAGTAACACAAACAAATGAAGAAAGTTGGAAACCTTCATGGCTCGACGTTCCCTGACGAATGTTGGATCTACTTTATCTCTCAAATAGTCAACTTTTTGAGCAAAATACCACTCTGGGGCCCGGGGTTCAATATTGAACTTCTTGCAAAATGGGACCCACTTCCTTGCAAACTCAGATGTCTCTGAGAGGGCTTCAAAAGTGAGCATGGCAGCGCCATCATCTGAGACATAGCATGCAACTTTGTCAACTGGATAATCTACAGCAAGGATGGACAGAACCGTGTTTGCCGTGATAAGTGGGGGTTCCTTCATAGGATCAACGGTACTAACAAATATATCTATATCGGCTAACTCAGATGGCTTCCCTTCCTTCTCATACCTGAACAATTTTGGAAGAATAGCTTAGAACAGATATTTCAAACAACTACTTACAAAGAGCACACAGAAGGGAGAGGGGGAGGGAGGGAGGGAGAGAGAGAGAGAGAGAGAGAGAGAGAGAGAGAGAGAGAGAGAGAGAGAGAGAGAGAGAGANAAGGTATGTTTCTCTTTCAATCGGATGCCATTTAGGAAACTGATCCAATATCCATGACATGGCAAACCAAATTTCACATATTACAGATGTTAACCACAATCCATATGCATCATTGACTGGATGGAGAATTCTATAATGAAAAAAGAGGCCAAGAATCGCAAGACGGAGTAGGATTATCATTCTATATGGATTTATCTTGCTTGAAGGAATAGGCAACTTCCTCGAAAGCGGCTGCCTGCCTTCATCCATCCTGTAAAAATGAAAAAATGAACTCTTTTTAGTTCAAACAAATCTACATCACTCTAAGTACTGACAGAACTAAGTTTACACTTATGGTGAAACGGATAATAATATAGCACCATTTAGATTCCATTAACATGCATGGAGTATTCTGTAGTCAGTTTGCAGACAGCCAATTTAATGCATTACTAAAGGAAAATTTTAAATATTATGGATAAATGTTTTTCTTTTTGCATGCATATGAACTGTCATTAGATTCAACTGCTTGTAAGCATCTTCTCTTTTAACAAGAACTTCAAAGTTTGAAAAACTAATCAAGCTGTTCCTGACAAACGCTGATTTTCTTAACTTTTAGTTTACTACTCTGAAATTAAATATAATCAAATTTATTTGACAGGAGATTTGACTGACAGTTGATTTCATATTAAACTTCTTTCGAACACCTAGCAAATGATTAATAAATGAAATATTCAATCATCAGTAATAATTTATATAAGTATGCGGTATGCTCCATCACCAAATAACTTGGTCAGACTCTATTTGAAGTAACCAACTCCCAGTACGAATCAAGTAAGCTAAAAGAATAAAATTTCACATGGTAAAATCTAACTTATAGCTTATCAAAACTAAACTCTAGTTTTATATTTAGTTTGTATTTAACTTAAGAGTAAAATAGCACGACAAACCAATGAAGGTTATTGACAATGCACCTACTTGGGTAAATCAGGATCATCCGGCTCATTGTTTCCACCATCATTTCCTCCTTGGTGCTTCACCACCTGAAGTTTTTCATTTTGCTTCTTCTTCCAGTCCTCCATTCGCTCCTTCCATGCAACAGTTCCATATCCATATACAGCTAAGTCCTTCTTAGGATCCATTGGCCTGGGTGGAACTTCATGATCAAGAGACAACAGTTCAAGACCAACAATCACACAAAGAATAAAGTAGTCTGAACAGACACAAAAATTGTAACAAATTTAATTAGCTTACAGGACATAGAGGAATCAGAAGATGGCATTGGATGAACTCGTTTTCCACGACTCATAAATGGGGGAATAATAAGAGCATGCTTATCAGAGGCAATCCCAACATCCTTTACCAAAAACAACAATTATCAGACACAGATCAATACTTAAAATCACAGAAAGAGAGAGCATCAACCAGATAAATTATTTCACCTCTTGGCCATAGGTCAGGAGAGGGATCTCGGAAGCAACAGATGCAGAATCAAAGTCTGCCGGAGTACTAATTCCTGAACCGTGGACTTGGGAACCCCGTCCGATATTAAGGCGAGCAGCCAGCACTGCCTCAGCAATATGGTGAGGATCTCTCCTATCGTTGCTTGCAATATCAAACTCATTCTCCAAATCATCAATATCATCCTCTTCTTCATCGCCATCAACTCTTGGACTCCCTAGATATAGTTGCATTTTCATTATTTTTCGTTTAAAAAAAAAAAACAAACAAACAAACAAGCACAATGGACATTGACATGGGGGGAGAGACTCACCTTTGATGCGCTTGTATCTGGTTTTGCACTGTGGGCAGGCTTGATTGCCCTCTCTTCTTTCATATTCATAGCAAGATCTGCAGACAGGGAATGCACATTCATTGCAAGCAACAAATGGCTCCCCATCCACTGTGATCTCTATTTCATCCCCACAGATCTGGCAAATCTGCCCACTCAGTTCTTTGACAGATGTTACCTGCAACTCAAAGTTGCCATAGAAATACCAATCACCATCAACTCGTGAAGGCTAAAAATGGGAAGGAAAGAAATTCTAAACAACCCATAGACTACTTAAAAAGGAAACTAGTTAATTTGCTAGAGATTTATCGAAAAATGATCAGACAGTTACAGAAGCAAAGTTCAAACTTAATGCACCGGTTCACTGACCAGCTCTGAAATCAAGAAAGAACAAAAGGGAAAAAGAACTAATTTATGGGAGCCGTTTCAGCACTACTACAACAAATGCAGTGCAGGGAAAGAGATTGCAAGCATGACTATGAAGCTGAAAAAAACAAAAAACCAAAAAAAAAAACTCAATTCATATATACTGAAAACCCCTCCACCAAAACACTCTAATTGAGCTTCAAATTCTTGAAAATCAGAGAGGATGGAAAAGAAAAAAAAAAATTTGCTAAAAAATAAGTATGAAGAGAATGAAAATAGCATAAACCGAGTAGAAGAAGGAAAAAGGGCCAGAAATAGAAGGAAAAATCTAATGTTTTAATGTCAGGATCTAACGAAAAATGTAAGAGAAGAGAGAGAGAGACTCAAAATGGGAAAATGGGTATCTTCAAAATGCAGAAATGGGGTCAAAAAATTAATTTATGGGACAAAGAGAAAACAAAAGCCACAGATTTTGAAGGCTGTTAACATTTCCATTTCCAGTAACAACAATGGAGTTGAGAGGAAATGCGAAAAGCACTAGGGGAAGGAAACAGACTAAGAAAAAAGACTTACTCTTGAAACCTCATCGGCATTGATAAGAACAAACTCGTTCCTGTTGTGAGAGCCTGCAACGAGTCTTCCTTTGGTATCCATACCACTGAGCACACGCAAACAAAGCCTTGAAACTCAAAGAGACCCAACTTACGAAACCAATTTCTCTACCTCTCTCATCACTCAAAACCAACCAAAGAACACAGCTTTACCCCTCCAGCTTCTCCTCTCTTTGTGGTTGTTGCTTTAGTCCACTCTCTCAGGCACCCATTACAAGGAACACCAACCCCACATTACAAAATGAATAAAAAACAGAGCTTTACAGAGAGGTAGAGAGAGAGAGAGAGAGAGAGAGAGAGAGAGAGAGAGAGAGAGAGAGAGAGAAGAGAGAGAGAGAGAGAGAGAGAGAGAGAGAGAGAGAGAGAATAAATAAACAACGAGTGAATAAAAAAAGAAAAAAATTAAAATAACAAATAAGAATGGAAGTGTTTTGTTTGTGTGTAATGAATGATTCTTTTCTTGAGAGAGAGACCCAGTCTTCTAACAAATTGGCTAAGAGAGAGAGAGAGAGAGAGAGAATCAACCATTAAAACACAGAAGGGACGAGATTGGGACAGACAAGAGGAGATGAGAGGTTGGAATACATGAATATGCATATGAATATATAATTGGATCTACATGTAATACCCCAAAAACTAATTCCTAAAAATTTATTTATGGGTTTTTGTTTCTGAGTGGGACCCGGAATTTTGATGATGATAATGGAAGCCGTGGACCATGGTAGTGGTGGTGGTGGTGGGGCGAAAGTGGTGCCCCACCGGAGGAGAGTCGGTGGTGCCACTAGGACTGTGGTGGTGGGGGAGGGGTATTTCGGTAAAATCAGTATAGACAAATGGAGGTAAAAAGTGTCGGGTTTTCGTATGTGGGGTATGTAACTGTCGGTGACTCGGTGACTCGGTAACTCGGTGGTGCTGCTGTTACTGTTTGTTGTTCGATTTGATGTCTCTTTCTCTCACTCCCTGTCACGGTTTCGGGTGTGTGGTGTGTTGTCAAATGAGAGAGAGAGAGAGAGAGAGAGAGGGTTTTAGAGAGAGAGAGTGAAGTTGAGCAAAAGGGGAGGGTCCAACACTCAACACTCAACAGCAGAAGAGCCAACACAGTACGCTAAGTGTCACGTGTGACTCGTGCAGAGCTGGTGGACCGAGAAGTCGAAAGTCCAGCAAAATCTCGCAATAAATCGAATATGCTGTCTAGAAAGTTAAAACTAGAAAGCCAAACAAATTAGTGGTGGGAAACTATTGTTTCTTGCTGTCTTATAGAGTTATAGGTTACCTACCTTAAATTAAAAAATATAATATTTAAGGAAAAAAAGTAAAAAAACTTCCCTTTCCCTATGCCTCGATATGGATGGTTATCACTTGAGATGGCAAAATTTTCCACCCCAAAAATTGCCTGTGGGGACCCACCCTGATGAAGCGGCTATAGTAATATCATCCCCGTCCCCACCCCGTTCTGTCCCATATACCTATTTAATAAAAATGTTATATTATATAATTATATTTTAATTTATTATCTTAATTTTTATTACATGTCTTTAAAATTTAATAATATTATCTTTATGATTTAGTGTTATTGTGATACAATATAATAAATTTTATTTATTATATTATATCTTTATGTTAATTTGGTATATTATTAATACAAAATTTATTTTTTAAAAAAATAATAAGGGCCCCGAATATCCCCTATGGAGACCCAATTACCTGGCGGGGCGAGTATGGTATTGACGAACCAGCTCCGTTGTCATTCCTAGTTATCACAAGACCGTCTCATACACCTCACATATTCACATATGTATATGTAGAGGTCTCTTCCATAAAAATATACTTTAATTTAAACATGATAAAATATAGTAAAAAATCATATTGTGATTGAGTGACACTAATATTAGTATACCTCAGATGTATACCTCGGATTAGTAATTCATAATATTAGTATATCTCAGATGTCCTAAAGTATAGAACCCTATACTTGAAAATGGTGAATCCTATAAAAATTTGAATAAAAACTAGTAAAAGATCATAAAAAAAAACCCCATGTTTATTCTTTAATTAAAAAACGGACGTCCTCCAGATAAAATTTGTGTCACACATATATATATACCCCTTCTATTCAGGGATCTCTCAAATAATTTTACTTAAGAGATCCTTCATGGGCCCCATTGTATTTTAATTATCCGAAGTATCTACTGTTTAAGTCTCTATTCAAACATCATACTAAAACGTTAAGCAAATCGGATATCATTAAACTATCTAATTTTAATCAAATAAATAAACGATCTAATTTTAATCAAATAAATAAACGAACAAAATATTTTCAATAAATACTTGAAATGATAACCATTTAATCAAACCGGTAAAGACTTTCGATTTAACTAATTTTTTGTAAAGATAATCATTTAATGAAGACCTACAAGGTAAATAGTTCCGATTATTTAAATACAATTTGGAGTAGGCCCCAATTGATCCCTTAAATAATTTTTTTAAAGAATCCCTTAATGGAATCTCCGGTAGATACATATCTATCTATATATATAAAGCAAAACCCCTTCTTAAGTGAAATTTTATAAACTCCAAACATACCCTCCTACAAAAAAAAAAAGCTACATAATTAAAAATATTTTAATAAAGTAAGGGCAAAATAGTAAAACAATAATTTAAAAAAAATTTAAATTAAATCACTAACCCACTACTCTCTCTCTCTCTCTCTCTCTCTCTCTCTCTCTCTCAATCAAACCACTTTATAACACAAGCTCAAGGAAAAAAATTAAGGTACATTGATTTTAGGTACCAAATTATAATGTTTTTTCATTTCAATTACTAAAACATTTATGCCATTTCAGTTTAGGTACCAATTTTAAAAAATATAGTTATATCGAACTGTGATTGTCTAACAGTCATAACTTTTTTATTGATTTATTGTTTTTTCAATATTTACAAGGCTTAAACTTTAATATTTAGTCTTTAGGTTATAGGATTTCATCCCCTAAATCTAAATCAAAAGTATTAAATCCTAAAAATTTTGATTTTTTATAAATTTTAAATAGTCACAACTATAACTATTCGACAATTACAACTGTAACTGTTCGACAGTCACAACTGTATGACAAACTGATTTGTGACCTAATCCAAAATATTTTATTCTAGGTTAGTATCTAAATTAAAAAAAATTAGTGTCTTACTGTTTTATTAAAAAACTATTGATATTTGATATTTAATCCTAATTTTCTGAAAAAATTAACTAAAAAAATTTATATTATTACAAATAGATAAGTTAGAGATTATGGCATAAAAAGCTTGGTTATCCATCTATCTATCTATTAGAGTTTTAGAAAAAACTATTAAATAAATAATTTAAGTTAAAACAATAAAATTATATTTTGAATTAATATCAAACAAAAAAGTTGCAATTTTATGGTTAGAAAGTCAATTCGCACGGAGTGCGTGTCAAGGGATCGACTAGTATATATAAAGGGTTTTTTCTCTGCGGGACGTCTGTTCTTTAATTAAAGAACGTACACATATATTTTATTGCTTTTATTTTCACCTTTTGATCTTATTTTTTTGTAGGGATTAATACTTTAGGATATAAATCATCAATTGAGACATGTTCCTCGTTTTTAACTCTCGTGATTTTGAGTTTCCGTTTCTCAGTTAGATTTTAGATTTTAACTTTCGAGTTCTACATAAAATATATCCTCAAATGATAATTTTATACCCTAAATTATAAAACTCTATACTCTAAAATGGTGAATTCTATCAAAATTGAATAAAAAATCGTACACAATCATAAAAAGACTCACGTCGATCTATTGTCTTGTAGAGAGAATTTATGTGTGTGTATATATATATATACATATAATAAATATATATAGGGGCATACAATTGCGCGCTGAAAATCCCAATAAATTCCTCACCTAACAAGAAAGAAAACGATCGAGTGTATAATTGCATACTACTGCAATCTGCATAAGTGCATAGCAGCATGCATGTCAGCCTTCTAACTCTGCAGAACTTGAATTTAACGGTATTAATTAAATTTATGTGAAAATGCTAGAGAGGCTACAATAAGGTACGTCAAAACACAATTCTAAGATTTTTTTTTACAAATTAATTACTTGAAGTCAGTTCAAATTGTTCAATACCACTCTCTACCATCAACATGATCATGATGGTTTTTCAATTATGGTTTTTCATTTTCTGTATTTCTTAGGGGATTAATCATCAAATTCATTATTATATGTACCCACTGATTATTACCATTTGCCACTACATCAATCTTTATTTTAAAATTGTGACATCTCACTATATCGTTTTAAAGGGTCAATAAGGTAGTCTAACTGTCTAAGTGGATTAATTTAGCTGTAGTATGGAATTCTCAACAAAAAAAAAACCTGTACTACTCATGCATGAAGTCGTCTACCCAACTATGATCTCCCTTTCTTTAGAAATGCTTGTGGTATGCAAGATATAATGAAACAAAAATTTTGTTATGTATTTCCTTATGTTACTTGGAATAAATGAAGGGTTATATATAATTTTTATCTTTCCAAAAAATGAAACTTGTTCTGCTATACCAGGATATGAATGCTTATATATCATCGATCGAATTAAATTTTTATCTAAATGGTAGTCTAGATATATTGATAGCATATAACATATATAGCATATCATCATATATGTGATAGGATCTTATAAATGATAGTAAGTTACTTTGTAAAATATTTTGCACGTAGAATCTCAAATTATATGTAAAGCAAGGGAGGAGTATTTATTGGGGAATGTTATTTGCATTTCAGAACTAGTTTTATTATGCATGGAGCACTTTTAAGTTTTTACAAAAGGATTGCCAAATATAACCTAATTAATACATAATATTATTAAATATCAAATCTCAAAAAATTTCCCCAAAATAGTATGTAAGAGTTTGTTTGTTTGTTTGTTTGTTTTTTTTTTTTTTTTAATTTAGATACGTAAGTGAGGCATAATTCGTTTAGGGCCACAAATATAGTCATGAATGAAATTATTTTACAAGCGACTGAATTCGGGTTTACAATTTACAAATATTATTATTGAGGCAATTCGGGTTGCTTGGGTTCATGATTGGCATCACATTTGTTTAGTTTTGCATGTTTTTAGTTCTCACATTTACCATGAAGTTAATCGTGTGGCTGATGCTTTAGCTAATCATGGTTCTAAAGATCACGTTTGGTGGACCTCTATCCCTCCTTGTGCGGCTGATGTTTAGCTTAAGGATATGTCTTCTCTACCCAATATATTATAGATTCCGATAATTTGTTTGCCTGCTTGAAGCTTTGTGTTGTTTCTTTCTCATTGTTGGTTTGATTTTGTATTAGTTTCTTCCTTTTATTTGCGGGGTTTTGGCTTAGTCCTCTTCATGTACTGTATCTCTCTCATTTTTTCAATAAACTCTCCCTCATACCGTTGAGGTTCCCTAAAAAAAATTGCTTGGGAATTAAGTTGTGATTGGATGAGAATCACAGTTGTGTGATTCTCATGCAATTACAGTTTGATAAGAAAATATTGGATGAGTGTTTGAATGCTCTGAACTATTGTTCAGAGCTAGATGAGGTTTTTGGCCTAAAATGAATGACTTGTGGTTCGGTTTGTATACAAATTGAAATAACATAAAATATTGATATTTAAATTTTTTTTTTTTAAATTGTTATTTGATTACCCTAAAATCAACATAAACTTATTATTAACCATCGTTTATAATTTCTCTTCATCAACTTATTTTAATTTCCTTAATTCACATTTTGTAAATATTTCCTTAATTCTATGTCCGTGCATTTGCTCGCAACTTTTGAAAATATTTCTTTTGCATAAAAAATGAAGAGAGAATTAACTAGGGGTGGGATTTAATTTGAACCAAAAAATCGATTGAACCGAACTGGTCGGTGGTTTTCTCTTGGTTTCGGTTGAGTCTCAGTTTTTCTTGGTTTCGATTGAGTCTCAGTTTTACTGATTTTTTTTTCTTTGGTATTGGTCTTGTGTTTATATTCAAAAAACGATGTTATTTTAAACTTTTATGTAATAATATTTTCATTATAAATTTTAAATACTAAATGTAGCAATTTTAATGATAATACGGCTCGAATCCGACATGAAGTTAGCATATTTAAGTTGAACATTGCTTGACACGAATACAACCCATTAAACACAAATTATAAACAGATCAGATAATTAAGTGTGAAACATGTGTAACACGATTGTGATCATAAAATAAACACTTTTAACTAATATTATATGAGAACTCATTTTTTTCTCATTGTTTAATATATATATTGAATGGGTCATTGTATAATATATTGTATGTTTTAATGATTTTGTTAGTATCATGATTAAATTTATTTTGTTATATAAGTGATAGATTTGGTTTAAAAAATAAAATAAATTATGTTTAAGTGTTTAGTTCCTAAGATGTATATATGGGTCAATGATATGATTATAAATTAATGAGTTGGGTTAAGATTAATTTATTCAACACAATTAATTAAATGAGTAGGTTTATTTTAAAAAAAAAAATTTATAGTTGGATAATATTTAACACAAACACGAAATACAACAACACAATTAAGCAAGAGCCAGTAACACAAATTGGCACCCGTATTGAATATTAGACCCTAAAGTACTCTCGATATATAAAAAGAAAAAGCCCTAAACCCAAAATATTTAACACTCAATTCTAAAATAATATTATTTTAGACATAAACACAAGATAGTACGTTCTGAAAAGTCAGTAGAAGCTCCTATATATTCCAAATATAAATGCATTATTAATCTTCAGCAACTAACAATGTTGCCGATTGGATTGTAATATTGATGATGTTCCAACGGAACTAATGGAAAACATATACTATATCAATTATGTTTTACCTTGCACATTGTTGAAACAATATTAATCATTTGGATATTTTAGAGTGTGGATAAATTTCTATTAATTAATTATGCATGATTCTGTACACTTATTATGTGAAAAAGATTGAGGAACTAATGCTTCAGAAAATCATATTAATTAAGTTGACAAACTATTGGACAATGCTATTCAAACAAACCCTGCTAATTTGGTCCAAAAAAGTGGTTGTGATATAGTACTGTCACCATATATATAGTTCTTTAGACCAAGAATATATATATATTTATAGACAGAATCCTTTCAACCATAGCACATGGCATATGAGAGAGAGAGAGAGAGAGAGAGAGAGAGAGAGAGAGAGAGTAATACTTCCAAGCATTTGTTAGAGAGAGAGAGATGTTTGACAATCCGGCCAACATGGAATTTACAGATATTACAAGTGCATATGTACATGATTGTGTCACATGTGCACAGTTTTTCTTTAAATTCTAAAAAATAAAAATAAAAATTGTGCAAGTGGGTCATCTGGATGCTTCTGCTACAGGTAGCCAGGCAGTCCTTTTATAATTTATTTTGTATATTAATTGTGGCCAAACGTATCTGTAGAGAGAGAGAGAGAGAGAGCTAGAGAGAGAGAATATATATATATGGAGACTCAACACAACATTATGTATTTTGATTGATCTTCTTCAGCAGAAACAGATACATGGACTTTACCAAGCAAAGACAGATCGATAAATGGACTTTAATTAATACTTTATAGCATTCAGAAACTTTCTAAAATCTTAGCAGCCTAGGTGAAAGTGAAAGGCTGAACCATGCATATATGTCTCAGCTCGATCTCATGCCCTCAATTATTGATCCAGCTGAGGTTACACATATATTATTATAATATATACATATGTGCATGACCAAGGTTAATAACTAATTAATTAAAAGTTAATTTGTGGGTTCATTATTCATTTGGGTTGCCGACACTGGCAAGTGGCAATTAGTTTGAGTTATATATCAATTATATATATATAGTGGAATCACTTGACCAAATGCTTTGCATTTAGCTAAAGAGTACATATTTTAAGTAGAACTGATGTATATCGGATAATTTCTTCTTGTTATAAAGTCTAACATGTTATATATAATAAATGATCATATTGTCAATTTGAATTATGCATTCAAACAAAATTTTATTTTCTAGATTAACAGTTCAGTGGTTAATTATTATCTGATATAGTTGATGACCTTCAAAATTTATGAAAAGGTTGTTAATAAAAAATAATTTAATAGTTATTGTAATATATCAAATAACATAAAATATCAGATTGTATAATATTTCGAATTAAGCATATACTTATTCTTTAAATAGTCAATATATATTTTGACTGCTTCTTTTTCGAAGAGGACGGTAGTTTTGTTTTTTTGTTTTTTGTTTTTCTCTGATGGAAGACAAAATTGGTTTTGTAAGAGTTCAAATATTGAGCTCATATACTCATGACACTCATGCATGGTTTGGCCATCTGATCTGCTGTGTTTTTAAATTTTATTAATCAAGTAATATATAGTTTTTAATTTCTATATGGACCTTAATGTAGAAGAAGACCTCCATGTCTTTATGCCGTTTGGAATATTTAAGCAAGCATGGTAAATGTGTTCTTGGCCAAAAAAAAAGAAAGAGCATGGTACATGTGTTGTGATAAATTCCACCACCAGACTTTTGACATTCAGGGGCAATTTTGACATTCTCATATTTGTAAGGTGCATGTGTCGAACACTGCTTGTCTTCTGCACAGACTAAATAAATGTATGCCATTTTGTCACACGTCATGATCATGATTCATGAGACTATTAATATATGCTACCTACTACAGCATTTGATTTGGTGAAAAAGACATCATTTCAAGAAAGAAAAATGTCTCACTGTGAATGTAACAATTTGTATGTAATTATTATTACATCAAGGGTTAAATACACTAATATTTTATGAATTTTGACCAATTTATCACTATGATACTTAAATTTTAGAACTTCTCAAGTGAATCATTAGATTTTGATTTATGTGTTTAGTAATGATAAAATAAAACATTCGTTTAAAAATTTCAATAAAAAAATGACAACTTCACTCATTCAAGTACAATTAATTTCACTTTAAAATTGTAAACTTTACATTTTTCGACCTTATGTTTCATCGTCTTCTTTCCTACTCATTCACTCTTTCCTTCTATACCCAAAAAGAGTAAAACAAATTGAGCATATTGCTTAAAACATAGATAGTTTGCTCAACATACATACATTAAGGAATCAAACGTTTAGAAATTGAACACCTAAATAGACGAAATTACCCATCAAGTCTTGAAACAAATATATCATTTTGTCCTTATTAAACACTTGAATCAAAACTCAATGACTCAATTGTAAAGTTTTAGAAGTTTAGGGATCAAAACGCATAAGAAACCGATCAAAATTTAAGGAGCATAGGTATGTTTAACCCTTACATATATGCATCAATTATCATTGTTAATTGTTACTTAATACGTCAACCTGCACCTGCTTAAGATCAGTCCTACTTTATATGAGTTTTAATCATAAATAATAATCAAAAGGATGACCATTATTTGAAAAACAGAAAGCTGCTCTTTTTCATGACTATTAATTATATATTTTGGAAGGCAAGGAAGCAACACAGTGAATACTTAGAATAAAAGAAAAGGGTAAAGGAAAAGTGAAAAAGGCAAAAGGAATCAATAATTGTTGCCAAGAAATTGCAACAGTTGATGTGGAATGGGACTGTATATATATATTAGTACTAGAGTGGCTTTTAGGCTTTTTAGCTTTCTTTTGAGCAACTCAACCCTACTTGTCCAATTTGTCCCACTCCTTTCAGAGGGCATGAGAAAAAAACATAGACTGACTGGGATGGTTTCCACTCCAAGAGAAACAATCCTATTGGAGAATGGACAAAGTTGCTTGGGTTTTAATGGCCAATGACTATCTAATGCCAGATATGCACTGTATTACTCTTTTTTCTGTGAATCATCAATTGGTGTTTTACCATGCTGCATTTCTAAGTCATTTCGTTTTAGGTAACCTACTTGAATACTTGATCTAGCCATAACATTAATACTTGTAAAGTTGAAGACAAAGCATGCATACCTAGACACCAATAGAATGATACCATGTTGATTTATATTTTTTATAACTAGCAACATTTAAAAGCATGCATACATAATCGTGTCGACCCGATTATGTACTAATTAAGAGCAATAAGAGCATCAATCACAAAATTTAAACATAATTAAAGATTTCTAAGAGCTAGTCTAAATTCATCAAGCCTGTCAAGAAAATATCAAGTGAAACAAAGAATTTCTAATATTAATGTGGTCCAATTAAACCTGGTCGGTTATTAATTAAATTACAATTTGACTTAGAATTTGTTAAGTAACCCTAGGTAAAGCTGGATTGATGGTGCATATATAGTATTATATTATTGCACCCAATATTGACTGCTAATACCAAGAATATTTAGCCTTGCAAAATGTAATCGATTATGGGAGTTAGCTAGGAACATATATAATTAACATTTTTCTTCGCTTGCGTAGTTGCACTTGCATTGGATGCTCAATTAGTTGTTTTCATTTTTTGTGTCGGTAACTATCATTAGCTAATTAGTCGATGAAACACGTGCCAAAGACCAACTGGTACTTTAGTGCATCATCATGTACTTCAACACTCATCAGCTTAATTACCAGATTGTACTTAACATCAATGAAGTAATTAACTACACAAATATTTTATGGCTTGGACACAATTCATTACTTCACAGTCGCGTAGAATGAACTTTTTTATAGAATGTCGTTTTGATGTTGTGGAGAAGAGAATGAATAACTTTCCATTTCAGTGATTGAAAATGCAGTAAATGATAACCAAAAAATAATTTCTATTATCTTTCAAATTCTTGGTTCTCCATGTCTCCGACCTCATATCTAAAGGTGAATGGGGTTGGCTGTGGTGGTCTGGCAAGGGAAGGAGGAAGAGGAAGGAAGAGAAAGAGAAAAACAAACACAAAAAAGAGAGAGAAAGGGTTTGTGGGTGGTGGAGGTGAGGTGGGGTGGCTGGCTAGGTCAGGTGGGAGTTAGGGGTGGGCATCAACCCGCCTAACCTCGCCCAACCACCTGCCCAATTCGGGTCGGGCACACCTCACACAGTCTAGTCTATCAGCTTAATGGGCCCAAACCGAATATAAAGGGGTTGATTATGGTTTGGCCGTCTAGCTTGCCTGCATGTAACATATTATATATTTATAAATTTTTAATTATTATTAGTTGTTTAATAGGCTTAATTATATTTTTACCACTCATAGTTTCAGTTTATTTCCAATTTACTACTCAAATGTTTATTTGTTCCACTTTACCACATACAAATATGTTCATGTCTCACTTTACCTTTTTCGTTCATTCCGTCAACTAAACCGTAAAAAATGTTGATGTGGCAAGGGCATTTTTGTCACCAATATTGACAGATTAGCTAACATAATTGATGGAAAAGGGTAAAGTGGGACAAATAAATAACTGGATGGTAAAGTGAGACAAATAAATATTTGGGTGGTAAAGTGAGAATCAACTAAAACTATGAGTGGTAAAAACACAATTAAGCCTTGTTAATATTTAATCTTTATCCTAAAACTCTTTACATTTAATATATCTATAACTAAACATTTCAGAACTCATAACTACCTTCTTCACATTAATTACCCTAGCCGCCACATTCCAAATATGTTGATTTGCAATCTTCTTCCTCAATGCATCATCCTCCTCTTATTCAGTCTTCCTCTTTGGTGAAAACATCATCCCTCACAATTAGTGGCATCGCATATGTCTTCCTCTTCCTCTTCCTCTTCGGTTCTCTGCTTCAGCCATTGCAGGATTCGTCACATTTTCCTCTTCTCGTCGTTGTCTCCGAACCCAAACTAAACCGGCCCGCTCGACAACCCACCAAACCGAGTTTGGCATAACTTGGACTCCAAACTAAGAATGAATGCTGGTTGAGTGGGCTATTATGAGCCAACAAAACTGCAAATTGAGCCCCTTAAGCGGCTGAAAGTTTAGGTCCGAACTCTGATGCCCACCCTTAGTGAGGGTGGAGTTTATTTTTTCTTTTCATATTTCTTTAAATTTGTGTATTCTATTCAAGGAGTATAATTGGAAATTTTTAAAAATGAATGTCAAGATAGAAGGTCCCTTTTTTTTAATGTAATGTTTGTAAATTGACATTTTCTAAGACAAAACACGCTTATGTAAACTTCTAGATAGGGTAGTGTTAGTGAGTCCAAAAAGTCAAGAAAATGTCAAAAGAAGTTTGAAGTGTAGAGTGTTGCTCAAGATTCAAGACTGAGGCGAATTTAAAGGTATGTGCGCTTCATAGGTCAATCTATATAAGAAAGGTAATGAGACTTAATGTGACACCCCAAGACTGGAAACATCACAGTGGCACCCATTCTAAGGGTCTCAAGAGTATAATACCCATTCTTCGAGCATTATATTCCCAAGCTCCTTAAATGAGTAAAGCCTTTTTATGTAATACCGAGTTGGATCAAAGTGTAAAATTTGCAACGGAAGATTTTTCTAGAAATACCGCAAAGGTATTTTAAAAAAATAAACTAACCCGTGAGGGTTACTTTTTCAATATATATAACCCATAAGAAGAATAAATTATATTAAAATAGAAAACCCCAGGATATCTAACCCATCCCCAGAGTGATTCAACCATTGACAAAGTGGTGCAACAAATGGGGCTCATGAGTAGCTGGGGAGAAATGCCACCTACAAGGAGAAGGAGAAGACACCACCACTAGTACAAAAAAAGGATTTAAACTAGATACCATAAGGTTGGAGCTGACAAGAAGCAAGTGTCGCACCCTCCAATCTCAATTCAAATTGTAAACTAGTGGGATATATGCACTCACAGAGTACAGTATGAGGTAATCATCAAATACGTTCATCGCTTCCCTTCATGGGAATCCTGGTTAGGTTTGCAAATAATAATTGAAAGTAATTTAAGGTTTTATAAGGAAACAGTTGGAAAAGAATGTACTGCAAAAACAATAATGACAACAATTATAATGCCAGTAATATTGCCAATAATCAATAAGTAAAGAACCTTTGCATGCTCACACAGTTTTCGTAAAATTTTGAAATGCATGTCAAATTCAAGAACATACCTGCCGACCGATCACATAAAAGGCCAACAACATGTACCGATAAAACACTTACTTCAATACAGTAGTGAGAGTATCCATTTCTGTTGGATACCGCCTAAGCTAGCCTCCCTATAAGAACATTCGATTAGTCTGTCCATATCACTGCCTTATGAGTTTAGGGGATCAAATCTCAATGTCATCACCACGTGACCCTTTACTCTCAGGTCGAACAAAATATAACTAGAAAAAAAAAAACACACATATATGCCACACAAAAAATTATGCACTTTTGTCAATAACGTTTTTAATAATAATAATAATAATAATAACAGTACTTAAAATAGGCAGGAAATTCACTAACTGGGATGTGGTGTTTTCCCTACCTTATATTAAAGTGTGTCCCTTGCCTAATCTTATTTTCTTATCCTCGCCCACTTATAACCTGTTGGAAAACTGGAGTTCCGAGTCTAGTAACCGGCGTTAGGAACGATTAAAGGTAACAAGATTCAAAGGGTTGGCACGAGTTCAACTGCTAGGCTTCTCAAAATCTCTGATTTGACATGATTTGTCTAACAAGATCAAGTCATTCCAAATATGTCCAAAAATCGAGTAATGACCTAGTTGGATTCTATTTAATGTGGAAGAGATTGATCAGATATGAACCAACAACGTGACCATGTCAGGGCATGAGGAAGTTGAGGGAGCTCTAACTCAATATCCAATGCTCGTTTTCTCATAGAATGACATTAGTCATCACGTCGTTTGATTACCACTTATATGGCATCAATATTTAATTAGGTTGATTGTATTAAATAACAGTTAAGTAGCGTTTCGATTGACAATTTCAATTTGTATTAGAGCAGGTCACTAGATTCACTTAGTGAGATCCTAGGTTAGATCACTAAGAATGGATCCTGCGAGTGGTTCTTTTTCTCATCCCCCGTCGTTTGATAGCAACAATTATGCTGTCTGGAAGGTTAAGATGAAATCCTTCCTATGGTCACTTGATGATCGTGCCTAACAACTGTGCATGGTTGGACTCATTAAATAAAAAAAGAATGAAAATGGTGAGGACGTTATTAAGCCATTTGAAGATTGGTCTCAAGTTGAGAAGCTGCATGTACTGTGGGTCTCACCTAATTGTGAGAGAATGCCCCATAGTAGACCTATTAACAGATTAAATTTTAATCGGATCAACCTAAATTCATATATGAATCTATTTATAATCGGATTATCAAATTCAGATTTTCATATCTAACATGTCAATCTATATCTGGTTAGTATCATATTAGATTTTAATCAGATTTATTTTGAGACCTAGATATTATTAAAATTTTACCAATTTTAGGTTTAGTGTCATTCTTTTCTTATATATTATTTATAACTTTGAACTTATATAAATAATTATAATCATTTAAATTTTGTCTGTAACTCACTATAGGCTCAAGAAACAAAAAGAAGATGTGTACGAACAAGATATCCAACAACAAGAAGAAGGAATTAATGTTAGACTTATTGGATCCTTAGCAATTTATGTGAAGATTGGTTACGAGATCTCTAGAAAGTTGGAGATCTCTAGAAAGTTCATTGTATGAAATTTCTGAAAGATGAAAAAAAGGATAAATGTTTTATTTATCACAAAATAAAGATTAATACTATGTAGTGGCAGGAAATTCTTTGGCATTGAATCGAGGTATTCAAGAACAAATTGTTTTTAGCTTGATACTGCCAAGAATTCTTGATGGTATAAAAATCTCTAATATTTATGAAAAATACATAGAAAAATTACATTAAATATATTAAGTAAGATTATATTATTATCCGATTAGATTAGCTTTAATTCTTTTTTTTTTGTTACAGCTTTAATTCATATTTTGATTTGTTAAATTAACATATTATCAAATTCGATTCAAATCATAAATTCATATCCCCATTAACTATATCAAATTCAGATTGAATTCGAATTAAAATTCGACTCATTCATAGGTTTGGGGGGGGGGGGGGGAGGGATGATTGATTACTAATTTACTGCAATCGATAAACAAGGTTTGATATGATGGTGATTCACATCATCGATGACACTTTTGCTGGCTATACGATCAAAAATTCCGAGCAAGCCACGTGTAAAATAGCCCACACATCCACACGTATGCATTGGGCCCCACATTAACGATCAGTATCAGTGGGGCCCAGTCCCACCACTGGAGAAAGCTTTCTTACTGGTTATTGAGACAGCTGGCTCGATTCCCCATTATTTGTCTGATGGAGACTGGAAAGCAAAGCACATTCAACCCAGAAAAAGAAAAATATTAAAAAAATTAATTTGTGCAAACCATTTATTTATTTTTTTAATTTATCATCTAGTACAAATGAAATGGTTGATCAGTGGTCAAAAGAAGCGCCACGTTTCTAGTGGGACCCGCAAAGGCACAAAGTGACAGTGGAATTGATTTTCTGTAGCTCTCAGTAGCTGTCAGACGAGCAGTGGACCCCAAAAATAAAAATAATATTGTTTTCAGAGTAAAAATTGACTTTTCTTGGGGTTCGAGAGGCTTGTGGACCTGTGGTATTGTTATGAACTCGTGAAATGCTATTTTGTCGGTGGAATATTATATCAATGAGGACTTGGAAAAGCCCGCGAGATTTTCGTAGGAAAATAAGAGGGCGGGTATTTTCAACTTTCAACTTTATAAACCAAAATGGTCTTTTTTTTTTTTTTTTTTTGGGTATGACGGTATGAGAACCCAAATGGTTTGGAAAAAATAAAAAAACTTTGGGTATTCTAAGCTATTACCAAGCCCAAGCCACAGAGAAAACCAACACAGTAGTTCACCTTAACCCACTGATACAGCGCATACCTCTTTTTATTTTTTATTTTATTTAATCAGTCAATTTCTTATATTTATCTTCTTTTTTTAAAAAAAAATTATTAAAATATAACTGACATATCATTACGTAATATAACTAATTAAATGTGTAAAAATATTATTGAACAACATATTTATATTTATAAAATATAATATTAATAACAATTACTCATAATATAAAATTTAAATTAATTATATCATAGATGAAATATGAAGTCTTTTCAACATGTAAATAACATTTTTGGGCAAAAGACAAATGCAAATAACATTTTCATTGTTTTAAACCATGCCAATAAATTATATTAAACTAACAAAAGCGTGCACTCTTTTATGTTAGAAACTTAGAATATCGCATACACAGAGTATTCATTTAATGACTTTTTGCTTCCTCAAAATGTTTTTACGTGTTTTCTTTTTTATATATAAAAAAGTTGTTATATCACTTTAGTTATATCAAGAAAATAAGGGCTCCATGGCCATAAACATCAAAATCAGAAAATGATATGATAACTCACCGATTGTTCTTTTGCTTTTTTTGGCCACTCACCAATTGTTGTTTTATGTTGATCGATAAAAGATCACACGTTCTTATTTCCATATAAATACAAAAAAAAAAGGTGGATTTTTCTTACTTACGAAAATACAAAAAATGCATTAATTGTAGCTAATTATTCTTCAGCAAACATGTTTTGTATTCGAATGAATATAAATAAATGTGAAATTCACCTATGTGAACAGGTTCTAATCTTGTAAAATAAGTGGACAGTAAATATTAGTGCCAAAAAGGGAAATACCTAATGCAAAACTTGCTACTTTGGCCAAATCCATAACCACCTATTTGTACAAATATAAATACATACATACATATATTGTAGTCATTTTCTTTTGCGTAGGTAACCTAATACACTCTTTTATAATAGGCAATGGCTTACCTACGAAAAAAAAAATTATAGGGTTAAATATAAAAATGGTCCACAAACTTTATAGTGAGTCTCAATTTAATTCACTAACTATAAAAAGTGTCAATTTAGTATACAAACTTTCCAAGTTGTACCAAAGCAGTACAAATGCTAACTTTTATTAGAAAATTAATGAAATTGGTCACATGAAAATGTGATGAACGGACAAAAATGCCTTTGAAAATGTGGTCACTTGATGTATACATAATCAGTTTTCGTTAAATTTTTCGATAGAAGTTAACGTTTGTACTGTTTTGATACAACTTACAAAGTTCGTGGACCAAATTGACATTTTTTTATAGATAGTGGACCAAATTAAAATTCACTGTAAAATTCATGAACCATTTTTGTATTTAACCCAAAATTATAATATATGTACATGTTCACTGTCCCCATGATTTGGTAGAGTCCTAATTTCTAACATATGTTATCATGGGTTGGCATTATAGAGAGTGTAATAATGGTTTAGGTTAAATAGATGTTCATGTTCTTTTTTTTTATCTTTAAGGTAGGTATGCTAATTGGTATTTTTCAACTCATCAAAATAGATAACATCGATAAGTACATTGAAGTTAGTTATTAATGTGAAATAAAATTTCAAAACTCATTGATAGAAAATTCACATTGACCATTATGTAATATTAAAATATTTTATTAATTTAAATATAATTTGCTATTTTAATTACTAATTTTGGATCAACATGCAAAATTTGACCAAAAATGATGGACAGAAAAAGGAGAATGCTAAGTAAAAAGTAAAGACAATGTGTGGCTGCTGGGATTCGAGCCCAGGTCTCCACGGCCACAACGTGGAATTCTTACCACTAAACTACAGCCACTGTTGTTGTTATGACACTCATAATTTCTTATAAGAACATTTTGGTTTTTTTTTTTGGCCAATGAGTTATAACTTATAAGAACATTAATCATATTGAGTAATGTAATCAGCTTGTGGACCCTACAGTTTTAAAATGAAGGGACTTTACCTTTAATTCAATATTATTGTTAGATTACATCTCCTAATATTGAGGAATTTTGCTTCTCAAAAAAAAAAAAAAATGTGGAATTTTAAGGTAAGCCATGCCGTGTGAATTAATAATGCCTACGTATATATAAAGATGTTTTTACTTGTACGTATGGTTATTTCCACATTTGTCTACCCACACTACATGAGTACATGTGAGAGGAGAGGAATCATTAGGGAGCTATAATAAGGCACAACATGAAGATGTCTTCCAAGCTTTATATTACCTCTGAATTTTAATCAAAGTCTGTAATAATAATATATTTTTTTTTATTTGAGGGAGGGGGACTCGAACTTTAAGACTGACAATGGGTACAGGCGATGATAGGTATGCCACATCCATACCCATAACCAAATTTGTTTTTGCCCCTCATATCCACTCCAATCCCCATATTTTTCAATTCGGGAATTCTCCGTATCCGTATCTGCGGGGAATCGGATCCCCATCCTCATCTCTAATCCCCTTAGCCGTTCCATTAGTTAAATAAATTTGTAACAAATAATTTTACTTTAAAGGCATAAAATATATCTAAAAATAAAAAATTTATATTTGACTAAAAAGATAGTCCAAAACTTGTTCATAAATCAAAAATATATATTTTTATATTAATAATAGGCTTAATTATCGATTTACCACCCAAAACTGTAACTCATTCCCACTTTACCACCTGAAAGTTTTTTTGTCCCAAATTACCACCTGTAACTTACATGCTTGTCCCATTTTACTTTGTTCCATCAACAATTCCGTTAAAATTGATGACCTGACCGTTAATGCTGACGTGGCGCGCTAGATGTGCGCTACGTGTCACATCTTTGTTTTTATTTTTAGATTTATATAAACTTTAAAAATTAATTAAAAATAGTTCAAAACTCATAAAAATACACGGAAAATTCTTACAAAATAGTCTTCACTAGCACTAATTTACTATCAGGTTAAATTACCAATTTACCCTATAAAAATTTCCAAAAAAAAATTAGAAAGTCCACATTTATTTCTAAAAAATTAAAATAAATTTCCCTCTAGCAAATAAATTCTAGAAAAAATTCTAGAATTTTCGTAAACTCTTGGAAAAATTCTCAAAATTATTTTGAAAATTATCAAATGCCTGTTTTAGAGAATTATTTCTAGGTATCCAACCTATATCTACCTTGTACGTTTCAGGTATCTCACGGTTTCTATTGCCATTCTTATTGAACTTAAGACAATTTTCAAAATTCAAAAGAGAAAAACCACTAAACTTATTGATTAATAATATATTTCTTTAAATAAAATTTAGTGAAAATTATCAAATTGACCTATGTATTTTATGTCTTTTTTTTAATTGGATTCTTATAGTTTTTTTAAGGGATGGATTCTTATAGTTTAATTTAAATCTTTTCAATTACTTGGCCAAAAAACAAAAAAAATCTTTTTAATTAGATCTATATATATAGTTAACTTTCTTTACAGAAGACAATTCGTCAATGAAATACATTTGGGGTTGCAGTCTTGCAGATAATATTGGCATGAGAGCTTTACCTAAATGTGACAAATTGACATATTCCTCAATTTGTCTCTTGAAAAGTTAATTTTGATTTAATTTTAAAATTTTGTTTTGAATTGGGCTTGACTCAAAGTTGACTTTTAAAGTTAATGGATTTTCGTCTTTGCCTTTGGGCACGTTGGATAGGTCTTGAGTCCACGAGTTCGTAGACACCAAGCACGCGTTGATCCGAGTTACGGTTTAAAAGTTACGGACATTTGAAGTGAGGGGTAATTTTGTAAATTTATAGAGATGGGTTTTAAAAACCCAAAATCACTTTCTCTCTCTTCATATTTCCCTCTCTCTTCCCGCACACACTCGCTCTCTCGAAGCTTTTCCTCCGCGCGCACACCCCTCATCCCAACCATCACTAGCCATCCCCCGGCCGACCTTGACCTCCGGCGAGCACCCCCAAACGCTGACAACCTCCCCGCGCTCTCTCTCTCTCTCTCTCTCTCTCTCTCTCTCTCTCTCCCCCACGTCTCCCCCTTCTTTCTTCTCTCTCCTTTCCGCTGCTTCTCTCTCTCAACAGATCCGCTGTCCGGCCACACCACGACCAACGACGGGCACCGGCGACTTCCTCTTGTCGTCGCCAACCCCCAGCAGCCCTCCCTTTCGTCGGCCGACCACTATAGACTGGGAATCGACACGAGACAGAATCGATGGCTCCGCTGGCGATCTCGTTTTTTCGGCCTGGACTCGACACCGGACCCATTAGGTCTCATTCTTCTCATCACAGCGAGTTCAGCTGTGGTGTCCTCCTGCCCTGATAATGCCCCACGGTGGAGCAATGAGCTCGGGAAGCCAAGACAGCTATCGGCTTCCGCCGCCGATTTCGGCCATTTTCAGCGAGATTTGAACGTCGGTCCAGTTGTCAAAAATGAACTTCGAGGTTCGTGCCGCCGCTGCCACCATCGGAACCACCACATTTGGCAGCGGGTTAGTGGTAGTTTGACCCAATTTCGTCCAATTGAGGTTCTAGGAACCCTTCTAGTTCCTTATGGTACGCGGGCTTGGGAAATCTTATCTCCAATGCCGTTATGCTGTTGAATTTGATATCTGAGCATAGGCGCCGTAAAGGACATTTCGGTCTATTCACACGGTTAAACTGTGAGTGAAACTTATCTGTTTATATTGTTGAGTACTGTAGGTGTATTGTCTGTTTATGTGGTTGTTGTATGTTAGGAGGATTTAGTGTAGGACTTGGATTATGAGAAGGAACCGATGAGGGTTTGAGACTAGGGAATTAATTAGGAATCATAGAGTTACCAGAGAATGGATTAGAGAAGAAATGTTTATTGTCGAGGTATATGAATGAGGATTAAGAAATTATTATACAGTAGACTGTGAGTAGGAGTGGCAAGTAAGTAAGAGGTCATGAGTATGAATCAATCTCAAAAAGGTTTCGGCATAGTTTGGAGTAGACTGCGAGTGGATCTTCGGTTTTCGAAATGTTTTGCACATTTTATAAATCAACTATTTTCTTGATTTTAATGGAGTGTGGATAATTTCTGAAAATGGTTTTCGACATTATTTTGAGGAAGTTCTTTTATTGAATTTTCGTCCTAGGGAAATGATTTTGATCGAGCAGCTTTCACAATTTGAGAATGATTTATTTAAGCGGATTTATTAGAAGAATTATTTCAGTTTATATCTGAAGGAGTATTTTGGAGATGTAGTTGTTTGAGATATCCAAAAGCGGTTTCAAATCGCTATATTAGTACCCCCCTTCAGGAGGTATATATTTGCTCTGCACTCGCCTAGGGATGACTCGGCGGTGTATGACCAGTATACGCTCTGCCCTTGCCTAGTTGGCGGTGTATGACCAGCGTGACATGGCTCTGCACTTGCCTAGCTAGTTGGCGGTGTACGACCATCATTTGCTCTGCACTTGCCTAGTCGGCAGTGTATGACCAGCATCACAGCAGGTATAGATTTGCTCTGCACTTGCCTAGAGATGACTCGGCAGTGTATGACCAACAGTTTCTCGGGTACTAGTGTGGCGTGAGATTTCAGTTGTGGAGTATTTTGAGAAATGATTTTACATCAGTAAATTTTTTAAATGACAGTTTCAGAAAGGCATTGCATTTTATTTCAGATATTTTAATAGTTTTACAACTTCAGAGTATTATTTGTGTTTTCAGAGTTTGATTTACAGTTTTGAGATGATTTAAAGAAGAGATTTTTGAAAATAGTTTTAAAGATGGGGGATGTCAAAGAGTGATGTGAGTGAAATTAGGGGGATTTCAAAGAGCAGTGAGAGTGAAATTAGATAGATGTTCGTTTGTACTGTGTGCTTGTATTGCTTTTGTTTACTAGGATTTAGTGTGACTAGGATTTGGTAAGACTAGGCTTGAATCTTAAGAATGGAAATGTTGATGATTTGTCATGAGACTATATATGGAATATGATTTGTGGATTGAATTATCGTGAACCAGTTGGAGATATGGTATAAGTATATAAATTATGTTTGAGGCTATTAATTAGGATGTGAATGTTTGAGGTTGAGGTTAATAGTTGACGATTAGGCAATTTGAATTACAGAATGATTATTTTTATTATTATTGGTGGAATTTAATGTGAATATGATGAATTATGATTATTTTGATGTTTGGATCATTAATGATGGAATATTATGTGATTATTTTCATTGTGGATATATATTGAGTATGAAAATTGAGGAAATTTTTGAGGTTAGTTAATTACGTCATTTCACTCATACGAGCTCTAGTGAGCTTACCAGGTTGTTTGTTTAAATGACCCGGTGTAGCATGAATATGGTGCAGTGTGGTTGTTTTGTAGGTTAAGCAGGCTGATGAGGCAGTGAGGAAAAGTCGAAGCAGTGAGACTCAGCGAGATTTATTTAATTGTTTTTATACAATGTTTTCGTTTAAATATTTTTATTTATATTTATGTGCATGGCTCAAAGGAAAGAGAAAAATAGATTTAAAAGGTTGATTTTCAGTGTTTTGTGGGTCCGAGGTTCGGGGCGTTACAGATTGGTATCAGAGCTAGACCCGGTCGGAAGTGTGTGGATTGCAAGACCCAGGGACTAAGACCCTGAGTGGGCAGATGCGCGAGGCAGTGGCGAGCTACCATATGAGGAGAAGTGAGTAATTCTACACTGCCCGGGTGAGGAATGATGATGTTACAGAAGGTTTGAGGAAGTTTGAGAAAATCAGTTGAGGAAAATGTTTGAGAAAACCAGTTTGAGAAAGAAAATGATTTTCAAGTGATTTCATAAGTGATTTCAGAAAAGTATTTTATTTGAGCCATGATGAAAATGTTTGAGAAAGTTTTGAGAAATGTCCAATGCACTGCCATCGCCTCTCTGCTCCTCAGCAAGTTCAGGAAAAGTTGGAAGTTTGAGACTTAGTGTGAGGTTTGTAGTTAGAAAAGTAGGAAGGTTTGAGTAAGTTTACTAATTTGAGAATAAAGGTTCAAGGAAAATTGTAACGACCCGACCCAAAGTTGACCTTTCAAACTAATGGACTTTCGTCTTTGACCTTGGGTCCGTTTGATAGATCTCGAGTCTACGAGTTCGTAGACACGAAGTATTAAATAGAGTTATAGTTTGAGAGATACGAGCCTGCTCGTGCGGAGTGACCCCTCCGTATGAGATTGTGGCCAGGATACGAGCCTGCTCATGCGGAGCGACCCTCCGTACGAGATTGTGGCCAGGATGTGAGCCTGCTCGTGCGGAGTGACCCCTCCGTATGAGATTGTGGCCAGGATGTGAGCTTGCTTGGCGGAGCGACCCTCCGTACGAGATTGTGGCCAAGATTTGAGCTTGCCCGAGCGCGAAATTGTGGCCAGGACATTGTCTACAGTACAGGTACGAGAATTATGTGAGTTTTAAGAATAAGTGTTTCAAGATATCAGTTTCCAAAGATAAATTCAGTTCAGAGCTCGATTTACGGTTAAGGGGATTTAAAAATGGTTTTGAAAGGAGATTTTTGAAAGTAGTTATAAAGCTGGAGGATTTCCAAGAAACGAAGTGTGTGAAATCAGATAGATGGTTGTTGGGTTGCTTGTATTGCATTTGTTTGCTAGGACTTAGTAAAATCTAGGCTTGAATTGTGAGGACGGAAATGATGGTGTCTATGCATTGAGGATATTAATTAGGATGTGAATGATTGAGGTTGAGGTTAATGGTTGATGATTAGGCAATTGATTTGTCAGAGTATAATTATTATTATTGATGAGATTTGATGTGCATATGAGGAGTTTCTGATTTTCTTGATGCTTGGATGATTGGTGGTGGAATGTTTTATGATTAAGTAATTATGGATATTTTGTGGATTATTTTTGAGTTTGGGGATTGAGAAAATTATTGAGGACAATTATTAATATGTCATTTCACTTATACGAGCTCTAGTGAGCTTACCAGGTTTGTTGTATAACCTGGTAAACCATGGATGTGGTATATGATTTGTGTTTTGCAGGTTAAGCAAGCTGAGGAAGCAGTGGGGAAAAGATGAGGCAGTGGGACCCAGAAAGATTTATTTAATTGTTTTTACTCAGTGGTTTGTTTAAAATGTTTTTGACAGAATTATATTTACTTATGTTGTTGTGCATGGCTTAAAAGTAAGAGAAAACAGATTTAACAGTTTGATGTTCAGTATTTTCATGGGCCTGAGGTTCGGGGTGTTACAAAAATAATGGAGTAGTACTTTTAGTTGGTTAAGAGTGACCTCAGTGCATAGGAGCAGATCAGCAGATCCTTATTTAGTACACACTTGTGCACCTTATGCCACAAGATGTGCATGGACAAGATGATCCTATACACATTCGGATTGAGTTGGTGCGGCGATGCGCCGATCATAGCCAGACAATCCTGCAGAAAATGATGTAGGGGAAGCCGAACCCCATTTTCAAACATCTCCGGGTACATGGTCACCTATTCCTTGGGGGGGTCGGCTCGGCTTCTCTCCCCTGTCCGGCAATCTTGTCAGGACTGAATTGGGGATTCCATACCTTTCCCTTATATCCCCAAGATGAAATTCAGTCATCTTGTTAGGGATCTGGTCATCTTTCCGTGCCAACTCTTCATAATAGTCCGGGTCAATTGAACACCCCGTCACCTGCCGAGCCGAAGTTAAGGCATCGTGACCCCGAGGTGAGCCTTATTGGGGCACTCGAGCTTGGCTCAGCATCGATGTCTTCTCCATCATCCTTCTCACCTTCTTCTTCTTGCTCCCGATCAGAACTCACTACTTGGAGATCTTCTTCATCCTTTTGAGATCGGCGTTCCTCGCCTGGGTTGTGCTCCAGTGCTGAGCCTATCTCGCCTAATTCCTCGGACAACTCATCCCAATTAGCCTCACCCTCTGGAGGGCTCCGGCTCAGCTTGGTGTCACTATTTCCTTCAAAAGCCTCTCCCGAGCCGAGTCGAGCACTCGAATCGGACGAAGACATCATGAACAGCTTTTTGATTTCTCTCTCTTGCTTTTTGAATCAAAAAGTGCCTTTTTTCAAGAACACTAGAGAACAAAACCCAGAAAACTCGAAAACACAGAAAACTAAAAAAATGGACAGAATCACTTACTGGTTTTTTCTCCGGCCACACTCTCCACCCTCACACACTCGGAATAGCCTCGCCTATGGTTGCGCTTGGTCGGAACAGTGACCGGACTACTGCACTAGCGATGGAGAGAGAAAGCTTGCAGAGAGAGAAAGCAGTTGAAAAGTCTGAAAGCTGGGAAAGTGAAGGGGAAGAGGAGGCTCAGGCCCTATTATACCCCCATGCAAATCAATCCCAGACACCCAAAAATGGCGCTTCAAATGCTAGATGTTGCCATCTTTTTTGTCTTTAAAATAGCCATAAATGAGTTGACTTTTATGTTCCCCCATGCAGACACAATCATCCCTTCGCATATTCATGAGATATCTTGGTCAATTACATGTCATCGTCTGTTTGGATTCTTGGGAATTAGAACTGTCCAGATCGGCACATGGGCACCAGTTTGGATCGGATCTGGCGGCATGTTATTTTCCACATATCATCACTTTTTCAACTTCCAATCCATCACTGTCCGTTTAGATCGGAAGCTAGGGGACTTATGTTCGTGGATAAACCCACATGGATTCAACAACCTATCATGGATCGACACGCGGCCAGTCAGATCCAACTTCAGGCTTTGACTTTTCAAACGGTCAAACTTGGACTTCCAGATCATCACATCCGCTCGGAATATTTTCATTGTCAGTTCGGATTGGCTCATCCTGGCAGATCCCCCACACCCAATTCGACCCGATCTGAGAAATCTTCCAAGAATCGAGTGTTCATCTTTTTTTGGTTATTCCAGCTTCGTTCGACTCGGCTTTGGTGATCATCACCTCAAAATCCAAGTCACCGTCGGATTTCACTTGGTGGGAATCACAACACCACCTACCTGATCGGCTCGCCCGACTTATCCATGTCTAATCCGATCACACATGGGTTTCAAATTTACACGCGAAGACATATGTGTTTCGATTGGCTCGGCCTCCCACTGCCATCCTAAGAAGATCACGTTAGGATGAATCGCCATACTCAAGTGCACCTGACATGACTCTCGGATAGATGTGACATTCTAGCTCACAGCCATGACTATTAGGGCATCACACTTGATCTTCCATCCTTGCATTCAATGTAGCATTGAATGTAAAGGAGGTGGGTAGTTGTGTATGCCACTATTCATGGCCGAACGCGTGGCTTTTTCTCAACCATTCACCCACATGCAGGTAACTTACCCTTTACAAATTCCCTTGCCTATATAAACCCACTTATGTGCATAAATTCATTTATCTATTCATTCATCAATCCATCGGAGATATCACATACACAAACTTTTACTCATCAAAAGGCTTGTTAAAAGACACTTAACTTGCTGAGAATAAACCCAGAACATTTTACCTTGTTCTTCCCTATTCTCCCAAGTTCATCACATGTTCTTCCTCATTATCATTCAAACACCTCCAAATACACATTACTGACTTCATCATCGGAGCATATTTGGCTGGTACTACACTGGTTCATCTCCTTTGATCTTGTCTTTCATACAAGAAGATCTCAAGTCAACATCCACTTCATCATCTGACAAGGCTTCTGATCAGCCAGGTCATCTGATCTAAGTTGTTGCATCTATCTTACAGAAATTTGCATCAGCATTTACTAACGTGCAATTGTTTGGTTGTATACACATACTTCATGTTGACAAATTTATCAATCTTTTGCACTATACCATACCACTAACATTATTAACAAATAATAAAACCCAAAAATTTTACACCGTCTCAAGTTTTCTAATGTTACATTGATTTAATTTTAAAAAGCAAAGGCTGCATCAGACCTGCATAAGCACATAGTGATAGTTTTACATGAATACCATAATAGAATACAAAGTCGATTAAAATAAGATTAAAAAGTGATTTTGGGGAAACAAAAGATGATAAGGAGTATTACCTGACCGTCTTGAATTGGTTGTCTTGGTTTATGTTTCTTGCCCCAGAGAAGCATAGCAAGCCCTAGGACAATAAATATGGCCCCCAAAATTCTAAATAATAAACAATTATGTTATGAAGAATATATGTTTTAAAAGATCAAGTCCTATAAGCTTTTGCATCATAAATTGTAGGAAGTAATATCTACAGAAAATTTAAGATTTTACCTTCCCACATGAATAATCTCCTTAAGCCATATAGCTCCCATCACCATGACAAAAATCATAGATATGGGGCTAAAGGATGTTAGGAACACAGGGTCTCTCATTTGGGTCAATGTGATTTGCAAAAAAGCCGTGAAACCAGAAACCAAAAGCCCCTAGAGAGCAAAGCCAAAATTAGAAATCAGGTTACACTAAAGAATAACACACACTTACAAAATCAGATCAATACTATATATTTGTTTTCTAAGACTCACCGAGTATAAATAACAGACAAGTTTGATATTGTGACCTAGCATCCATGAAACTCTTGATCTCCCCTCTAGTCCCAAGGCCACTACCATGTTAATCAATGCTCCAATCGAGCATATGAAGGTTGTAAGCCAAAGAGGAGATGGGTACTTGTTGGTTGTTGTTTTCTAATAGACAAGGAAAACAAAACCAACACGGAAATAATTATTAAAAGAAGAGAGTTATGAAATTGAGTCTAATGCAACGTTTTTCCTATTATAATGCAAATAATTATTGCATGAACCATTTAACCTATCATATTTGCTTCCTTATTTCCTAAAGTTCTTTGTAAGTTCACGGATGACATGAGCTCACAGAGTTATATGATGTCAAATATATATAAATGAGAGTGCATATATGAACCATTTAACCTATAACATATGATATGCAGTATTTACTACTCAAATGGTGATAACAAAATAAATACACTTTAAGGTCATGTTTCAGGTGCATTAAATCAAAGAGTAGGTGTGAAAATGCATTTGTAAGTCCAAATAAATGGATGCATTTTATGAATTTCACTTGTACAGGTATTAAGAGTTTGGTCATAATTATCTGTCAAAAAAAGACAGTTTAGTCATAATTTTGACACCAAGCGTGTAAATGTTGTCTCTTATTTTATGTTTTTTGAGTTTTTATTTCTAGAATTTTATAGTTGACACAAAGCTTACCAAGTAAGGGTTTTTCCGCTGGCATTTATTTCTAGGCTTTTTAATTTTTCGAAACTTTCAAGCTATAATTTTGACTGTATAAATGAAAAAGATCCATTTTGAGGAAAAAAAAGAAAAAAACTTACCATCAAAATATTGTAAGAAACAGATGAGACCATGGCAACCAAGACAAGAACGGGACCCTGAACCCAATTTTCTCTAAACTTACGAGCACCCAACGCAGGGCTGCAGCCAATACTAGAGGGATGTAATACAGTGATGGAGGGACCCTTATAAAAGGTGACAATAAGAGCCCCACCGATCATGATTACCATACCAAGCACTTTTGCTTGGCTACTCCTCTTGGTAATTTTGATGGGCTCTAATCTATCACAAGAAAAACAAAAGAAATCAAATTTAAGTACATTTCATGAACCAAAGTCCAATATATAGCTGGCATGCTATATATATATTAAAACATATATATATATTAAAACGAGCTTGGTGGTTTCAAACATACCTAAAAATGCATGATACAAAGAATGTTAATGCTGGACTGGTGACAATCATGCAAGTTAAGAAACTTGCTGATGTGTACTTTAGACCAACAAATAAGCAAATTTGATCTATTACTGGTCTGTACAATGAAAATCATTCAAAAAGGTTATATATAAGCAAATCTCAAATATAATTCTTCGTTTTTCTTTTTTCATTAGAACATTTTCACTTACTCCAGAATGCTCAAGGCTATAATATGTAAGAAAAAATTGAGTGTTATGGCAGGCCTCGGGATCCTATATGAAAAAAATAATATTGTATTAATTATAAATCAATATAACATTAAACTACAAAGAAAAACATCTTATAAATACCAACCTAGAAAGTACTGCAACTACGAATAACACAAGGGCAGCTAGTGCGTTTTTGTAAAACAAATACACACTGAATTCCATTCCCTCATCAAATGCCTTCTTTGTGAGAAGGGCATTTCCCCCTAGGATTACGGGGATCAAGACACCCATAACCCAAGGGAAAATCCTTTTACATTTTTCCCATTTCTCTGGGACTGGTAATTCATTTTTAGCAGTTGGTGCTCCATTTTCTCTAGTTTGAATAATAATATCATTTTGTTGGCCTACTGCTGCTCCCTTGTCCATATTAATGAACCTGTAAATGATTTAAAAAATAAAAAAATTTAAGCATTATCACATTAGATCTAAACAAAATCTAACAGATGAATGAAAATGAGTCAGAGGTCTAGAGAGAGAAAGATAGAGAGAGAGAGAGAGAGAGCAAATGAATCATGATCAGAGTTAAAGGGTTCAACCTAGAGAAACCTTAGTTAACTATACGATCATGGACATAGATAACTATAAGGCCATCAAAAAACTAAACTCATTTAAAACTTCATAGAAATCTAAGTGTATTCAATTTAGAATTTACAAAAATTCAATAGAAATCAAGGTGTAATCAATTCAGAATTTTAAGAATTCCATAGAAATCTAGGTGTATTTAATTCATAATTTTAAGGATTCCATAGAAATCTAGGTGTATTCAATTCATAATTTTAAGGATTTCATAGAAATCCAGGTGTATTCAATTCAAAATTTTAAAAATTTCATAAAAATTTAAGTGTATTCAATTTTTCATGGATTTTAAAGAATTTCATTAAGTAGTAGATGTTGATGGATTTTGAACATAAAATAAAGGCTATGAGAATTCAAACCTTTCCCTTTTAGATTTTGATGAATTCCTGATAAGCATTTAATTATTACATATAATAGGAAAGGAAAATACATTGATGTGTTAGAAAAGGCAGTGGGTCCCACGCCACTTCTCACTTGCTGTCTTTCTTTCTTTTTTCCTTTTCTATTGCTTAATACATTAACCAAATAGTAGCCCATGTTTTCTCGATGAGTAAAACTTGCATATCCCCGGAATAGGGGAATGTGGCATCACACCAAGAGAAAGAAAGAGAGAAAAACTTTCCTCTCTCTTTCTGTTTGTTGAGATCACCACCTTACTGGCCAGTTTCTTTATTACTATTGCTAGAATAATATAGTTATTTCTTCCTTCTTAATTAGAGTGACGTGTCCTGTGTACCAGTAAGTACACGTAATAGGGTTAATGTCTTTGTTATTTCCCTTTCCCTTGATAAATAGTCCATTATGGTGTTTCTTTTTGGGCAAGATATAATATAGGGTTAATTTCAGTTCAGTACCTCAAGTTTGCTTCAAATTTCAATTCAGTACCCCATGTTTAAAATTTTGCAATATACCTCATCTTTCCAATTTATTGCAATGACATACCTCCGTCAGTATAGCTCTCTTAAATGCTGATGTGTCACTTATATGACACTCCCACAATGATGACCAGATGACTGGATGTTACATGACATGGCATAACAGGCCATGTCATGCTACATGACATAAAAATAATTAAAAATCTAAAAACATGACACGTAATTATTAATTTTTTTTTCTTTCAATTTTTAGATTTTAAATTATTTTTTTATGCCATGTGGCATAATGTGTCATGTTGTCAGACCACGTGGTATCCAGGCAGCATTGTGGGAGTGCCACGTAAGTTCTACATCAGCATTGAAGAAATCTTTTAACAGTCATACTGACGGAGGTATNCGTGGTATCCAGTCAGCATTGTGGGAGTGCCACGTAAGTTCTACATCAGCATTGAAGAAATCTTTTAACAGTCATACTGACGGAGGTATGATATTGCAACAAATTGAAAAGATGAGGTATGACATTGCAAGATTTTAAACATAAGGTACTAAATTGAAATTTGAAGCAAACTTGAGGTACTGAAATGAAATTAACCCTATAATATATTTCCTTTCTTTTCAATTGTACTTTTCCTTTAATCTTTCTACAGCACCTCTGTTACCTACCATTTGATATCAGAGCCTACCCTTTCCATGGGTACCTCGGGACCCCCCCACCTTGGACACTGGTCCTTCTACCCCTGATTCCACCAGTCAGCTGCAAGAAATCCACAAATCAATTGATTCCTTGCGTGTGCAACAGATTGAATTTGACGCTGCAGTAAAGGCTAATTTGATTACAACCTTTGAAACCCTTTTTACCCATCAAGATGAATTTCTAAACTCTATTCATAGTCCAAAATGCAAGCTTCTAACTTTCTCTCCTTGAGACCTTGCGTCTGCTTCCTCACACCCACCCTCTTCCACCCCTCTCTGAACCAACAACCTTCTTCATTACATTTGGGTCTTTTCCTCTTTCTCATCCACAACCCCCTTCATGCCCCACCTGTGGCCTCCTTACCTCTGCCACACCATCTTCCCCTGTCATTCCTCAACCCCATGTCTCTGTTATGGGTTCCTTTTCCCCCATCTACTACACCATACCTTCCACCATATCTTCCATCTTTGCATCGCCATCACCACCCGCCTCTCTCTCTACCCCTATTTCTCCTTATAGTCCCCATTCTCAGATCCCTATTGCTTCTTCCCCCATATCCCCACTTCCTTCCCATTTTTCCCCACTTCTCACTTTTCTCCTAATACAAACCCTAGCTTCAAACCTCTGCATTTTGACCTACCTCGTTTCACCAGTGACGATCCTCGTGCCTGGCTCGCTATGGCTGAGCATTTCTTCGAGTATTATACAGTGCTAGAAAATCAAAAATTTTTAATAGCCTTAGTGTCTATGGCGAGTGATGCGGCCCTCTGGATGCGTTGGTTCAACACCTGCTATTCTCGTTCTTCTTGGGTTTTCTTTATAGATTTGTTGTTGAAACGTTTTGGGTCACGTGAGACCACTCTCTCCCTGGATGCTACCCTTACTCACCTTCTACAAACAAGTTCGGTTGAGGAATATATAGCCCAATTTATCAAACTCTCATGTCGTGCCTCTTATTGGTTTGATGCCCAATTGATAGGTTCTTATGTGGGTGGCCTCCAAGCGGATTTCCAAACTGATGTGCAAGCTTTACAACCCAATAACCTCACTCGTGCCATTGAGCTAGCCTATCTTTATGAATCTCACCATACAAAGCCTACCCCCAAACCTCCCTTTAAACCCCCATTTTTTCCCAACTCATCCAGAAACCCAACTCCCCTTAAACTGCCTACTCCTTCCTCTTCCATCACTATTCCCATTAAAAAACTTTCTTCTGTAGAAATGGAAGATCGCCGGTCATAAGGACTATGCTTCAACTGTGACGAGTTATACAAACTAGGGCATCATTGCACACATCCCTGTATTTACATGGTCGATGTTCTTCCAAATAAGACCCTTCCCGATTCACCAAATCCTTCCCCACCTAAACACATCGATTTCCTTGCTTTACATCCATAATCTAACTCGACCATCCACTCCTTATATGACTCCCACCACCCCAAAACTATGCGGTTGCACGGCTTTATCCACAAAACGCCAGTCCACATCTTTATTGATTGTGGAACTACATATAATTTCCTTCACCCATCCATTGCTAAATAGCTTCTCTTTCCCATTAATGCATCCTTATCCCAGAAAATGACAATTGCCAGCGGCTAGACACTATCCACTAAAGGGGTTATAGGTCAGGTTCCTCTAACTATCCAAGACTCAATTTTTCTTATTGATTTTCATATCCTTGCTGTTGCTGGGTGTGATGTCTTATTTAGTGCTGATTGGCTTGAAACATTGGGGCATGTTGGCTGGAACTTTAAAACCAAAGAAATGAACTTTTTCCTCAATGTCATTCCTTTCAATTGCGTGGTACCCAACCACCATTACCTTTATTTGTGGGGTGCCGCATGATTTCACGATTGCTTTCCTCTAAACCTTTGGGATTATTAGCTCAAGTTCTTCCCCTGGATACTGACCTTTCTCTATCCCTAACCTCTTCCTCAGAACTACAAGCCTTGCTACACCAATACACTGACCTTTTTCAACCACCCACCAGCCTTCCTCCCCCACGGGTTCATGATCACCAAATTCCTCTGCAGCCTAGTACCTCCCCAATCAACGTCTGCCCATATAGATATCCTAATTTTCAGAAAGCAAATATTGAATCCCTTATTGCTGAAATGTTGGCTAATGGCATCATTTGCCATAGTTCTAGTCCGTATTCTTCACCTGTGTTGCTCGTAAAAAAAAAAAGACGGCTCTTAGAGAATGTGTGTTGATTATCGCGCCTTGAATGCGGTTACAATTAAAGACCGGTATCCTATACCGATAATTGATTAGTTATTAGATGAATTGCATGGTGCTTCTGTTTTTTCCAAAATCGACCTCCGCTCGGGCTACTACCAAATTTGGATGTACGGGCCTGACATTCACAAGACAACATTTCACACTCATGATGGGCATTTTGAATTCTTCATCATGCCTTTTGGTTTGTCAAATGCTCCTTCTACTTTTCAGTCAATTATGAATGATCTCTTTCGCCCTTATTTGTGCAAATTTGTATTGGTATTTTTTGATGATATTTTAGTGTACATCAAGTCCATTACAGATCATTTATATTTCTCACTTCTCTACTATATTTGAGATATTGCGTACCAATCAGCTCAAGGTCAAGCAAAATAAGTGCTCCTTTGCGCAGTCTTCTATCGAATATCTTGGGCATGTTATTTCACAAGATGGCGTTTCTGTTGATACCTCCAAAATTGAGTGTATCTCAGCCTGGCCCGCTCCAACTACATTGAAACAGCTTCGGGGTTTCCTTGGCCTTAGAGGCTATTACAGAAAATTCGTTCACCATTATGGAATTTTGGCTCAACCCTTATCCGATTTACTAAAAAGGATGCGTTCCACTAGTCTCCAGTTGCCGAAGCCTCCTTTATTACTCTCAAACAAGCTCTCAGTTCCACTCCGGTCCTTGCTCTTCCAGATTTCACCAAACAGTTTAGTGTTGAATGTGATGCATCCAATCCGGGCATCGGTGATGTCTTATCATAAGAGGGTCATCCCATTGCCTATGTTAGAAAGCCATAATCGAGTAGAAACCTTGCCCTTTCGGTATATGACAAATAAATGTTGGCGGTTGTGTTTGCTGTACATAAATGGTGTCCTTATTTGGTTGGTCGGAGGTTTTAAAATCATCACCAACCACCAAACCATCCGTTATTTTCTCAACCAAAGAATTACTACTCCTACTCAACACCGTTGGCTACTCAAGTTACTTGGTTATGATTATGAGGTAGAATATAGAGCAGCCTCCCACAATCAAGGTCCGGATGCCCTCTTTCGTCGGCATGAGTTTTTACCTCTTATGGGTCTTTCTACCCCAGTCTTCGACTGCTTGGAGGATATCAAGTTCACTTGTCACTCTAATCCTTTGATTGTCCCTATACTTTAAGCTCTTCAGGTTAACAAATCAGCCTCTTTCGGATATTCACTCAAAAATGATATTCTTTATTATAAAGATCGTGTCTTTGTTCCAGCCTCCTCACCCTGGCGCCATCGCCGATTAGAAGATTTTCATGCCTCTCTATCCGCAGGCCATTCTGGTTACCCTAAGACACTCACTCGACTCACTCGCAATTTTTTGTGGCTTGGCATTCGCAAAGATGTCAAAACTTTTGTACAAGCTTGTGACACCTGTCAACGAAATAAATATGAAGCTACCGACCCTCCAGGACTCCTCCAGCCCCTCCTTATTCCATCCGAGGCTTGGCAAGATATTGCCATGAATTTCATTACCGGCTTGCCTTCTGCGCGTGGTAAACATGCCATTTTAGTGGTCGTTGATCGCTTCACAAAATATGGGCATTTTGTCCCTTTCTCTCTCATCCTTTTTCCGCTGATAAAATTGCCTACTTATTCACTCAAGAAATTTTCAAACTTCATGGCATGCCACGGTCCATCACCAGCGATTGTGATCCTATTTTTCTAAGCAATTTATGGGAATCCTTTTTCAAGCTTCATGGCACCAAGCTCTGCTGCAGTTTCGTTTATCACCCTCAAAGTGATGGCCAAACAGAGGTTTTGAACCGCATCATTGAGCAATATTTACTCTGCTTTGTGGGCGACAAGCCTTCATCTTGGGTCTAGTGGCTGCCGTGGGTCGAATGGTGGTACAACACTTCCTATCAAGCTTCATTGCGCATGACCCCGTTTCAAGCACTTTATTGCACCCCACCACCCTCGGTTCAGAGCTATTTACTAGGTTCTTCAGATGTTCATCATATTGATACCACACTCCGTGAGCGTGACGCTCTGCTCCGCACACTCCAAACCAATTTGGCAGCAGCTCAGAATCGCATGAAGGTGTATGCTGATAAAAAGCGTTTTGAGCGACAATTTAATGTTGGTGATATGGTCTACCTCCGCCTTCACCCATATCGTCAACAATCTGTTCAACAACATCAATCCACCAAGCTTAGTCCACGCTTCTATGGTCTTTTTCGCATTTTGCAGCGTGTTGGCAGTGTTTCCTATAAATTGGACCTTCCTCAGCATGCTAAAATCCATCCAGTGTTTCATGTTTCACTCCTCAAACTCAAGATTGGAGACTTCGTTCCAACCTCTCCCACACTGCCCCCACTCACACCTGATGCTCAATTCCTATGGCAACCAGAGCACATCCTTGATCGCGGACTTGTTAAACGTGACAATGCCCCTTTCACCCGTTGGCTCGTTCAATGGCGTGGCTTACCTACCTCCGATGCTACGTGGGAAGATGCTTCCACCATCCTGCAATGATTCCTTGATTTCTAGGCCTGAGGACATGCCTTCTTTAAGGGGGGAGGAGTTGTTGAGATCACCACCTTACTGGCCAGCTTCTTTATTAATATTGCTACAATAATATAGCTATTTCTTCCTCCTTAGTTAGTGTGACGTGTCCTGTGTACCAGTGAGTACGCGTAATAGGGTTAATGTCTTTGTTATTTCCCTTTCCCTTGTATAAATAGTCCCTTAAGATGTTTCTTTTGGGCAAGATATAAAATATTTCCTTTCTTTTCAATTGCACTTTTCCTTTAATCTTTCTATAGCACCTCCGTTACCTACCACTGTTTCTTTCTCTTTATTCCAAAGGACTGAAGCGGTGCTTCTTTATTTTCCTGGTAGGTGAAGGAAGAGTAGCAGGCAATGAGAAAAAGGAAGAGAGGATAGAGGAGAGGGTTTTCTTTGTTCTTCAACAGTTTATTTTCTTTTATGCAAATTCCATCTTAGAATAGTCAAGGATTCTTTATTCATGCGGTTCTAAACTCTTAGCTAAGGCTAAGAGGAAGCCATAATCCAAATAACTCTATGGATCTTTTTGTCTAGTTTATTTAATTTTCAAATTGATGGATTGAGTTCTTATTCTCTATTTAATTGATAATTCTATACTTTGAATTTTATGTGCTTGATCATAGACTAGGATTTGGGTATTGAATTTTGGCATGAGAATTTGTTTATGATCATGAACAGGTTCTTTGGGCTTTTGAGAATGAGAATCATGAGTTATATTGTTTTTGCCCGACCATGGATGAATGTTATAGTCTTATGTGAATTTCCTAAAATTGGCTATTTGTTAATATGACCAAATTAATGAATGGTTAATTTGTTTCTCTTATGCTTCATTGTTGTCCTATTTGATTATGTAGGTCTGACCATGAATATGTACTCAATAGGACAATTTTAGTTTATGCCTAAACAAGGATAGCTAAATACTCTTGAGAAATTAATTTCATGTGTACCTGACCATGAACATGTGATGGAGAGGAACAAAATATACCAAGCAATGGAGAGGCCATTAAATCATTTATAACATTTTCTTATGAAAATGTGATGTCTAAAATAGCTACAGACTTTGTATTAATTGTTGAGTAAAGTGATATTTCAAAGAGAATTTGAAGCAATATCCTTTAAAAAACGATGTCTTAAAGCTGAACCAACAACAAAAATCATCAAATTTAAAAGCCACTGGATATCAGAAAAAAATAAAAATTGATGTATAAAGAAGTTTAAATATCCATATTTATAAATATAAGGATGTGAAAAACAGCTTCAAAAATCAGTTTTTCAAAAAACCGATAATGTACTTATGATTTTTTATGTTAAAATTTCAAAATCATGTTAGTGTTTACCTTTCGACATCAAAATTTTTAATTAACCTGATATGTAAGTAAACTTCCTACATCATTAAATAAACACTAGTAGATGTTGTTAATGTATTATAACATCAGTTTATTAAAAAAACGATATCCAAAAACATTTTAGACATCATAAAATATTAGAAACTGATGAAATTTGTTCACTTTTGACGTCATATTTTTTAAAATACTAATTTTGATGGGTACATTTTAGACATCAGCTTTTAAGTTTTTAACGGATGTCTAATAGATTACACTTAGCTAGACATCAGTTTTTTTTTTTGGTGCCATTATTCTAACCCAATTTTTTAATCGATGGCCCCAACAATTTAATAAATTGTTAATTTTCAATTTTATCATAATATAAATTGACTGTTAAGGACAAACATTTTATTTAAAATAATTAACTTAAATTATACCCAATACCATCACTATACCCAATATTTTTGTATACCCAATATTTTTGTATCCCAACATCTCCATTCCATCATCTCTCCAACATCTCTCACAATCACATTGGTCTATGATGTTACCGATGAGTCATCTTTCAATAGTAAATTTCTTTTCCTTACTGTACTGATGTTGTTAATAATCATTCTCTTGGTTTTGGAACACTGATTCTTTTCCTCCTGTTTTTTAGTTTATTTATTTCCCTCTCTTGTCACTGTTCTCAGACATAGGAATTGGATTCGCAACATTGAGCAGCATGCATAAGATAATGTTAACAAAATACTCGAAGCACTACAAGAAATGTGAGCAAAGGCCACTATCATTTAGTTGCACAGGATGAGGTGGCAATTAGGAATTTTAGTCCCTATTGTCCAATTGTCACTTATTTTTGTTAAAATCGAGGCACTTTAGTCCCTATTTCTCAATTGTCATCCCTTTATGTGCAACTAATGAAGGTGGCCTTTACTCACATTTCTTGTAGTGTAGGGTACGTGTAGGCTGACATGAACGAAATTAAGCAAAAAGGTGTGTTTGTCCTTGAAATTTATTATCAATAGACAATTGTCATTCTTGTTCAGATTGCCTTGAGTAACTAATCATTGAGCAAACATGTTCTTATCTTGCTTGCATATTGTTAGGATACTCGTTGGTAAACACAACTGAGCATAGAGATTATTTTCCCTAGTCTTAGTAAATGATCGAGGCTAGGAGGTCAAACTAATTTGTTTTAATTTTATGTAGTTGTTAAAAGGAATAGATTGAAATGAATGTTTGTACTATTCCTACATGATTTTATCTCTCCTACCTTTTAGGCTGTGCCTCCCTCTAAGGGCCAAGCACTTGCTCACGAATGAAAAATGTACATTCCTGTTGAAATTTGGTTTAGAAAAATGTATTTGCGAAGGTCTATCAAGATGTCCGGTGGTGATGAGGAGCGGTGGCTGCAGGGGCAGCGACTATTGATGGTGTTGTGGTTGGGAGGTGGTGGTGGTGGTGATGGTGATGGTGTTGGGCCAGTTTGGGAGGTGGTGGTGATGATGTTGGGGTTAGTTGTGTTTGTTGGGTATAGTAAATAGAATTGTTTGGTGCGATGTTGGTTTTAGTTATTGGGTTTTGGTAAGGGTAGTTTAGGAAAATATGTCGGGTATACTAATAAGTTATAAATTTTTTTAAAATAAAAGTGAGTGTAAAGAATGTGTTGGAACTAATAAAAAAATTGGCTCCAAATTGAGTGTAAAGAATGAATTTTTTTTTTTTTTTTTTTATTGGGTCCGAATAGCTTTTCTCTTATGTCTATCACTGTTTTTCTAGAATACATGTATTGATTCTTTACAGTATTCCAACACATTTAAAATCTGATTCCAAATTTTTCATAGTTGAGAATATTTTCATAATTACTTGATTATCCATCTTGTTTAATGCTAAATATATATATAGAAGAAAAGCTTGAATTTAGCATCAAAATTCACAATCTTAATGGCTTATTATAATTTCTCTTAATAGAAATGGCTTATTAGGGGGTGTATTCAATATATATTTCTATAATTTTTTTAAGTGATACACTTTTATAGAGTTTATAGACTTTTATTGACTTATAGAGATACATATTTTTTTGATTGACTTATATAGAATTTGACGGAGTTTGATAGATTTAATTTAATTGAGTTTGAAAATATTTGATAGACTTTTTTTTTAGAGCCCTTTTGGATTCTTGAATTTAGATTTGGATTTCAAATTTATGCATTTGAAATCCATGTACTTTTAAAAATCTTAAATTTGAAATTCTATTGTTTGGATAAAATATTTAAATGTGAGGATTTAATTTTTTTTTTTTTAGATTTTAGGAATCTATTTAGGATAAATATATAGAAATAGACAATTAATACAAATACAAGTTTGGCTTAGTATGTTGAGGATTTTACTTGTGTGTACAAGGTTGGGGGTTCAAACCTCAACAACCACACTAGGTCTTTATTTTTTAGAAAATAAATTAATCATGGAGGATGGAGGATATCAGCCAATGGTGGTGGTCGGGCGGCGGTAGTGGCCGGCAAGGAGAGGGAGGTGGTGGTGAGATTTCAAATCCATAGATTTGGGCTTCTCAAATCCACCCTACATTTGGCCCAAATCTAAATTTATTCTTTAAATAGAAGCCGAACATGAAGATTTGGATTTGGGCTCCTAATGAATTACCTCCATACAAACGGGTCATTAATGAATTTATACAATTTAAATAAAACAAATAATAATCTTTTAATTTTGTTTTTACTCAATTGGCGTTGATATCCTTATTGTTGTACAATATATGTATGAATAATTTTGTGAATCCACATATGCAGATCAGCTTTGTATATCTAGATATCTAAAAGCTATGAGAATATATAAAAATCCATACATAGTCATGATGATGTTCACCATATATGGGTTCTAGAAAATCATTATTGATCAATCTAAGATTCTCAAGGAGGTGATGAGAGGAAACTCAGGACATGCATCAATCCTATTAAGAACAAGTGACGATTATGGTACAAAGTTACTGAATTGGCATGCGAAAGAGAGTCAGAGTGTATAAGCTAGTTAAATAAAATAAAAAGATATTATCATCGATGGAAATTCAGTTAAAGAAGCTTTGACCACCATCAAAGAGTCATGATTGTTGGGTTGGACTCATAAGCGGTTACCCTTATTAAAAGGCTGTAACCGTTGGAATCAACTCACATAAAATATTTAAAATCAAATAAAGTTTTCATTCTTAAATATAAATAAAATATATTATATTATATTATATAAAAAATGATAAATTATGTTATATAAATATATTATATTAAATTTGTGATTTGAGCATTTCAATTGTTAGAATTTTAACAATTATTTATCATAAAATATCAAATTAATTAGAAGGCAATTTAAATATATAAACAGTAAATGAAAGCTTAGAGAGTCAGACCTGTGAATTCAAGTGAGGCACGACAGTCGCTGCCCTAAAGACGTAGATGCCTCCTTACGTACAGGTGATGACGGTTGCCTACAACTCCAAGATACAATGCAAAAACTCACTGGATGTCTGATCCGCTATCCATGGTAAACAGCAGACGAAATGCCAAGTGTTTATCGATTGCCCAAAGTATTGAGAGTGTGAGAATTGTGAGAGATAAAGAGGATGCAGAAGAAGATGATAAATGACAGAGCATGTAAAGAAAAAGGACAAGAACGTTCTCTTCTTCTGTCTATTGGGTTCTTTATTAATAGAAGTCTACATGTATCTTTAAAGAGTCATGACTGTTGAGTTAGGCCCATCAAAAATTACCCCTAAGTAAAAGGTTGTAACTGTTGGATTTAACTAACATAAAATATTTAAAATCAAATAAAGTTTTGAATATTAAATATAAATAAATTATATTATATTATATTACAACAATAATCATAAATTATATTAAATTTGTGATTTGAGAATTTCAATTGTTAGAATTTTAATAATTATATATCATAAAATATCATATTCGAAAGCAGTTTAAATATATAAACAGTAAAAGAAAGCTTAGAGAGTCTAGCCTATGAATTCAAGAGAGCCATGGTAGTCGTTGTCATAAAGCCATAGATGCCTCCCTGCGTGCAGGTGATAGTGGTCGCCTACACCTAAAGCCGTAGATGCCTCCATACACCAAAGAAACTCCTAACCTTAGTCACACTAGTAGGCCGCTCCCAATTCATTACTGCCTCAATCACAAAGATACCCTCAGCAGAAATCAGATGCCCCAAAAATCCCACTCTATCCGACCAGAACTAGCATTTAGTGAACTTGGCATACAATTGGTTCTCTCTCAAAGTCTGTAAAACAGTCTAAGTACAAGTCCTCCACATGATCCTTGTCACTACAAGAATGCACCAATATGTCATCAATGAACACAATGACAAATCAATCCAAGTAAGGGCGGAAAATCATGTTCATGAGTGATAATAGCTCAAATCTTTGGAGGACACTCTCCAGACATTCATTCAGCAGCAACAAAAGCAAAATCAAAGGTATGATTCTTATTTTTAGCAATTATTTGAGAAAAATAAAGAAAATAAGAGTCAAATTTCTATGATAACTAATTCTCTTGCTGTTATTGAAAAAGGGAAGTTTACTTCTCAAACTGTTCCCAATCCAAAAAGTGTTAATTCTTGTAAAACCTCAATTGAACATGTCAAGTATGTGACTACTCTTCGAAGTGGAAAAAATTATTGACAAATCAATTCCAACTAAAGAATTTGAAAAGAAGAAGAGTAGTGATGAACTTGACAAACCCAATTTGAGTGATGTTGAAAAATATTCTTTACCTGCCCCTTTCCCTCAAGCTTTGGTTTCTTCCAAAAAAGTTAATCAAAATGCTGAAATTTTAGATATTTTTAAGCAGGTAAAAATAAATATTTCTTTGTTAGATGCTATGAAACATGTTTCATCTTATGCTAAATTTTTGAAAGATTTTTGTACTTTTAAAAGAAAGCATAGTGTGAAAAAAACTGCATTTTTAACTGAACATGTGAGTGCTTTGTTGCAATATAAGGTCCCTCCAAAATATAAAGATACTAGTAATCCTACTATTTCATGTGTGATTGGAAATAATTTCATTGAGCGTGCTTTACTTGATTTGTGTGCCAGTGTGAATTTATTGCCTTATTCAGTATATTTGCAGTTAAGTCTAGGGAACTTAAGCCTACTTTAGTTAAGCTACAGTGCTTGCTGATCTTTTTGTAAAAATACCAATAGGAATGATTGAGGATGTGTTAGTTCAAGCGGACAAATTTATTTTCCTGGCCTGTTGATCTTATTGTTCTGGATACACAACCTATTTTGCACTTTGACAAGCAAATACCTGTTATTTTAGGTTGCCTTTTCTTGGCAACATGTGATGCTCATTTTAGTTGTAGAAGTGGAGTGATGCAACTCAATTTTGGGAATATGACTTTGGAAACTAATATTTTTAATGTGTCCAGGAAACCATGTGAAGAAGATGATGATGTGGATTGACAGTCTTGTGCAGGAACAATTTAAGCGGAATCACGTTTCTGATCCTTTTGAGTCCTTTTTAGTGAATTCTGATTACTTAGGTGATCCATTCTCTAAGAGTAATATTTTGGAGAATGAGACCATCTCTATAAAAGATCCATGTTGATTTCTTGAAATTTCTTTAGTCTAGGATTTTAATTTAAATCTTGTTTTTTTTTTTTTTTCTTTTTCTCTCGTTTGTTTTGTTTTTTGCGTAAACTAACAAGTTGCAGAAAATAGTTGGAGACCCTTTTGACAATCAGGTGCTTTCTCTCATTTTTCTTTCCGCTCTATTTTAGCTTGTCTTTATTGTTTTGCTATGCATTCACACATTGAGGACAATGTTTAATTTAGGTTGGGGGAGTAGGAATGTCTCTTTAATTAGTTTTGGCAATATATTAGACTTCACACTTTTTTTTGTGTCTCAAAAAAAAAAAATAAAAAATTTTAAAAATTTTATGAGGATATATTTTTGTAATATCTTGACTTTTTATTATTCTATATGACTATTGTCATTAGCTTGATTGCATTGAACTTAGATTGAGATTTGATATTCATGCATAAATTTAATATTGAGAACACTTGGACTGATAATGATCCAAACTTTTGGTCAATTTTATTTATTTCTAGTTAATGGATGATTCATTAGTTACAAGGAGGAAAATTTTTTTTTTTTGGGGAGGAGGATATTTTATCACGATACCAAGGTATTTTCATCAAGATTTCGGAAATTTCGCCGAAATTCCCAAAATTTCGGCAAAAATATTGGAGGCAAAGACCGGAGGGAGAAAGGGGAGGCAAAGGCAGGAGGGAGAGATACCAGAGGGAGATAGGGGAGGAAGAGGCAGAGTCGCCTGTCACCGGAGGGAGAGAAGAAATCGGGGAGGGAGAGGAGGAAGAGAGGGAGATCGGGGAGGGAGAGGGAGGAAAGAGAAAAGATCAAGGAGGGAGGAGGGAGGAGGGAGGAGGGAGGAGGGAGGAGGGAGGAGGGAGTGAGGGATTGGGAGAGAGAAAGAGAAGGTGAGAACTGAGGGAAGACTGGAATTGAATCGATCTAACTGAGAAAATAAGAAATTCGTGGGTGGCTTCTTTCTCCTTTCGCGGTAGGCTAGAGTAGTAGGGCTGGGCTCATGCTTTGTCCATTGCCTTGAGGAATGAATCCATATCCATTGGTCAAAGCACCTTACCTAATTGAGGGAACGATCCGGGGGAAAATTGAAAAGGAAGGAAAAAAAAAAAAAAGAGAAGAAAAAAAAGAAAAAAAAAAGAAAAAAAAAAAAGAAAAAAAAAAGGTTTAGGGTTGATTGGGGTTTGGGGCCTTTGGGCAATTGGAAAGAAAAAAAGATTTGGGGTTTCGCTTGGCCGTTTTGGTGTTTCGTTTAGTTGTTTTTAAATCCTAATATATTTTTATATAAAAAATAATTAAAAATACCCTAAAGGGCCTAAACACTAATATCATATATTATATCCTAAACAATATAAAGTATATAGGGTTTAGTGTATAGATTATAGAATATAAAGAGTATTATGATATATAGAGTATATAGGGTTTAGTCTATAGATTATAGAGTATAAAGAATATACTAATTTTATTTAACAGTATTTGTCTCCAGCACGCATTATATTTACCTTATATCACATGAAACCTACTATATAATTTAGTTTCTTCTATGTCTTTTTTATCAATGTAGTAGTTAATATGTTAAATAAACATATGGTCAAGTTTCATCCAAAATTTTCGTCGTTTTTGTCTAATTTTATCTAAATTTCCATTTAAAATTTCCTCTAAACTGAAATTTTACTCCTTGATTAGTTATACTTTGAAACTTTTCACAAGCACACTTACACCATTTGTAGGGAGGAAGCTAGAGATTAATCATATTTAACTTTATTCTCTTAGGAAGAGTTAGATGACTTTGTATTTTTATTATTTTTGGGCATGAAAAAAAAATCTGAAAAACAAGAAAAAATAGTAATTGTGTTGTGATTGAGCTTTCACTTAGTAACCGGGCCTCTTGCCTAATCAGCAGTGAGTGTTCGCGTCAAACGGTGGAGTTTTGGTGTGTATCATAAGTGTGACTAGTTTAGTTTTGTAACCTTTTTAACTTGAGTTAATAAGCCCGTTGGGGTATCTTTTCACCTAATGCCTTAAAGCCTTTTGGTTTGAGAGTCATTGGCCTAACACTCGCTACATGAGTTAATTAGAAAGTTTAAGGGAACTAGACATTGCACAGTCCACGTGATGTTAAATTAGGAAAATATATTTATTGAAAAAAAAAAAAGGCTTTGTTTATTTTTGTGTGCAAGAAAATTTGACTGTTCTTAAGAGTAGGAGGTTAGTCTAATTGGAATTAATCTGAGGCCCCTTAATTGTGTTTGTTCACCTTACACCAAAGGAAATAAGTGAAAAATTTATTAAATAATTATAAATGACTTTGACTCTAAGCTGGGCTACCTTAAAATTTTGGCTTTGTGTTGGTTCTATTAAAATTATTCATGAATTGAAAATCTTGATTTTTGTGATTTGTTATTCTTGTTGAAAATGATATGGTGTAGAAATTATTTTTAATTCTTGATTGAACAAATAATATCCTGATATTTGATGTTTATGGGTGTCATCTTTGGAAACCCTTGCGACACTCGTCCTCTAAGGGGAACTTAGGGATTTAAAAGCTTGTTGTATACGTTAAATGTAATTGCGATCCCTGCGAAAATGGCCTAGTTAGTTAGTTTTCTTTTATTTGTAGTTTATAGTTTTTGGAGTTGGAGAGTTAATTTTTGAGTCGCTTGAATTGCTAGAGACTAGCAATAAGCTGGTTTGGGGGGTGTGATAATAGCTCAAATTGCACATTTGTTATGACTAATTTCTATCTATTAAATATTTTTATCTGATCATTTTAATTTATTTGAGCTATGTTTTCTTTGTCCAAATAAAGAAACGTGGAGACTAAATAAAATTGCAAAAGCCATGATTTGAGCAATAAAAGAAGATGTTTGAAGACAAGTCCCAGCAATTCGTTCATAACCTGAACTACATGGTTGATTTAATTAAATGTAGGTGTAGTTCTTTTGGCAAGGATAAAGTTTGTGTTGATCTAAATACATGTGGGCCCGCCACTTGCATTGGGAAGATTATGGGAAGAAAAGGCCATACTGGAGGCAAAGACATGGTCTGATAGGAGGAGAGGGCAAAAAGAAGAAAAAAAACCAGGAAGTGAGAAGTTGAGGTCCATTGATTTTTTGTAGATCAACGTGTGGAATCAAGTGGGGCCCTCCATTTTTCTTTCCTAGTAACTAAAGATTACATGTGGCGGGTAAATTTTTTCGATGAACAAGGAGTTTTTGCCGAGAGCCTATTTAAAGAGGAGCCCAGCAATACCGGTCGATTTATTCATTCGACTCTCTTCTCCCTCTAAACTCTCTTTTATTTTTAGGGTATTATTTTCTTGTCATGGGGAACTAAACTCCCTAGCTAAGGCTAGGAGGGAAACCTACAATTTATCTATGTAATTTGTTAGTTTGATTCAAATTTTGGTTTTCAAAGATTATATTTTTGTATGTGGTTGATTTAATTTAATATTATTTTTCTCTTTGATTTAATTGATGAGTGTTTGATGTAGGTTTAGTCATGCGTTTCTTATAGTTTAGAAAATCATTCATACTTTTAATAATTGAGAATAACTTGTAGATTGATATAGTTTTAATGAATATTATTTCTCGATAGTTTGTCGCCTAAAGGTACATGTTATGTTTGGAATTATTCTAAAGGAAATTGAAAAGTGCTTTTTATGATTTTGATCAAATTACAGTACTATGAAAAAATTACTTTGTGATATTTTTCTAAATAATAATTTTTAAATCTTCCCATTGGAGGCACTTAATTCCTAGTTGTACCTTAATTGAGCTATAAAAAGTAATCAAATTAATGGATTGCATATTTAAGTTGTAGTTGGAACCCTAATGCTTTAGTGTTTTCTTATTATAGAATTTTTCTCAACTCAAAGCCTGTTTAATTTTTCTGTCATTTGTTTCAGTTCTCTTAGCAAATTCTGTGAACTTTTTCACTACTCTTTGTGGATTCGACACTCGATTTCTGAGTTATACTGTTACGCGACACTTGCACTTGGGTTTAGCAAGCAATGATGTCCATAAAGGCTACTGGGGCATTGGTCAGCCTAAATGGCATCACTAAGAACTATTGACAAAGAGAATTCATGCAAAGAGAATTCGTATTGTATACCGACCACCAAGCTTGAAAGTTCATCAATAGTCAGCAAAGTATTGACAAATTGCATATCTGATGAGCTACTTTTTTGCAAAACTTCCCTTTCGTGATCAAGCACAAATCTGGTACTATGAATAGGGACGCAGATGCTTTGAATAGGTGCACTCAGCTGCTAGTAACTCTAGCTCAAGAAATTATTGGGTATGAGTTTTTGAAGTAACTTTATGAGGAAGATGCAGATTTTAAGGAAATATGGGCGAAGTGCATCAAACAACAACCTGTCAGTGATTTCTTTATTAGGGAAGGCTATCTTTTTTGTGGTAATAGGCTGTGTATCCCTAAGTCTTCCTTAAGAGAAAAATTCATTCTAGATTAACATGGTGGAGGCTTAAGTGGCCATCTTGGTAGAGACAAAACTATTGCTAGTTTGGAGGAGAGGTATCGTTGGCCTCAAATGAAGCGAGATGTGGAAAATATCATTAGGAAGTGCTATACTTGTCAGGTTTTCAAGGGGCAACCTCAAAATACTGGCCTTTATATGACGTTACGAATTCCTAATGACATACGACAAGATCTTTCCATGGACTTCGTTTTGGGTTTACCCAGTGCACAAAGGGGAGTGATGAGCGCTTGACTATTACATAAAATACCTCTAAATTTATATTTGTTATCATTTTATTCAATTTAAATTGAGATAATTGGATATAATTTTCTATTTTGGAGGTACATGGTTGATCTGATTGAAATTAATACAAATAAATAGAGATTATATTTGTGAAGCTCTGTTTTTAGGGTTATCTAAAGAAAGTGGGGTTGCATAATTAACTGGACTCAACTTATATTTTCATTAACCACTTTGGCTTAATTAAATTGATATCTTCTATTGTATTCTAGTTAATTTAATGGGCTCACTAGTCTTTTATTATTATTTTCATTACATGAGCAGGTTGTTGGACTTACTCAATAGGAACGTGGCAGTGTTACTGTTGCCAATTTTTCGTAAGTGAATGAATCAAGCAAATAGTTTAGAGATAAGTAGAGTATCGTTCCCACGAAGAATGATTAATTTTATTAAATACCGATAGTGATTGAAACTAAATTTTATTTGAAAAATTGAATTGAGAGAGTTTGATTAAGAATTAATAAAAGAAAATCTACCTTGCTAGTTTCGCCGATAGTCCTTGGTAGACTGGGAAATCTAAATAAGGCAAGAATGGATGGCTTTGGCATGAAGTAATAAGCAAGAGGAGTCCAAATACAACAAGAAAAGGGTTTGGGTTTCCTAAACCCTAGAGGGTTGATCACTATATAAAGAAGCATTGACAAGAAGAAAATCTTTCTCAACACATTCAACAAATCAATCAATACAACAATTAACCTACAAGTTTCTCAACCATTTCCAAGATTTCAAGCATCTTTGTGTTCTTCAAGTTTTCAAGCTTTTGTTCTTATTCTTAGATCTGCTAGGGTTTACTTAGCCTTTAGTAATGATTTTCTCTTAGTTTCGAAAATTAATTTTTCATGTTTCTTTATCATGAGATTTGTTGTAAGAACATCAATTGTTACTTAGTTTCGTGATAATCAGATCATCTATACCTTTTTCATTAAAGTTCATTACTTTGTAATTCACCCAAGTACTTTTGCTACAATTGTTCGCACTTACAATTTCTAGCATACAGTCACAGAAACCTGCGATCACTAAAGTCCTTGAGGATCAAGGCAACTAGGACCTTCGGCGAGTTCTTGTTCCTTGCTCTCTTATAGTTGTTTGGTTAGAAGTTAGAATCTCGGCGCAAATCATTAAATACATTCAATTTCTATTACGGCCTCTCGGTAGGGAATAGTGGCATGCTCGCAATTAATTAGGATGTCAGTGTTTCCTTGTCAGGATCACGGCAATCTCTGCCGTGATTTTTTAGGGTAACATAATTTGACATGCCTGATGGGACCTTCACTAGGTTTATGACTGTAACAAGGACGATTCACTCGAAAATCAGTGAACTCCTCGCTGAGGCCATCCAAAGGGGAGTAACTGCTGAAGAGTTAGTGGGATATATTATGGCTGATAGAGGAATTGGTTCAGGAGGAATGGCAGCTGACCAAGGCAATGGCAGTAGGAGGCAGATCAATCTGGCAGAGGTAACTTGACAGGACTGCCCCCAGATTTCCACCCTGAAAACCTGGAGTGCTCCTGTGGGATCCAATTCAAGGAAAATCTTACCGAAAATTCAGCAGAACCTCCCTTGAAATTAGACTAACCTATACTTTTGAGACTTGTAAAGAAAACACTTCTAACAAGCAACAACGACCTCTACCACAACCAAAAAGGTCTTACACCCATCAAAACATAGTTCAGTCGGAGGTTCCAAGACCGGTTATCAAAGCCACTATTACAATACACGTTACACTAAAACTAAAGAAGTTAGCATGATAAACATAAAGCCTACAATGTCCGTGGAAAGAAAATGTGAAGTATGCCTCGATGTAGATGGCTCGACCTCCACCACTGGTACAACTTGAGGGGAAAATTTTAAACAAAAACAGAGGAAAATGTGAGGTAAACTCAGTGAGTGAACAAGTTATGAAAACGAAACATAAAATTTATTTATCTTTTCAGAAGTCTTAAAATCAAATAACTCTGAGACTTCACATCGCTCTTTGAAATCCCCCAGTTTTAAAACCACATCGAAATTCTTTTCCACACAAATTTAACAAACTAGCCTACGTAAAGATTTTCATTATTTAAGTAAACACAAATATTCGATAAAAAGCTTCCATAAAACCTGTAAAGTAAAAATATTAAGTATAATATCATGCCAAAAATAAATGATTACATAAATAACCAGATCCTCTATTTAATCCATACAATTCATTCACCTCTAGGCCATGAAATAAACATCGCATCATATTCGTATCTAGAAGGACTGTAAATGATATACCTCGCCACATCCCGTGCATATGCACGAGCAGGCAGATAAGCTTGCCACTTCCCGTGCAGAGTGATCTCGATGCACGGGTAGGCAGGTAAGCTCGCCACTTCTCGTGCAGAGTGCTCTCGATGCACGAGAATGTAAGAATGTTCGCCACTTCTCGTGCAGAGCAAATCAATACAGAAGCAAGCATGTAGGTAGGTAGGTAGGTAGGCTCACCAATTCTCGTGCAGAGCGAATCAATGCACAAGCAGACAGGTATTCTCGTACAAAATTCCCCAAAATAACCTTTTTAGTTAAATTAAACCCATGCTACCTTAATATGAAAATCATGAAATGGAACCTTAACTCAAATCGCAATTCCTTACCCCAACTTGAAATATAAAGTTTGTTTAATAAATGGTTCCTAAACTTATGCACACCTCTTGAATCAACTACTTCCATGCATGTAAAATCATCAAGGGAAACTCATGAAAATTGATTCTTAAATCATAAATCCAAAAGCCAAACCTCACTTAATTAAAACTCCAAGAAGCTAGCTTATGAATAAACATCAAGACTTCCAATGAGTTTATTTTAATGTCAGCTAACTCTCAAATCCCCTTCTCAAAGAATTTACTAGGAAAGTAACCATTCGGAACCATAACCCATTTTAAAATTTAAGCCCACTCATAAGTTATTATTTCTCAATCAAAACTGGAGTTAACAATTAAGAATTAGTTCATGAAATTCATTAAATCATTTATAAAACAAAGGTCTACTCACATTTATTACTTCTCAATTAAAATTAAAATAATAAATATCGAACACAAATTTCATAAATCATTTAAAGAAACAAAGGTCCACTCACAAATTGGGAAATATAGTTTCGATCCTTCGCCGGATCGTCACGAGCCACGATCGTTTAGCCTAAAACAGGATAATTGTCCAAGGGTAGCTTCGTTATCAGAAAAGTGTCCAATTTCGATCCCAAATAAACTTTTGTCCACCCGAAATAGCCTCCACCTATCAATTTCTTGATCGGAGCTCGGAGGTGGCCGGAATCGGCAAGAGAAGCCGGCGGTTGGCTTGGCTTTTTCTGAGCTGTTTCTGCGCGCTGGGGGCACCAGCCGACGAAAGGGAAGGCTAGGGAGGATGGCCGGCGCAAGGGGGACACGTCGGTGGCCTTGCGTCACCAGGAAGTTGGCCGGTGGCCTGAGAGCTGCCTTTGTGGTGAGGCCACACGCATGCAGGGGAGAAGGAAGAAAGAGAGAGAGAGAGAGAGAGAGAGAGAGAGAGAGAGAGAGAGAGAGAGAGAGAGNGAGAGAGAGAGAGAGAGAGAGAGGGAGAGAGAGAGAGAGCCCGTGAGTGAGAAGAGAAACAGTGTTTTAAAAAAAAACTAATTTTGGGTTTTCAAAACCCTTTGGTACAAATTAAAAGATTGCCCTTTACTTCAAATGTCTATAACTCTCAAACCGTAACTCTGACAGACATATGATTCGCGTCTACAAACTCGTGGACTCGAAACCTTTCCAACAAGCCCAAACTATAAGCCAAAAGCTCGATAGAAGTCAACTTTAGGTCAAACTAGTTTAAAACAAAATTATAAAAATTAACCTATTTGTCAAATAAATTCTCAAAATCCTTAACATAAATTCTCAAAATATTTGAAGTACTTTTCAAAACAAAACTTAAAAAAAATACGAAGTCTTACAACTCAACTTCTCATTACGCCTCTAAATGGCCATTACGATTAAAAATTTAAATTTCTCGTGAAATTTGGGTCGGGTCGTTATGTATACATAACTGAGGCCGTAGCTACAAGGATGCGCGACATGACGGCCGACCGAGAACAGACTTTCGGCGTGATGGAGGAAGGAATTTCCACATAGATGAGAGGTGTCAGGAACACTTCGAAAACGGCATGCATAGCCGACATGAGGAACAGTCTTGATCAGCTTAACTTGACTATGAGAGGTTTGGCTCAACAGCTTCATCAAAATAGGCCTCAACCCAATGTTGCGCAGAATGAAGACACGTTTGTCATCCAACAAATCATCCAGAATCCTCTACAACCACCACCAACAGAGCAAATGGCTTACATCAACAACCAGTGCTCAAGATCGCCGAGCCAGTCTTGCAGCAACAGGCAGTTCAACCACGCCAGGTAGCTCCACTACAGGAGTTCGTCATGCCACAACCGGCAAATCTATTGCGCTACACTCAAAAAACAACATCAGAAATAGCGCAGGGAATGGTAACGGGCATGGCACGAATTACCTCCAAATGGGCCAAAGGCCGACGCTAAGGCTCCCATATAGGGATGCCGAAGAGGAAGCGGCACACTATGATTAACCAATAACTATGGCCGCTGTAGAAAATATGCTCCAGGAACACATTAGAGACTAAAGCTAAGAAGAAGCCTTAATTTGATTTTCTCTATGGATCTTTTTCCCTATTGTTTAGTTTTCAAATTTGATGGATTTAATTCTTATTCTATACTTTGAATTCAATATATGTGCTTGATCATAGACTAGGATTTGGGTATTGAATTTTGACATGAGAATTTGTTTTTAAACAATGTCCCGATTACATCATGTGTATGAAACTTGTGTCAAATTAAACCCATTACAGAATATAAATATATTTGCGACTCTGATGCTCTTGCCAAAGACTTTGCGAGTCTTTCTATCCTAGGACATCTATTTCTTTATAGAAGGTGAAAGTGTCACACCCCAAAGTGGGGTCTATCACTTTGAACATGTGGCAATGCCACATTGGTCACCAACTTTGAGATTAAGTCATCCCAAAGCCATTGATCAATGTAAGGCTGATTGACACTAGATTTTGAAACCAAAATTCAGAGTAAACTTTTTTGCTTTTAACAAAACAAATGTAACTAGTGAAAGCATTTTCAAGTAGTGAGCTTATAAGTTTAAGATGAATTTATGAAATGCTAATATAGATCCTTACTTTCAAATTGATGGGAAAAGCAACATAGACAAATAAGAAATTCATTAAACTTTTAAAACAGAAAACCAATTGTGAAAGTTAAAGCAAAAGAGACATAAAAAGTAATGAGCCATTCTATTCCTTAGATCAATAACCAACAGTTTTCTCTTGCCAAGAGATCAAATCAAGGTAAAATAAAAGTGTACGTAGGGTAAAAACACACTCATCCATGATGGGATCCTTTTCCTCATCACTTGTATATTCTGATGTGGGTGGTGAGGGAATGTCAGGGCTATGAGGTCTATCTTTCCAGCTGTCACATCTCCATCTTTCACTATCCGAGAGCTCCACAAAGCTAACCATGTTTCTTTCCTAAGGGTTTCCTGCAACTTAACAAACTGTGTAGGGGTGAGCATCACCAATACCACTAATCACACACTCAATTAGTCCAAAACATTTTCATACATTTCAAGGTAGTTTAAATAAGAAGATAATGTTTAACAAACATGTTTTGCCAAGCTGGCTAGAATTGCAAGTATATCATTCACAAGGTATCCAATCAACATTAACATGTTCAAACCAAAGTATAACATGTGGAACTTATAATAAGATTTGCACATTAATTTTGCTTGGGGATATTAGAACATAACAATATGATATAAATCAATCAAGAAAACCATTTCTCAGTCTCGGATTACTTTGCATAATCCAACAACTATCACAATCAACCATGTATCAATTCATGAAATGCAAATGCATGTTTAAAAGATAAAGTATAATGTAATGCATACCTTTTCTCCATTTCAAAGCAAACATGTCAAGATTAAAAACAGTGGCCCTTATTCCCTAATTTGTAATTGTTATTACCCTTATCCCCATTTCTTACTAACAATCAAGTAGGTCTAGATAGTGAGATGTTTTTCATTGAAAGTAGATAACTCTATCTCTTTTCATCTAGCATATTCTTAAAACACATTACCAATTCTAGATAAAACCTGTATGCATACTTTTAAGGGTTGAACCCAAGGATAGAGTAAGAATTGTACCCCTTCATCTCTAATTAGGAAATCCAAATACTCAAAACATATTTAGAGTACACATTTTTAATTCAATAACTATGAATGTTCAAATGTAATGCAATGGCAGCCCCTATGAAGGGAAGACCTGCCCTTAATGAACCATAATATGATAATTATGCATGCACATATGTAATGGCAGTTTCATAAACGCATTATAACTTCATTGCACAAGTCAATTTTAACATGCTTCAGCAAATCGATTTAATGAAATAAAAGCAATGGATCATCAAACTGAAGTCAACCTTGATCTGAATCCAAAAGAATTATCTAGTTACCAACTTATGCAAAATAACTTTTGGATTTTAGCTTTACTAGTTTCACATGCAAGCCTAAAATCAAGCATAATTAATAAGTGATGGAAGTAGTTTAGGTTTCCCTTAGAGTTATTCCCAATTATGCAGCTTCTACTGTTTTCATTCTAAGTGTGAGTCTATTTCAGTTTCATCTTAAACCTAAGTTAGTGAGTTTCATTCCTTAAAGCAAGTTGAAGTCACTAGTATAACCTTTCATAATAATTTACTTAAAACACTAAGCCTATTGTCAAAACTAACAAATCATACAAACCAAGGCAGTTGAGACTAACTTTCATTAAACAATTGATTTTCCCAAGCATGGTAAAGCAAGTTGAAGTCATCAACATGCTTTTACATGTTTGATTTTTCTTAAACAAAGTAGGCAGCTCTTACTAAGTGTTTACAGGAAATCTACCTAGGGATAGAGTTATGCAAGTTCTTATAGGTACTTATCATGGCATATTACTGCAAGGAAGACATGAAACAGAACAAATTATCCATACTCAATTTGATAGTATGTCTGCAGCATCAAAATCAAACACATGCGTAAATATAAATACATATAGGTATAAGGAAAAAACATGGGGTTTTAAGTGGACTAGCTCCGCTACCTCAAATGTAGTCCTTGTCCTTGTTGCTGTCCCAACAAGTTGTTTTCCTAGTTTAAACACAACCAAATAAGAAATGGCTTCTTCCAAAACAGAAATTAGGGTTTCCTAGGTTTGAATGGCTTAATGAACAAACCAAGTAGCAAATCCGAGATTTAAAATCAAACAATAGAAGTCTAAGCCTTCACACTTCTAAATTATGTATTGAAGCATAAATGAAGATTTAAAAGTATAACAAAAACCATACCAGAAGATTAGGTATGTTGCTGATGGGTTTTAATTCAAAATCATTGGGTTTGACAATCCAAAACTTGATCCAAGAGCAATTGGACTCCCTCATGTTCCCAGAACAGTCCCAAGGGTGATTTGTGACTTGTGGAAACTAAAATTTTAGGCCATAAAACATTAAAACAAAATATGGCAGTTTTGTGCACAATTTGTTCCTTAAAAAGTCTAAAAGAGCAGCACCTGCTTTGTGATTTTTATAAAATTATAAAAACATAATTTGAACAAGATTTTTCACAAGACGTTAGAAGACACACTCAGACTAGTGCATAAATGTTTTTAAAGCATTTGGAGTTGTGCAAATAGGGTTTTCGAAGAGCCAAAGTTAGAAAACTGAAATTCTGCATAATCACTGTCCATTTGGTCAAAAATCCCATTTTTATGTATAATGAACCAAATCGAGTGAGGCGAACTAAAAAAGGTTTGAAATCAAATTTAAAAGCTACTGTAACAATTTCAAATCAAAATTTCAAGTGTATCAAAATTCGTGCATAAAAACCTAAGGCTTCTTTCATTGAAAACATGCTCAAAGTGCAATAACTTGTAAAATTCATTCAAAATCCATAACAAGTTGGATTTGTGTCACACCCCAATCCTGAATAAAATCTAATATCTCGGAGTGAAGCGTGACTTACGTCCTAATCGCAGATTAATAAAATTATTTATACAATTAAGACGTGAAAAGAAAAGAAAAGAAAATAAAAGAAAATAAAATAAAATAAAATAATATTAAATAATTGGAGAAGCTAAGTAAAGTGAAAATAAAAAAATAGACTTTATTTAGCTAATTACTGTTCTAAGAGTACCACACTAGATGTTTATCTTCTTATATATTACAATTTATTGATAAACAAACAAAACATAGTATTCCAGCAAATTCTCTAAATTTCCTTTGGATATTTCACATCATCGGTCAGATTTCCGTCACCTGCACGATTTATTAGGGTGTGAGCTTTTAAGGCTCAGTAGGGTATAGTGATCCCTCATGGCCAGTTATCACATTTAATTAATGTCTCAGTAAAAGAAAAGAAATACAGATAATGATTTCAATTGTATGCGATGAGAATGTATGTACTCACTCCTTAACCATTCCTGTTGACACATACCCAAGACAAACAGGCATACACGTCTCATATCGTGCATCCTTCCACTGTGGCCCCGAATGTCCCAAGTATGAGCCAACACCCGTCCGTCCCTTAAGCCCAAATATTTTGAATATTATTAATTCCACTTTTTCTTCAATAATTCTTCCACAAATCATGAGATCACCAGGTACATCTCCATTTCTCCATGGTGTCTCTAATAAATCACGAGACCACCAAGTTTATCTCTCTCTCTTCTTAGTGTCTCAATTAATCATTTTCTTAACCTTGTCCACAATCGCATTTTATTTATGCACTTATGATTATGCATGTAAAGATAAACATTAATGCATGTATAGAGAAATTAAATTGTACATGTATAATAATTCAATCTTATGCAATTTGAGTATATCACAGATTTATGAATTTCACAGTGCACACACAAGATTAATAATAAAAGCTTATTCACAAATATAATGCACTTGATATATTTAATGAAGAAATAACATCACAAGTAATAAAGATAAATTATCACAAGAAAATAAATCACACAACATGACACAAGGATTAATTGTAATATAGTCCAATCATTGGGGAAATAGAGACCCTACCTTAATTTCTTGAGCACGAGTTTCTTCTTGGTCCGTTTCTACGCGTTCGGGTCTAAAAAGTTAAAAACAATATAGTTTAGATATAACTTAATTAAATTTAAATTTATTTCACTCTCTTTTTAAGGAGAGTGTAACTCACACTCTAACTTAGAGATGTCGGATTGACGCGAAACTTGTACCAATGGACTCGTATCAAAAAATAGAGTTGGGAGGGTGAAAATTGGCCGAAAACGGTCGCTGGAAACAGCCGCACGCGCCACCACGCGCCGGCGGTGCGAGTGGGGTGGCTGGCCGGTTATTGTTCATCGTCTTCTTTAAACAGCCCCTGTTTTCAGATTTTTCAGTTTTTTTTATCTCATTTTTTACTCGAATTTTGACCTATCAAACCTTCAACAAATTGAGCAAACTTATACTTGTTTTAAAGCTCTGCATCACCTCTTTACAACCATATAAAGAACATGAAAAACGGACGTTTAAAACTCAAGTTATAAGGCTCGAAAGAAGGCCATACGAACATGCGAATTTTCTGGAAAAATTTCCAGATTTTTCATATTTCTTTGTTTTTCATTTTTCTTCAATTCCAAACCGCAAAACATGTTTCTCAGACTATAATAAGGCTATCTACAACCAAATTTTTAGTTTTACAACATAAAATAAAGGTGTGTAAATAAAATTATAAAACAACAAGTTTTAGAAAAATTTGTTAAGGACACCCATGTTTCCATGGGTTCCTNCAAGTTGGGCTTTGTATGTTGTAGAAAATTGGGCTAAAGCCCAAACATTAGAAATGTAGCCCAAAGTTTATTTATATTTATTATTATTATATATATATTTTTAGGACATTACAATTTGAGTAGTTCTTATTTCTAAAGAAATATTAAGGTTTCTAGTTTATCACACTAAAATAGCTTTATCAAATTCCAAAAGAATTAATGCAGGCATCGAAAACATGGTAGTGGGGTCAGTGAGTTGAAAATTAGCCAAACAAGGTTTTAAAAGCATGAAAGCCTATTGATTTTCGAAATGCAACTTATCTAAGCCATTCTAACATCTTTCTAATGATATTAAAGAACTTGGAAGATTGGTTTGGAGGTTTTCTTACTAGGTTTCCTTTCGAAGGCAGTGTAGGCTGCACTCCTTATTCTTCTTTCTTGAACTTGGTTGTTCTTGGATTCTTTCAAGTTCTTCCCTTTCTCTGTCTCTTTTTCTCTTTATTTTTCTCTTTCTCTTGTTAAAACTGAATTGATGGTGGGAATGGTTTGTTTGAAAAAGTGTTTGGTTTTATAAAGTGAAAGTTATGACTGTTGGAGGGAAAATAAAGAGTCACAACCCTTCAGTTTTCCTTCTTTGTGTGGAAAAGGGTTTCTAGGCTAGCTGTCAGATTTTGTTTCACCTAAGAAGCTTTAATTGGCTGGCCAATCCCATTGGGCCTGGTTTAGTGAATGATTAGCCTAATGGACTAGGCTTATAGCCCATTAACCAATCTAAGTTCATTGCTTTCTTTCCTTGCTTAATCTACTTAAATAAGAACCATCATTTAATCCATTTTCTTCCTCTAAATTGAAACTACACTCTATCCTTTAGCGTAAGTCATGATCATTATCCTATACAAAAGTCATTTTTTTTATCTCTTTCTCAAGTAATCTAGGGTTCTAGCCCTAGTGGTCAAGGCCGGTCAATACTTAGGGTTTTCAAAGTAAATTTCTCAACTCTTTGGTCTTTCTAATGTCGCTTCCACCTCTAGTCATGCAAATGTCAAGGTTGTATTGCCATACAACCATTTCATGCATGTGATCCGAAATGATAACTCAAGTATAGTCAACAACTTGTTTGAATAATTAAGTAATAAAATAAGTGTGGTAAGCATTATTTAAGCATGTCATAAGCATACAAGTTAATGATATGCTTTTAAATCCAAGATCACTAAGTGAGTGAACAAAGTTGTGTAAATAATCCACTACTTGTGAATACATAAACATTTAAGTCAATGTGTTGGGCATGTGACCATATTCTTAGTTTTGAAAACACTAAGCAAGTGGCATGTTTTAAAAGAGTGCACAATTTCAAGTAAAGCATTTAATTTAATTCCTTAAAGTTAATCATGTGGAATAAATCCAATTGATAAACTTAGTAACACCCTCTAACCAAAATCAAGAAACTTTGGGGTTTTACAGAGAGATTCCATGTTGCACACTCACACGCCTCCATATGTGTGTTAATGCACCCAACGTACACATATAATTCATGCCTGATAACGTTGGTTCATTTTGTGTTGTCAAAGTACATTGAACACACACACAAGACATCAGTGGTGTCTCAAGTCTAAGGACTAATCAGTATCTACACTACTAGGAAATACCCCATTAGATATCACTAAAAATATATCAGTTTTAAAAAAATCGATATTGTCAAAGTTTTTAATATCAGTTGGATTTTTAGTTTTCTAAAAATGATGTCTAAACACATTTATATATCGCCAAGTTTGCAAATTTGATATCTAAATTTTTGGGTAGAAATTAAAATTCTATGATAACTGATATCTAAACCATGAACTGATATTAATTGTTTCAGCTAAAAATCAAATATACAAATTTTTTTGACAACTTAAATGTTTTGACTTAGGTTAGACCCGATACTCCCCCCTCTCAAACACTCCCTCTCACCCCGAGCTCTCTCTCTCTCTCTCTCTCTCTCTCTC